>JALJCO010010469.1:0-106196 GCA_023101725.1 Atherinomorus stipes | reverse complement strand
GGTCCTTTATAACGCTGCATTCAGACATGCGTACCGGTCTTTTATAACGCTGCATTCAGACATGCGTACCGGTCTTTTATAGCGCTGCATTCAGACATGCGTACCGGTCCTTCATGACGCTGCATTCAGACATACGTACCGGTCCTTTATAACGCCGCATTCAGACATGCGTACCGGTCCTTTATAACGCTGCATTCAGACATGCGTACCGGTCCTTTATAACGCCGCATTCAGACATGCGTACCGGTCCTTTATAACGCCGCATTCAGACATGCGTACCGGTCCTTTATAACGCTGCATTCAGACATGCGTACCGGTCCTTTATAACGCTGCATTCAGACATGCGTACCGGTCCTTTATAACGCCGCATTCAGACATGCGTACTGGTCCGCTATAACGCTGCATTCAGACATGCGTACCGCTCCTTTATAACGCTGCATTCAGACATGCGTACCGGTCCTTTATCGCTGCATTCAGACATGCGTGCCGGTCCTTTATAACGCTGCATTCGAACCGCAGCGTTACCCGGTCCTTATAACGCTGCATTCAGACATGCGTACCGGTCCTTTATAACGCTGCATTTCAGACCTGCAGCGTACCGTCCTTTATAACGCTGCATTCAGACATGGCGTACGGTCCTTTGTAACGCTGCATTCAGACATGCGTACCGGTCCTTTAATACTGCGGCATTCAGACATGCGTACGGTCCTTTATAACGCTGCATTCAGACATGCGTACGGTCCTTTATAACAGCTGCATTCAGACATGCGTACGGTCCACTTTATAACGCTGCATTCAGACATGCGTACCGGAGTCCCTTATAACGCTGCATTCAAACATGTGCGGTCGCTATAACGCTGCATTCAGACATGCGTGCGGTCCTTTATAACGCTGCATTCAGACATGCGTACCGGTCCGTTATAACGCTGCATTCAGACATGCGTACGGTCCTTTATAACGCTGCATTCAGACATGCGTACGCGTCCTTTATAACGCCTGCATTCAGACATGCGTACCGGTCCTTTATAACGCTGCATTCAGACATGCGTACGCGGTCCTTTATAACGCTTGCATTCAGACACGCGTACCGGTCCTTTATAACGCTGCATTCAGACATGCGTTCTCTTGCACACCGTACCGCCCTTTATAACGCTGCATTCAGACATGCGTACCGGTCCGCATCGCCATTCAGACACGCGTGCCGGTCCCTTATAACGCCGCATTCCAGACATGTACCTGGTCCGTCCTTTATAACGCGCCATCCAGACATGCGTGCCGGTCCTTTATACAGCTGCATTCAGACCCATGCGTCTTTATAACCTCTCTTCGGACATGCGTTCCGGTCCTTTATAGCGCACCATTCAAACATGCGTACGGTCACAACCCATCCCTCCCCTTTATAACCCGCACCAGACATGCACGCAGCCCTTTATAACGCTGCATTCAGACATGCGTACCGGTCCCCTTTCCTCTCTACGCCATTCAGACATGCTCATGCCGCCCTTCCTCACGCTGCATTCAGACATGCGCGCCCGGTCCTTTATAGGCTGCGTTCAGCGATACGCCCCTATGCGTTCGACCGCGTCGCTTCATTAACGCTGCATTCAAAGACATGCGTATCGGTCCTTTATAACGCTTCATTCAGACATGCGTACCGGTCCTTTATAACGCTGCATTCAGACATGCGTACCGGTCCTTTATAACGCTGCATTCAGACATGCGTTTCCTTTTTATCGGTCCTTTATAACGCTGCATTCAGACATGCGTACCGGTCCTTTATAACGCTGCATTCAGACATGCGTACCGGTCCTTTATAACGCTGCATTCAGACATGCGTACCGGTCCTTTATAACGCTGCATTCAGACATGCGTACCGGTCCTTTATAACGCTGCATTCAGACATGCGTACCGGTCCTTTATAACGCTGCATTCAGACATGCGTACCGGTCCTTTATAACGCTGCATTCAGACATGCGTACCGGTCCTTTATAACGCTGCATTCAGACATGCGTACCGGTCCTTTATAACGCTGCATTCAGACATGCGTATCGGTCCTTTATAACGCTGCATTCAGACATGCGTACCGGTCCTTTATAACGCTGCATTCAGACATGCGTACCGGTCCTTTATAATGCTGCATTCAGACATGCGTACCGGTCCTTTATAACGCTGCATTCAGACATGCGTACCGGTCCTTTATAACGCTGCATTCAGACATGCGTACCGGTCCTTTATAACGCTGCATTCAGACATGCGTACCGGTCCTTTATAACGCTGCATTCAGACATGCGTATCGGTCCTTTATAACGCTGCATTCAGACATGCGTATCCGGTCCTTTATAACGCTGCATTCAGACATGCGTACCGGTCCTTTATAACGCTGCATTCAGACATGCGTACCGGTCCTTTATAACGCTGCATTCAGACATGCGTACCGGTCCTTTATAACGCTGCATTCAGACATGCGTACCGGTCCTTTATAACGCTGCATTCAGACATGCGTACCGGTCCTTTATAACGCTGCATTCAGACATGCGTACCGGTCCTTTATAACGCTGCATTCAGACATGCGTACCGGTCCTTTATAACGCTGCATTCAGACATGCGTACCGGTCCTTTATAACGCTGCATTCAGACATGCGTACCGGTCCTTTATAACGCTGCATTCAGACATGCGTACCGGTCCTTTATAACGCTGCATTCAGACATGCGTACCGGTCCTTTATAACGCTGCATTCAGACATGTGTACCGGTCCTTTATAATGCTGCATTCAGACATGCGTATCGGTCCTTTATAACGCTGCATTCAGACATGCGTACCGGTCCTTTATAACGCTGCATTCAGACATGCGTACCGGTCCTTTATAACGCTGCATTCAGACATGCGTACCGGTCCTTTATAACGCTGCATTCAGACATGCGTACCGGTCCTTTATAACGCTGCATTCAGACATGCGTACCGGTCCTTTATAACGCTGCATTCAGACATGCGTACCGGTCCTTTATAACGCTGCATTCAGACATGCGTACCGGTCCTTTATAACGCTGCATTCAGACATGCGTACCGGTCCTTTATAACGCTGCATTCAGACATGCGTACCGGTCCTTTATAACGCTGCATTCAGACATGCGTACCGGTCCTTTATAACGCTGCATTCAGACATGCGTATCGGTCCTTTATAACGCTGCATTCAGACATGCGTACCGGTCCTTTATAACGCTGCATTCAGACATGCGTACCGGTCCTTTATAACGCTGCATTCAGACATGCGTACCGGTCCTTTATAACGCTGCATTCAGACATGCGTACCGGTCCTTTATAACGCTGCATTCAGACATGCGTACCGGTCCTTTATAACGCTGCATTCAGACATGCGTACCGGTCCTTTATAACGCTGCATTCAGACATGCGTACCGGTCCTTTATAACGCTGCATTCAGACATGCGTACCGGTCCTTTATAACGCTGCATTCAGACATGCGTACCGGTCCTTTATAACGCTGCATTCAGACATGCGTACCGGTCCTTTATAACGCTGCATTCAGACATGCGTACCGGTCCTTTATAACGCTGCATTCAGACATGCGTACCCGGTCCTTTATAACGCTGCATTCAGACATGCGTACCGGTCCTTTATAACGCTGCATTCAGACATGCGTACCGGTCCTTTTATAACGCTGCATTCAGACATGCGTACCGGTCCTTTATAACGCTGCATTCAGACATGCGTACCGGTCCTTTATAACGCCGCATTCAGACATGAGTACCGGTCCTTTATAACGCCGCATTCAGACATGCGTACCGGTCCTTTATAACGCCGCATTCAGACATGCGTACCGGTCCTTTATAACGCCGCATTCAGACATGCGTACCGGTCTTTTACCTCAGAGATGTAGCGGACATGTAGCCGGCTGGTCTACATGTCACAAGAGCAGAAATGTTGCAGCACGTCGTTTTGGCTGAAAGCACAAGAAAATGTTCTGGACAGAGTTGAAGGGGGGGGGAGAGCGGGGGGGGTGGGGGCTGTGCTGACTTTTCTGCAACATTTCCTGATGTATGAAAGCGCCGGGACACGATAAGTCTGCAAGGAAGCGACATGTTTGAAAAGACGAGTCTGTTTACAGAGGGGATGGACTTTACCGCTCATGTTCCACAATGCAGGTCTGAAAACGGCTTTAGTTTGATCTTTATTATAAGTAGGTCATTCAGATAAAGCTTAAATGGCCACGATGCACCTACAATAGCTTTTAATTTGATAATGGCTTTTTTTTTTTTTATAAATATCAATATCGATCGATACAGATTTTTTTTTATCGATAATCTTTTTTCTATATCGTCCAGCCCTATCACGATATCGTCGCCATATATCCAGTTCACGGCTGAAGTCCCAATCATGTTTCTTCTTTATGTAACTTATTAAAATCTGACCCTAACTCCCTGACTGCACCATACACATCTGTTTGCAAGCCGCAGATAGATACTCTTAGCGGTGTTTAACTAAAGCCCTGTTTCCACCAGCGGGTCGGGCCGGATCGGTCCACGTTTTTGCGTCTCCACAGATAAAAACTGGGACGGCACTTTATATCCGACCCGACCCGGCCTACTTTTTATGTACCCTTCGGTAGGGGTACTGATCTAACCGATCCGGACCAAAGAGGTGTGGAGCTAACGCAAAGCAATACATTGATTTGTTGAAAAATCTCACTTCCTGGGTGACCAAGCGTAAAAACAAAGCCAAGTGACTTCTTTTGTTTCTGTCACGTGGCGCGGTGTTTTGGTTAAACGGCGTTGCACAGCGATGATGTCACGCGATCACGTAGCAGCGCTGTCCAGCGCCTCCAGAGTAAGGGTACAGGTTGCTGTGGGGACGCAGCGTGAAATCAACACATCTGTACCAAAACCCACCGATCCGGCCTGGCCCGACCTGACCCGACCCAGACCCGTGGGTGGAAACGGGGCTTAACTTCCACGTGAGACTTCCTGTATGCAGATATATGGCGGCGCCCATGTCGGCCATTGTAACTGCAGTTAGGTACTCTTGTGAATGTTTGTTAACGGCTCCACAATCAGTTTTTTCTTCTTTTTATTTTCAGTGTCTGAGCAGACGACGGCTGTCACACCACCAACACCCGCAAGGGGTGGCCAGCAAGAATATTTTTTTCATTTATATCTATTTTTATGTACCATTAACATGGCGCAGCATGTTTTGTTTATATTTGAATGTCAAAAACTTTATAAGCTAATAAAAATAAAACAGACAAAATATTACACTAGAACTACATTTTCTGCCATCGCTCTTTTCCCGTAGTTCCTCGCAGGTCTGTTACTCCTAATTAACTCACCGTTTCTTATGTAAATTCATCCAGGAAGGCTCCACCCAGTTTCTAATGCCCCTTACACATCAGCACCTACGTAGCCGGCCCTCATTGGCCGACACCACACTGCCCCGCTAGTTTGTTCACATTACAACTGAGGCGTCTTCAGCTCTGGTTTCAGTGTGAGTGTCGTATAGTGAAGTTTTGTGAAATCATTTGTTTTGGACTCAAAGGATTTGTGACACACACTGAACAAAAAAATCAATCCACTCTTAAAATAAGTGAAAAAAAAGTTGTTTTTGTTTGTTTGTTTGTTTGTTTTTTGCTTGGAATAAGCAAAGGAAATTTTGCCAATGGAACAAGTGAAATTTTCTTATAGTATTTTTTAAAAATAAGATTCGTCATAAAACAAGTTCCTATATCTCACTGAAATGTTTCTCTTAAAGACACACAACGGAACTTTTAGCAGTTTTTTCAGTGACGCCGCCCCCTATCGGCGGCTAAACTAGCATCCATCTTGTTCGTACCTGTACTCTAAGCTCACTCCAGCCAGTAAAAGACAGTCTTATCTTGACTCTTGTTCTGTCCCCTCCTCTGTTTCTTTTCTCCTCTTTTCCTCCGGTGATGTTTCCTTGCGTTTCTTTACCGAATTCGACATGATGCGCATTCAAAACACCCGCGATGTTGATCCCTGGTTTACATCCAGTTGCTAGTGAGGTGACGCGGGTGCTGCAACCAATAGGTGGCTGCAACGTCACGGTCGCGTCCCCGGATGGGAATAGGGGATTATCACGCTTCCGTGTTCCGAACTTCCGGTTTTTTAAACAGTTAGACAGCCCACTTCCGGTTCAGTACAATGTCCCTGCTTTACTTCGTAAATAACGTGAATAAACGCCAACCCTACTGAAATTGTTTTCTACGGATTCCAGACTGGAAGTGATACTAAGGAGGAAGTGGATCAAAGCGATTCTCCATCGTGAAGGGCCGAACCTTTATAATAAAACAACGTAGCATGTTTGTTTGCAGCCGGTGGGGCACAACACCGGCATGCTAGCATTAGCCAGCTAGCGTTTGCCGACGTGCTTAACTTTGTGCGTCTTAAAACACACAAACATCTGAAAATCGGGTCTGGGACCCCCCGTTTCCAGTGAAACAACTGGGGACTGCCAAGAAAGGAGACGCTTTCAGATGCTTGTGAGTTTCCAGCCGCACAAAGTTCCTTCTTGGCAGTCCCCAGTTGTTCCACTGGAAACGGGGGGGCACAGACCCGATTTTCAGATGTTTGTCTGTTTTAAGACGCACAATGTTAAGCATGTCAGTAAACATAGCTGGCTAATGCTAGCATGCTGTGAAGTGCCGGTGTTGTACCCACCAGCGACAAACAAATGTGTGTTTTATCATAAAGTTCGGTCCTTCACCGCGGCGAATCGATCGCTTTGATCCAGCTTTTGATCCAGTATCACTTCGGTCTGGGAGAAGCAACTTGGTATGTTTGGAGTTTATCCGATTTAAACAGTATAACAGAGCAGGAACGGCTGTCGTTAACATGGCCCGGAAGAGGAAGTGTCAAAACCCGGGAACTTCCGGTAAAGCGTGATAATCCCCTATCTTACATAGTGCTGTTTCTGAGCCCCGGGACGGCTCTGGGCACTGACAGCTCGAAAATGCGCATAATGAATGTTGGTGTGCCATCAAAACGAGTCAGAAACACAGATTTTTAAGGTCTAAAAGTTACGTTGTGTGTCTTTAAGGTGATTTTGTCTTATTTTGAGTGTGATGAGATGTTTTGGTTGGAAATTAGAAAAATATACTTAGTATGATTTGAGTTTTTACAATGTATTGTTGAAAATAAGGAAGTTTGCTGCAGATAATGTCTTATACTGTATAAAGGCCCGTTCATTCTGCCCCCTTCACGTCCATTATATGAATATACGCGGATCTATGACTGATCTAAATCGTGTCCAAAGGAGTCAGAGTGATGCAGAAATGTTACTGGTGAGTAAATGCAGGTATAAATTCCAGAAATGAGGTCCAGGTTGAAAGAAATTAAAGTTATTCTTTAATAACCCTTGGCCACCCCTAAAAAAAATCTCTGCGGGCGCCTGAGTTACACACAGCTACAGTGTTGGGATGCAGCCGGGAGCTGATCAATAACTGGTCGCAGCCGTGATACTGGTATTGTTCCAGTACCAGTATCACGACTACAACACAGGAATCATTTTTGCCACCGCGGTGGTTTAATCTGACATGGTTACCATGGTGACCATGGTGAAAGACTAAATAAATCATGTATCTGAAGTTATGCGGAAGGATTTATGAGGACAGTCACTCCTACTGTCCTGTGATCACCATAGTAACTGTTTACATGCATTAACCGAACAAATACCAGGACTCAAACATTATATTTCCCGACACTTTCACATCATATCATGACTTCATCTGCATTAAAAGTCGCGTCTTACATTTAAACACACGTCCTCTCATAGTTCAGTAAAAAAAAAAAGCTTTTCCTGGGTTTTCTTGCCCCCTGGTTGCGCCCGCATCCGATCTGTGGCGTTGCTCGGAAACGGAGATTAAAAAATTAAATAATATTTAAAAAAAAAAAAAAAAAGCCATTATAAATATATTTTATCACCCCTATTATTTTTAGTTCTCTATCTATACCCTAAAATTTTTAGTATCAGATCTTATTAATATTATAAAGAGAGAATAATAATTCCTCCAAAGTAAAGAATACCTAATCCATCCCCCTCCTTTTCCCTTCTTTTTTTTTCCCCATCTATTAAAAGGAGATTTGCAAAATGTTGCGCTGTTGGTTGATGGAAACTCATACTAACCATGTGTTCACACCGGACGCAAATAAATTCATTCGCGCGAATGAGTTACATGTTAAGTCAATGCAAATAGACCCGTGTTTGCCTGGCGTGGTGCGTTTGACGCTAATTCGCGGCGATGAGCCCCAAACGCGCGTCTAACTCTCACAAATGTAGTGTTTTACTCACGCGAATGAAGCGTCCTGTTTGTGCGAGTTGAAAAAATTGAACTAAAGCGTTTTTGACGCGCGAACGATACGAGCCTCGTCATTGAAAGTGAATGAGACGTGATGTGAACGGACCGGCGCTCTGCAGCTCGCTGCTCTCTTCAGTAGTAAAGAAGGGGAAAGCGCTTTTCACGGATAAAATGAGAAAGTGCTGCACACAAAAGCCATGGAATAAAACCATGAAAACACCCGGTCAGACAAAACCTCATTAACCAAAAGCTGCTCGTCTCTGCAGCCGGTGTTTGATGGAGTGAAATGTCACAACGCCGACACTCTGCAGCAGGGTTTGGGGGGGGGGGCCCCCCCTCGGCCCCCAAGAGAACCTGTAGTTCCCGGAGGAAGATGCAGCTCTGTCCTCACTACAGAAATACATTGAGGTTATTTGTTATAAAACGTCGATATAATTCTATATGAGTGTGTGGTCAGACTAGTGTAGTATTCAGTGTGGTCAGAAGATGACGCTCCAGTACCAGTTCAGCCTCAGCTGATGTCAACAAACACTCGGAGAGCAGCAGGAAAGCGACAGTTACGAGTTGCGTTTAATCAGCTGGTTAAGTGTTGAGAGGTGGAGGCGAGGAGACGGCAGAGACTCGTTAAACTGAGCTACAACAGCTAGCGACAGAAGCCACGTTGTTTTGCTGGAAGTTGAGAGTTGTTGGAAGTTTAGCTGGAAGTGCTAACTAGCTGCAGCTAGCTTACTCACCGAAGGCAGATGGACAGATGCTGGAATACAGCATTTGTAGTTTGTATCCTGGAGGGATATGCAGCACCGATCCTCCCCGACAGAAGCCCATCAAACTGTGCTCAGTTAATCCCCCTGGAAGCGGCCGTCATCCAGACGTAACTCCTGGATCAGGTGATGAAATCCACCGAGCTCCGAGACCTCCACAGAATCTGCTGGATCCAAACGCGCCGGCGTCTTCGGTTCTCCGACTTCCAAAGCAGATACAACGCCACAGCTCTCTCAAAGTACTAAAATAACCAGGTTCTGCCATGTTGACCTGACTGAGGGGAATGACGGGAGACAAACCACCATCCCCCACTCCAGAAAGTTCAACTTATCGCGCAAATGAAGCGTCTATTCGCGCGTACGATACGTTTCATTCACCCGTATTATTCGCTCCAGTCACGCGACAAAAACGCCCGAATCAAGCGAGTAAACATCCATCATTCGCGCATTGAAATCTAGGCGTGTACGTGAATGGAAGCGTCCGGTGTGAACACGGGGTAAGCATTTTCATCATATATTGCACCTCTTGGCCTCCACCAGTAGTTTTTCAGTGGCTGTCTGGCTTTTGTAAGACGTCCTTTTCACACCATTATAAGATCAACTAATTTCTGTTTTTACTTCTGTAACAGTGCGACCAACAGGCGACAGCATTTCCAGCTCTTGTGATTTCTTCTCTGCTCGGCTTCGACCTCCTTTAATTCTGCTGCTCAGATCTCAGTCTGAACCTCCGTCTCTGAACTGGGAAAGTTTCTCTTCTCCGTCATCGATGCCATTTTTCTAAATGAACACCTGACAAGCGTGGGAAGTCCTGTCCTTATATGGAGTTATCGGGGTGGGTGATTATGTAGATTTGCAATTCTCGTGAATGGAAGGAGAGAGGGGATGCATCATGTTTGCGAGGATCATTTACGCAGTTATCTGAAGTTGAGAGCGTTTGTTGAATCTGACATGGCGCATTCGTAGGAGCCCACAGTAGGAGAGAAAGTAAGAGAAAGATACTAAAAAAATACAAAGATTTTGTTGCATGAGGCCCAATGTCTTCAGACAGAGGCTTCTTCAGCTCTGCAATAGGGATGTGGTGTCAAACCTGCCGCTTGTAGAAGAAATTTTTTTTTTTTTTTTGATCATTTAAGTTTTATTAAATGAAATCAAGTATAATTTCAGGTCAGTGTAATTTGGTTGTTTCACTTCAGTTAGTTCAACCAAATTCAAGCAAACTCACCAAATTTTGTTAAATTCAATTAAATCCTTTCAGCTGATTTTAGTTTAATTTAGTTAAACTCAGTTTTGATTCAGTTCAGTTCAGATTTAAGTGCAATTAATCTTAGTTCAGTTCACTTGAATTCAATTTAATATAATCTACCTCAGTTGGTTCAATCATATGCAGTAAAGCTTAAATCAAATTAAATTTTATTCTATTCTATTGAGCTCAATGCAGTTCAATTCATTTCTCTGAAGCTTCAGTTGAATTAAATAAAAAATAATGAATCATTCTTTTAACAGAAAGTACAAAACCTTTCCAAATTTGACAAGTTTGAGTGCCGTATTCAATCTAATCAGTGTTGGGCTTTCCTGGTTACAGTTACACTGTAAAATGTAACTACGTATGAACTTGAAAATCATGTTGGCACAAAATAAAACTAAGATCGTGTGAAGTATTTCAACTAATTTATGTGAAATTAATCACATCAAGTTTCCTCCACAACCTAATTCACTTACAGTTTAATCAGATTTATCAATTTTCTTTTAATTCTATGAACTTAAAACCATTCTTTGGTTTAATTAGTCATTTTTTTTCACAGCAATGAGTTTGCATATTTTCTTAAAGGCGTCCTTCCACTGAAAACCCGTTTAACTTGCTCCTTCTGAAATATGGAGGGTTTCCCCTTGTTTACTTACACATGCTGACTTGCTAGCGTTGCGTTCCCCCCAGTCGGCTGTGCTTCCTCATCACAGAAACAATACGAAGAAAAGAGCGAATCGGGAACAGCCTCGCACTTCTACGTCACATTGCAAATAGCGTATCCCACGTGGGGTTTCTATCTGTCCGTTGGAAGGCAGGTAACCCTCCACTACACACTAGAAGTAAAGACAGCACGACTGTAGCTTCGGAGTTGAGAAGCTAATTAGCTAACTGTTTGTTAGCATGGCGGAACAAACTTGTTTGTCGGCTCTATTTCCTGTCTGTAACAAAATAAGAGTGGAGGGCGGAGCTTCCTCCAGACACTGATGGGAGGCAGCCAATCAGACGGAAATTCATGAGAAGGACCCGGAAAAGCTGCCGTTGGACCACAAGCCTCTCTTCTAGTATACAAATACAGCTGGATACAAAGATACCAGAAGGTTTTTTTTTTTAAACAGAAACGATGCAGAATGCATCCAATAATAATGGAGAACACAGAAATATTAATGACATCACCATGGAAGTACAACTTTAAGTAAAGCCTACTAGTTAGATTTTACAGTGTACTTCTCCCAAAAAGTAAGTTATATTTTATTTTCAATGACAGTAACGGCATTGTAACGGTGGAAAAGAGTTAATTAATTACATGTTACTGAAAAAAAAACACTGTTAGCAACCTTGTTTATTAAACGCTGTTTGCATCACTTAATTTAATAAAAGGGAGCTGTAAATTATTTTATTATTATTTTATTTATTACACGGGTTTTTGAAGAACCTACTAATCCTGAAAATGCGTTTGTCATAATGAAATAGTAACTGTTGTTCTGCGTAAACATGGACAGTGAAGATGCAGCACGCTACAGCTGACAGCTCAGTACAGACCCCGCTAATATATGGTTAGAAAAATAGTCACATCAGTGGTTTACAGGTAAACCAATAACCACAAATTTCTCTTTGAGTATCAATTTCTGAATGAAATGAAATGAAACTACATTTAATTAAAGATAAAGGTACCTGACACCAGGCTAGCTCTGGCTGACCTCTCCAAATCGTTTTGTCCATGCCTCTTTTTAAGCCTGCTTAGGACACCATATGGTACAGCTGCTTCTCCTCATTCACCTTCTCCAGCATCAGTGGATAAAATGTCATCCTGAGAAACACACAAGTCAGCAGAGTGGGGGGAGGGGGGTTACTGTGAATAAAGCCAGCTCTGTGATCTTTTATCAGCTTTCATAGGACTATTTTACAGATGTTAAAAATCAAAATTCAAATTGGATTTTTGTTTGCAGGAAAGATTTAATCTACCTTTGCAAGAGCTGTCTCTCTGCATGCATGTAAAAACAATGCGTGGCGTGTGCCTTTATCCACACAGTATCTGTGCTTAGGCTAAAAATATCCTGTTAAGCCCTTAAAAGCTGAAATTGTTGCCTGGAGAATAACTGCATTCTCTATAGATTAGAGACGCTCGATGTGAGTCGGACCACTGAGGGGCAGTAACGTCCACATCTCACTGTTAAACCACCGCAGCAGCTCTGATGAGAGAATATCCTCTGAAAGCAGAAGTGGGAGATAAAGAGGTACACCGCAAAGACAGACGGCTTACAATCAGTCAGAATCAGAATCAGAGTCAGAATAAGAGTCAGAGTCAGAATCAGAGTCAGAATCAGAGTCAGAAACAGAATCAGAGTCAGAATCAGTCAGAATTAGAATAAGAGTCAGAGTCAGAATAAGAGTCAGAATCAGTACAGAATCAGAGTCAGAATTCAGTCAGAATCAGAATAAGAGTCAGAGTCAGAATAAGAATCAGAGTCAGAATCAGAGCCAGAATAAGAGCCAGAATCAGAGTCAGAATCAGAGTCAGAATAAGAGTCAGAGTCAGAATAAGAGTCAGAGTCAGAGTCAGAGTCAGAGTCAGAGTCTGAAACAGAATCAGAGTCAGAATCAGAGTCAGAAACAGAATCAGAGTCAGAATCAGACTCAGACTCGAAATTTTCTGACTCAGAATCACTGATTCTGACTCTGTTTCTGACTCTGAGTCTGAATCGTCAATCGAGTCAGAACGGCTCTAGTCTCAGAAGTCAGAAACAGAGTCAGAAAAAGAATCAGAGTCAGAAACAGAGTCAGAATAAGAGTCAGAGTCAGAATCAGAGCCAGAATCAGAGTCAGAAACAGAATAAGAGCCAGAATCAGAATCAGAGTCAGAAACAGAGTCAGAGTCAGAATAAGAGTCACAAAATACAGGAGCAGAACAGAGCAGAAACAGAGCAGAACAGCAAACAGAGCAGAACAGAACAAGCAGAATCAGAGTCAGAAACAGAGTCAGAGTCAGAATCAGAGCCAGAATCAGAGTCAGAATCAGAATCAGAGTCAGAAACAGACTCAGAGTCAGAATCAAGACTCAGAATCAGAGCCAGAATCAAAGTCAGAATCAGAGTCAGAAATAGACTCAGAATCAGTCAGAATCAGACTCAGAATCAGACCAAAGCCAGAATCAGAGTCAGAAACAGACTCAGAATCTGAGTCATTTGAGTCAGTCAGAAAAGAGTCAGAATCAGAGCCAGAATCAACAGAACTCAGAATCAACAGAGTCAGAATCAGAGTCAGAATAATCAGAATCAGAGACAGACTCAGAGTCAAAATCAAAGTCAGAAACAGAGTCAGAATCAGAGTCAGAGTCAGAAACAGAGTCAGAATCAGGTCAAAATCAGAGTCAGAAACAGACTCATAGTCAAAATCAGAGTCAGAAACAGAGTCAGAAACAGAATCAGAAAACAGAGTCAGAATAAGAGTCAGAGAATCAGAATAAGAGTCAGAATCAGAGCCAGAGTCCAGAATAAGAAGTCAGAATCAGAGTCAGAATCAGAGTCAGAATCAGAGCCAGAATAAAGTCAGAATCAGAGAACAGACTCAGAGACAGAATCAGAGTCAAAAACAGAGTCAGAAACAGAGTCAGAGTCAGAATCAGAGTCAGAAACAGAGTCAAAATCAGAATCAGAGACAGAAACAGAGTCAGAGTCAAAATCAGAGTCAGAAACAGAGTCAGAAACAGAATCAGAGTCAGAATCAGAGTCAGAATCAGGTCAGAAAAGAATCAGAGTCAGAAACAGACTCAGAATCAGAAATCAGAATCAGACTCAGAATCAGAGCCAGAATCAGAGTCAGAATCAGCAGAGTCAGAAACTGACTCAGAATCAGGACAGAATCAGACTCAGACTCAGAGCCAGAATCAAAGCCAGAATCAGAGTCAGAAAAGACTCAGAGCCACAGTCTGATTCTGAACTCTGATTCTGACTCTGATTCTGGCTTCTGATTCTGAGTCAGAATTAGAGTCAAACCACATTCACAGTCTGATTCTGACTCTGTTTCTGACTGATTCTGACTCTGTTTCAGAGTCAGAATCAGACTCAGACTCTGTTTCAGAGTCAGAATCAGAGTCAGAACCAGAATCAGAGTCAGAACCAGAGTCAGAGTCAGAGTCAGAATCAGAGTCAGAGACAGAATGGGTCTTTATTTTTTAAAAAAACTTTGCACATTCTGTTTATGCAGATTGTTTTATCGTGGTGACGCAAAAAAAGGAAAAAAAGACCAAAAAGAACACAAGTAAAGCATCCTAAACGACATGCTTAATCCTTCATCTAACAACATTATCTGTACATTCTGTAAAAGTATCAAGGGGAATCTTTGATGTGATTTTTCCAACCTTAGTGCGACAGTGTGGGGTCCTGTCACTATGCTCCGATTGATCGTGCGCCCTGGCTACTTGGCCACAGCGATGTCTCTTTGGCTGAGTGGTCAGCGTGCATGACTCTCACTCGGGAGTCTGGGTGTCGAATCCCGCCCGGGCCCTCCGTTGCATACCTTGCCACATTAGACTTGGGAAAACTTCAGTCAGCCAGATTCAGATCAGGTTCAGATACATTTCTATTGTGGTCTGTCTCCTCTATATGAGGCAGAATTTATGTTTGAATCCGTGAATGTAACGTACCAGACGAAGCAAAGCAAACCCAGTCCGTGATGTTTTATCTCCCACGCTTCACAGTAGGTGGGTTTTTCCTCCAGACAGACTGAAGAAAAGCTGCTTCCTAAAATTGAACTTTGGGGAACTCCATGCTTGATTTCATGAATTCTTGAGGAGCATGTATCCATACTTACAAAAGACTGAGTCTGTGAAACAGAAGTAAAACCATTTTAAAACAGTACCTGAGAGGGTACTCTTTTGTGCACGGGGCCTGTAGAGTGCAGAGAAACCACCCCAATAACGAACAGAGTTAACTCTGAACTCACAGGACAATAGCACTCGTTCGTTTGTTCATTCTACTTAAAGTATTGGTGAAATGAAGGAGTTGTGCAGCAGATAATGTCTTCAGAGAGGCTGCCCCATCTCTCCCAGTATATGGATGCACGCTGAATGGACCATTCAATGAAACATCTTCAGAAGGAGTCAAACCACAGACATTTAACCGGTGAGTAAATGCAGATATAAACTTCTGAAATAAGGTCCAGGTTAAAAAAAAAAAGAAAGTTATCCTTTAAAGCATCCGTCTCAGGTAATGACTGATGTTTTTCTAAAACATCGTTTCTGTTTAAAAACTCACTTAACTGAATAAAAAACTGTTTTTTCTATCATTTTACTAAAAAATGGCAAGTTGGGTACAGGTCTGTATCACGGATGCTGGGATCTACACTCACCGGCCGCTTTATTAGGTACACCTTGCCAGTACCAGGTTAGACCCCTTCTGCCTTCAGAACTGCTTTAATCCTTGATGTCATAGATTCAACAAGGTTCTGGAAACATTCAGCAGAGATTTTGCTCCATATTGACATGACAGCATCACACAAGTTGCTGCAGATTTGTCGGCTGCACATCCGTGATGAGAACCTCCCGTTCCACCACATCCATAATGAGAACCTCCCGTTCCACCACATCCGTGATGAGAACCTCCCGTTCCACCACATCCATAATGAGAACCTCCCGTTCCACCACATCCATGATGAGAACCTCCCGTTCCACCACATCCATGATGAGAACCTCCCGTTCCATCACATCCATGATGAGAACCTCCCGTTCCACCACATCCATGATGAGAACCTCCCGTTCCACAATATCCATGATGAGAACCTCCCGTTCCATCACATCCATAATGAGAACCTCCCGTTCCACAATATCCATGATGAGAACCTCCCGTTCCATCACATCCATGATGAGAACCTCCCGTTCCACAATCCCCCCCCCCCATCCATGATGAGAACCTCCCGTTCCACCACATCCATAATGAGAACCTCCTGTTCCATCACATCCATGATGAGAACCTCCCCGTTCCACCACATCCATGATGAGAACCTCCTGTTCCACCACATCCATGATGAGAACCTCCCGTTCCACAACCAGTCTGGCCATTCTCCTCTGACCTCTGGCATCAACAAGGCATTTGCACCCACAGAACTGCTGCTCACTGTATATTTCCTCTTTCTGGGACCATTCTCTGTAAACCCTAGAGATGGTTGTGCAGGAAAAATCCCAGTAGATCAGCAGTTTCTGAAATACTCAGACCAACATTCATGCTACGTTCAAAGTCACGTAAATCACCTTTCTATGGGTGATTTAAGCAATGAGAGTTCACGACACTACGAAACTCGCGGCAGACGAGATCTCGTGTTCTCTTTTTTCTTTCTTTCTTTGTTTCAAATCAATGTCCAACCCCTCTTGCTGTTTGTCTGCAGCTCAGTCACTCTTAGCACAATGTAAACAGCGAATTTCTTCTTCTACGTTTGCATTATTGGCAGAGTAGGTGCTGAACATTGCGGCTTCTGTGGTGACGTGAACTCTCATGGACGCACTTTCCGGCGGCTACATGTTCTACTGTTTAAGCCATAAAAATCTACTGAATGATGGTTTCCAGTAAATCATGGATGCTACCCACTCAGGACACGTGGATTACATTGGACGAGCAGTATGGAGGAATATTGACAAGTTTTTGTGGACTTTTATGGACCTTTTTGGCTCAGTCGCTGCTGAAGTCCATTATATGAAAAGTCAATGGAAAACGAAAAAAAACCCGGATCTCCGGCTGCATTTGAGATATTAAAAAAAAAGTGCTCCAGAGTCTTGCTCAGCATGAGGACGAGGAGAAGATGAACGCACATCATTCGGTGGGTGTACTATTCCTTTCAAAGGAAGAAACTATATCGTAGACTTCCAGCTGTGCACATCTAGTTTGTTTTTGACAGCTTCATAAAGCTATATTTAAAAAAAAGAAAATAAGGAATAAATCAAAAAATGTTGGGGAACTGTTCAGCCTTCTGTAAATGGTGAAAAGGCTGCTAAATAACCTTTTAAATCTAGTCTAATTGGTGACATCACACATAATAACTTTGTCATTTTAAACGTGCAACTTGTAAAGTATGTTTCCACAAACACACGAACTGCCACTGACAGGCTGATGCTGCAGAACTGCTGCCTACTCTGTTTAAACATTCACAAAATACTGATTGGTTTTATCTTAAGATAAATCCACACGTCTCAGACTTTTTCATCTGTGCTTGATTTCTGCAGATTTTGTTTTCCAGTTTAAAAAAACAACTTTTTGTTGCATGTGCACAGATCTTATCAAATGAGAATAGACGTTGCTCATGTGGACTCAGTTTTGAGGAAAACTACAACAGCATTATGCAAAACATGAGCACGGTTATCTCAACTGATCTTTCATCTGAGGTTTCCACCTCCTTTCAGCTTAGCATCTGTGGCCGGAGACGATGGTCAGCGATGACCCCTGACCCCAGCTGCAGCTCTGCCCTGCAGGAGGAAGCCTCCTAACCGCGCGCATGCACACACAAACAGCCACATATACAGTAAATATAGGGACATCTAATTACATTAGCTGTAATAATACACTGACAAACATCTGCTCTCACAGATTTGATAAGAAAACACACTGACTGTGTGTGTGAGGGGTCAGGCTCTCATGTTTCTCCTTTATACAGCATCACAGACATCCCCGTTGGCTTTAGACCCCTGTTTAGGGTTGACATTAGCGTCTGTGTGTGTGTGTGCCATTCATTCATGTATTTGTGTGCAAATACACTCCCGCTGAAAAGCAGAAGGCTTGAGGCTATTATCTGCTCCTGCGAATGTTTGCTGTTGCAACAGTGGTCTGGCTTCTGTGCAACAACCAAAGGAAATTTTGTCTGACATTAAGATAACACCATGTCTTCTCTTCTCCGCCTCTCTCTCACGCATGCAGACAAACGTACACATAAACAAGCTAAAGCCAAGAGCAGGCAGATGTGACGCAGACACAATCACTCCCGAGCACTCGTGGGAATATCGGCAGCAGGATTAGACACCACATGCGAGAGCGTTCAGACAAATGCAGGATGATGCTGATCAAAGATGATGAAAGCTGAAATAATTTGAGCAGGACTGACCCGACCGTGGCATTGTCAGGTCATACGCAGTCGCCGTGTAAAGCATGGCAGATGTGTCTGCTCAGCAAGTCCTCCCACCATGCAGAAAATCAACCGTCTAATCTGCCATAAAATGCTAATATGAGCCTTTTTTTACACTCTTGGCAACGTTTTTGGACTGATTTTGAGGAAATAGTGTCTTGAAGTGGGTGTGCCCACTGAGGATGAGCAGACTGAACACGAGATGAGCTCATTCAGCCTTTTCACCGTATGCCAGGTCGCGATCGGACGTGGATGTAATATCGTTACAGACACCTTCCACTTGTTGCTGCGTGCATACGTGTGTGACTGAGATGACTGTTTGCAGAGGGTTTATCAGTCAGCAAACACAATGAGCCATTCAGTGCCCAGAGAGACACAACAAAGGGACAGTTTTCTGCAACAAAGACACCTCCGTCCTGGAGGCCATGCTGCCTGCAAATTAGAACAAAAAGCCTCCGTGAGCCTGTTTTAGAGTGCAGAGATGGAACAAGACTGGGTGCCCATCAGCCTTGATAAAAGGTTAAAGGGCCGAGAAGATTGGACACTGAAAATTATCTCTTCCTGGAAGGTCTCATATAACCTGATTTACATCATCTGGGTGCGTTCAACAAGTACACGCGGGGGCGTTCCTTTCCTCACGCACTCCATCTGAGTAAGGCGGCAGTTGTAGGTGATTTCGTCTCGGATAGGAGCCAATCACTAATCGCGGGTGGGACTTTTTGAAGGATGGGCGGCGTTTTGGCCGGATGTGATGTAGAAGCACAGGCGACAGCAGTGTAGTCAGTCAGTTATTTCAGACAACAACAATCATGGCGGCTTGCCGTAGGAATCAGAGCGACGAAATTGATTTGGCTATCCTTCAAATATGCGCTGGCTGTTGCATATGTTGCCTTTTATCCGGAGGTTTTCTTTGCACATTCGACAAAAGTCGTTCACAGACTGTACACCGCTCGTACCAGGCTGTCGCCGCCGCCGCCATGTTGTTTGACTGAAGCTTTTTGAGCTTGATAACATGTTTTGATAACTCGATCCTCTATGCGTGGTGGCTCTGGTGTCGCTCTGAGTTGCGTCACGGGTTGCGTCATTCGGTTCAACGTGAGTGGCTGAAGTAGCGTGTGAGTCAAGATGACGGACAGATCTTCTATCCAATCACATGCAAGAGTTTTAGAAAAAAAAGACTAATTTGAAATCACATCGGGTTAACTCCCTCCCCAGATGGTATTGCAAATACCAGGTGGCGGGAGTCAGGTTAGGTCTCATACACTTGAAAAACTCAAATCTTACCAACTATATTTTTATAATTTCTAGAGTAAATATCTAATCACTCTTAAAATAAGACAAAATATCTTAGGCCGCATTCACAAAGCTTTTTGATTCGAATCCGAGTCCATTTGCTCGGAAAGTTTGCTTCGTTTGGAGAGTTGTGAATTTTGCGGTCTTAATACAAGTTAAAAAAAAAAAAAAAAACACTGAAATTGAGAAAAATCAGACTATAATCATGTGAAATTATCTGTCCATGCAGTAAGATAATTACACTTGGTAGGTTTTCCTGAAATAAGAAAAAATATTGAAACTCTAGACAGGGAGAAATATCTTTAAATAAGTTATAAAAAACTCATATCAAGTCCCTCATTAATGAAAAATCCCTCAAAATTAGTCTGGTCTTCTTTTGAGGGTTGTTCTCTTATTTTAAAGTAAAAAAAATCTTAAAACAAGATCACTTTTTTTCAAATCTGCTAAAAATCCTTTCCTGTAAGCAGCAGCACATCACCACCAACCTCCAAACCGGCATGAACCTGGATGAAGTTTGGTGAAGGTTCTTTATCAAGGCTCAGATTTGTTTGGATGAGCTGGGGCTTGAACTCATGATCTGACTTCTCCACCACCCAGCCGCTGTTTCAGACTGTTAGATGTTCACCTCTGACATCAGATCTTGAATTCCTGCTTAGTTTTCTTGTTTTAAGATCTTTTCTCTCAAAATCAGCATCAGCAGACAAGTTTGAATGTTTATCACTTAATAAGAAACTTGAACTGAGTTTTTCAGCTTGTTTAAAGCAAGTTTCCTCTTGTCTAACATCTAGATATTTGTTCTTATTACAAGAAACTTGTGTGTCTGAACTGGTGCAGGAGGTCTGAAAACAAGTTTTTACAGCTAAAATTGGAAGTGAAAGACACAAAATGATCTGAAACAGCGTCTTAGTGCGATAATTTACCTTAATATGCAAATAAAATATCCAATTTTAAGATTCACTTACTAAGTAAGAAATCAGACATTTTCTCTCAAATCTAGATTAATAATCTTACATAATCTAGTCTTGTCAAGTATATTACTCTCACACTGAGATAGTTAAAGGGACTTGAGGCAGGAATTTGAAAAACAACCAAACATGCATGTCCGTGTTTTTCATACTAATGGGTGATGAAGCGCTAAATCCCAAAAGTAACGTTTCCACCACTGATGTGGCCGTTCTTTCTTTACAAACAACAAAATTCCAAAAAAGGGGCCACAGATGCACCGTGGACAAATAATTTACGCAGGCCAAAAGAAGTCCATTTTCCAGGCAAAGTCCATTAATTTTGACGGTTTATTAGCCGTTGCAAGCAAGCAAGACATGAACAAACATTTTCTCCAACTTCTCTTGCGCTGGTAAAAAACCATACGCCCACCCAGATGCATGCTGATCCTACCACTGACAGCCTATTTATAAACTTAATCCACCCAAATTAGTCCTAATTAACCAAAAACAAAGAAACAACTAAATAACTAAGAAACATAATCTCAAAACAAATATCATAAAATAAATAACCCTTAACTAAATTCTCCTCAAAATAAGAATATACCTGGCCTGGCCAAAAATTACAGCTCCCACTTTTAACTTAACTAGAAATAGGTACCACCCTCCTATTAATTACTTCCTGCACGATCATCTTTCTTCCAGCTGCCAACTATTTATCCCCTCCTAATTCATGCACTGACTTCCCTCTCTCTTTACCTTATCTATATGCACAGCCATATCCTTGGTATTGATATTGATCTTACTCTGTATGAGCAGATCATTATCATCAGCAGCAAGAGACAACTACATCTATGCAGATACAACTACTACTAAATTCAGATCAATCCCACTCATTCTCATTCCCAAAACTATAGGAGACCAGCCCCCTCCATTCAGGAAGAAATCCGGCCGGACAGACAAATGAATTCAGCCACCTTCCTACCTCTTCTTACTGCCTTATCCTGGCAATGTGGGGATCTTCTGTTTCTCCGCTTTCCTCAGCCCCATTCTCCACCACTGTACTCTTATAATGAGGGCCACTTCTTCCCAATTTTCTTACTTGCCCAGGTATTCCCTCAATTGATTTTTCCTTCCTGATGGCGCGGCCATATTCCAAGATGACCGTGCCAGAATTTATTGGGCTCAGATTGTGAAAATTGTTTCAGGGATCATCAGACATAATTTTCACATATAGTTCCCCCCCCAGAGCCAAGCCCAACCCCCTTTGAGATCCTTTGGGTTTTCTTTTGGCAAACCCCTCAATCCTCCTCAAAATCCTTGTGGAAAATTGATGCAACAGGATGCAAATAAATCTGGTGACATTGCAGAAGCTTCTGGAAACACAGCAAATGCTGCCACAATCAAAGATAAAAGCCGTCCCACCAAATATTTTATATTTTTCCCTTTTTTTTTTGCCGCCTTTTTTTTGCGGGCAGTGTATTTTACACTAACAAAAGATAATTAGCTCCTACAACCACGTTTCTCTCCGTTGCCTTGAACAGGCTGTGTGCTGCATAAAGCTGCAATTCGGTGTCTGAATTTCCCGCGCTACCCTGCAGACGTGACGTCATTAACGCTGCATCCGTGTTTTGATCCAGTAGAAGACGGTCGCGGTAAATTCAAACACTGTAAGCGATAGTTATGGATTCTTCTGCCGTCAGCAAAAGATCCAGATCAACTGAAAGACACTAAAAAGTGGAACTACGAAGAAAAAGCGTAGAAACAACATTATAGCTTCAGTCTGTGCTCCGTGACGGCTTGGTCGGGGCTGCAGGTACCTGAAGCGCCAGTCGCGAGTTTCGTTTCTTAATCTTGCCTCAAGTCCCTTTAAGACAGTTTTTGCTGAATAAGAATCTAAGACTTGGTTAGATAGCCTGTTTTTGCAGTGTACATATTTTAGAAAAGGAGGTAAACAAGTGATGCTTTATGGCTATTTTGCAAACAAGGTGGGTGGCACCCTCCCTCCCCCACAAATCCACAACTGAAGCTATCCATTACCTCTAAACACACCTCCAACAATGCCTCATCATTAATCTGAGAGGGCAGCGGCAGTAACAGATGCTACTTCTTTATTCTTTAACTTCCCTTCTGCTGACATCACAAACTGTCATGAAATAAACCTCAGTAAAAAGTTAGAAACTAATCCACAGAGTTGGAGACATTCGGCTTTTTGTCTGTCACGATAAACCCACTCCAACCCTTACAGGTACACTTATTTTCACCTTCTCTAAACTTTTAAGTGCACATAATCCAAGAACACGTGGCATTGCAACAAAGACACAGAAGAACTACGAACCACTACAGGTTCTGGTTCTGCCATTAAGGTGTTGATTGACAGGTAGTTTATTAAAATCTATCATTTAAGGTTAAGCATGATGAGTATTATGAGCGGGCTTCTGCAGCTCACTGTTCATTTGGCTAAAAAATGGTGTTACATACAGTCGCCCTCAAAATTATTCATACCCTCAAATTAACGAAGGAAAAAAATCAGCTGTCAGTGAAATAAGTGTAAACTGACAAAAGTGATAATAAATGAAAATTCTATGAAAATCCTGACTTTTTTTTTTTTTTGCATTTATGGTTTACATAATTACAATTAATACAATATACAGTTTTATTATTATTATACACCACAAATGAAAAGGAGCAGGATGATAAACTGCCTCCCCTTTCTGAACAAATATTTCTGTTAGGTACCAAAAGTACAACAAATCACTTACATAGAGAAAAAGGAAATTAAACTAAAGTACAAGTCATTTAATCCATCCATCTTCCCTCTTTACCTTTTTTAAAGAAAACATTTTCTTGAACAGAAAAATACTTGTGCAACTCTTCAAAAATAACATTTTGAGAAATCCATAATTCAACACCTGCAACAGAAATACACATTTGTTTTAAAGTTAACTGACCAAACCTGGGATGAAAATCCAACCAGCGTCTGCAGTCCTCCTCTTCCAGTTCAAATACCATCTGTGACTGTTCCGGTAACTGTTTATTCTTTGCTTTATGCATTATTATCAAAGTCTGAGGCTCAACCAAATCTATTATTTTCAATAAACCAGACAAAATAAAAAGTCTGTTTGTATGTTCTCTTTACCCTACTTTATTCTTACAGCCCTTTTCTGTAACAGAAACAATGGAGTAATACTGCTTTTATAAGTATTATACCACAACAAATAATGCATAAAATATAGTAAAAGCACTGCATTGTAGAACATTCTCAATATATTAATATCCAAACTGTACTTTACCTTATTCAAAATAAAAATATTTTTGGCAACCTTAGATTTTATGTATGCAACATGATTTTTCCATGTTAATTTATCATCCAACAGACACTTGGAAATCTAACTTCCTGCACTCTTTCAATGTTCTCTCCATCAATATAAAAATCAATTTCCTCCAACATTGATTTTGAATCGTGGTTCAACAGAAATATTAAAAAAAAACACACAAAAATAAAACAAGTAAACAAGCATGATGGGCTCCGAAGCTAAAATGTTGTTGAGCAACACTTTGAGACAATCAGGGGATTATCAACGCTACCGGAAGTTGCCGGCTTTTCACCACTTCCTCTCCGGGCCATGTTAACGACAGCCGTTCCTGCTCTGTTATACTATTTAAATCGGATAAACCCAAACATATTTAAGTTTTCATTCTAGACTGAAGTGATACTGGATCAAAAGCTGGATCAAAGCAACCATTTGCCACGGTGAAGGGCCGAACTTTATAATAAACACACTTTTTGTCCCCGGTGGGGCACAACACCGGCTCTCACAGCATGCTAGCATTAGCCAGCAACGTTACTGACGTGCTTAACATGTGCGTCTTAAAACACACAAACATCTGAAAATCGGGTCTGTACCCCCCCCCCGTTTCCAGTGGAACAACTGGGACTGCCAAGAAAGAGACGCTTCAGATGATTGTGTGTTTTCAGCCGCACAAAGTTAGGCACGTTATCGAGCTGGCTAATGCTAACCTGCACCGACTGCGCAGTCTGCCGGCCACAAACAAACGTGTGTCGTTTTATTATAAAGTTCGGTCCTTCCCGCGGCGAATCGGTCGTTTTAATCCACTTCTTCCTCAGCATCACTTCAGTCTGGAATGAAAACTTGCATTGGCGTTATCCGATTTACAAAGTTAACAGAGTAGTAGCTGGCGGACTTTTAGCAGGTAGCATTAGCCGCTTATAACGTCCTAACTTTAGCGGCTGAAAACACACAAGCCTAGCGTCTCCTTTCTTGCAGTCCCCAGTTGTTCCACTGCGGACACCCGTTTTCAGTGTTTGTGTGTTTTAACCACATGTAACTCAGAACGAGCTTAATCTAGCTCTGTAAGTGCCGTGTTGTGCCCCCCCGGGGCAAACAAACGTGTGTTTTATTATAAGTTCGCCCTTCCCGGCAAACCGCTTATCCAGCTACCAGACCTCGTCTATGCAATTTTGGTTATCCTTTAAACAGAAACAGAGCGCTGTCGTAACATGCCCAAAAGTGCCAAATGTTTCAACTTCCGGCGCGCGGAGCGGAACCCTATCAGGTGTTTCTGTAACGTCCAATCAGACGTCTGCACCTGTTACCAGGTATGTTGGTCCATGTTCATGGGAAAGGTGCTCTGATGTGTCTGGGACAGTTTTATTTTTTTAACTATTATTTTCAACCACAATTCAAAAGCGATATTTTATTTCACTAAATAATAATTTTGTAAAGGTTTATTTACAGAGGGTACGGAAAGTATTCAAACCCCTTTAAACGTTTCACTCTGTGTTTCATTGCAGCCATTTGCTAAAATAAAAATGTTCATATTATTTCTTATTAATGTCACTTAGCACCCCACAGAAAACAACTGAAATTTTATTATGTGCTTGACCGAATAAAATTACTTACTTACTTACTTAAATATCACATGGTCATACGTATTCAGCGCCTTTGCTCAGTACTGAGTGAAAGTACTTTTTGGTCCCAGAGTGGTTCTGATCCACTCCTTTGTTATTTCAGCTGTGTGTGAGGGTCATTGTCTTGTTGGAAGGTGAACCTTTGGCCCAGTCTGAGCTCCTGAACTCTGGAAGAGCTTTTCTTCCAGGATCTTTGTACTTGGCCGCATTCATCTTTCCTTCAACTGCAACCAGTCGTCCTGTCCCTGCAGCTGAAAAACACCCCCATACCATGATGCTGCCACCACCATGCTTCACTGTTGGGATCATATTGGGCAGGTGATGAGCAGTGCCTGGTTTTCTCCACACATACCGCTTAGAATGAACTCCAAAAAGTTCAATCTTGGTCTCATCAGACCAGAGAATCTTATTTCTCTCAGTCTGGGAGTCCTTCATGTGTTTTTTGGCAAACTCTATGCGGGCTTTCATATGTCTGCACTGAGGAGAGGCTTCCATCGGGCCACTCTGCCATAAAGCCCCGACTGGTGGAGGCTGCAGTGATGCTGACTTTGTGGAACTTTCTCCATCTCCCTGCTGCATCTCTGGAGCTCAGCCACAGTGATCTTTGGCTTCTTCTTTACTCTCTCACCAAGGCTCTTCTCCCACCATTGCTCAGTTTGGCTGGACGGCCGGGTCTAGGAAGAGTTCTGGTCGTCCCAAACTTCTTCCATTTAAGGACTATGGAGGCCACCGTGCTCTTAGGAACCTTTAGTGCTGCAGAAACTCTTTTGTAACCTTGTCCAGATCTGTGTCTCACCACAATTCTGTCTCTGAGCTCCTTGGACAGTTCCTTCCACCTCATGATCCTCATTTGCTCTGACATGCACTGTGAGCTGGAAGCTCTTATATAGACAGGTGTGTGTCTTTCCTAATCATGTCCAATCAGTTTAATTAAACACAGCTGGACTCCAATGAAGGGGTAGAACCATCTCAAGGAGGATCAGAAGGAATGGACAGAATATGAGTTAAATATGAGTCACTGCAAAGGCTCTGAATACTTATGACAATTAAATTTTTCAGTTTTTTGTTTTAATAAATTTGCAAAAATGTCCACATTTCTGTTTTTTTCTGTCAAGATGGGCGCTGAGTGACATTAATGAGAAATAACATGAACTTTTTCAGTTTAGCAAATGGCTGCAATTTGCTATATTTCAATTACTATGGACAATTTAGCCTGTTCTTTGATGGGAGGGTGAATAATCTGGAGGACGGCTGTATAAATTTATCACAAGTTTAATGTCTCTATTTAATATTTGTCTACAACTGCAGTTAATTTTTATATATTTATTTGAAGTACTTTGTTCTTTTTTGTATCAAAAGAGTTGTAAAATTATTTTTTATTCTATCCTTCATTATATAAATTTAGGAGTCAAATGCAGTCTTGGCCCCAAATATCGTCAGGTTGTATCAACTGAGGTTGATAAGAAAATATTGGTATCGGTCATTAAATAATCTGTATCAGTTGATCCCTAATTTATACTTGGACAAATGATATGAAAACTATTGGAAATGTAGAGAAACTGTGAGCCGGGATCTGGTTTCATCACTCTGCATGTTTTTAGGGGTTTCCTCTGAGAAAGTAGGTCAACAGCACCTCATCCCAGCGACATCTCTGCAACCTGAGCAGCACACAGGGTGGGGGCACGCTGAGATTGGATTAGAAGAGATGGAAGACACCCCGTCAATCCCAGAACAGAGTCATCATGGCTGATGGATGGCTCTGTCACACAGCTGATCAATGCCATGAGCCCAACACACACCGCCCCGAGTCAAACACACTCCTCATGCAAACAAAAGGGAAATGCAGATTACCTGTTGCTATAACGACTCCGGCTCGCCTGTGGCAGCCATGCACTCTGACAGACCTAAATAGATCTGGCTTTACCACCACGGTGAAATGTGATGCTGCCTGAAAGGCCAGGTGTTTCCTGCAGCGTAACCTGATTGTGACCAACGCAGCTGCTTCGTCTCACTCATCTGCTCTCGTCCTCACGTTTGCTGCTGAAACTTGGGAGGACGTGCAGGACGTTACAGATGTGGAGGCAAATATCTCTGAGTCAAATCCTGCAGGGACGCTGCAGAATTCACTGCACTCACTTCACGCCAGCCAGGCAGACCCCCACCCCCCACCCCACCCTTAGCTCATCATCATCAGACACCAGCAGCTGGTAGCCTGCCCCCATTGAACTCCCTCCAGCACTTACTGGGGCCTGGCTAATCACTGGTGCTCACCACCAACCGCAGCCGCCACACCTGCCCCCCACTTCCTCCTTCCTCACTGGTGGAACTGTCCCATCTGGGTATTTGCAGTGGGGGTGTTTTCTTACTCTCAAAGCAGCTCAAGGTGGAGTGAGAAGGGGGGAGGAAGAAAAGAAGACATCAGTGGAGTCGCATGCTGTCATCTGGGAGGTTCCTGTTTTCATGTTGTGGGACTGTAATCACCAAAACTCAGCTTGGATAACAATCCTGAGATGGTCTGAAGTGATGCAGGACCCCCGTCTACACCCTTGGCAGACTCTCAGCAGCCATAACAATCAACTTTGTGGAATTTGTTTTCTAAAAATACTTCCTGAGTTTATGGGAGCTTCTGATTATAAAGTCTGGTGTTTCAATCACGTCATTTTGATTTGAAAAAAGCTATTGTATAGGTGACAATACAGGGCGGCGCTGATTGGAGTTTGTGGTTAGATAAGTCATCATTAGCAGGACCAGATGGCAGATTGATCATGGACATTGCTTTGCTGCTCTCAGTTCTGTCCTCATAGGAACCGCTTTTGCAGATACAGTTTGTTCAGCAAAAACAAGAATCCTTGTTCGTCATTTTATAACAGAAAGACAGAATATAAGCACCAAATAAAAAACGTGCCTTTAAATGAAAAGTCTAAACAAAAAGAATAGTTTGTATCATGAATTTGTATTTATTAGGCATCCTCTTTTAATCGTCACAGTCAGGTTTTACAGGACATCCAGCAATCTCACGCTTTCACCACCCATAAATAGAATCGGCGCTCCTGCTGCTGCTGGTGGCCGTTTCAGAGGCAGATCATATGCTGGGGCTGCTGGCAGCTCCGAGTACAGAACAGGCGATGGAGATTCATCTCCCCTGACACGTCGCTGACATACAAAACTATATTTAGCTGTTGGCGTCCGTGCGTAAAGTGACGCCGGCTCAGACGCACGCACAGTGGTTGTGGACTGAATACTGATACGCACGGTGCTGGAGAAAACTGGACTGAATATAAGCTGCTGAGGTTGAAGCTTACAAGCGATTTTAAAGAGAATTATCCACATGTGACACGCAAAGTTGGGAGTTTCGTGAATGAAGCTGGCAATGCAGATACTCTGATGCATTTTTGATAAAAATGATTTTAGAAACGTCTCTGGCTCGTAGATTTTATTGTTTTATTGGTCATAAGGAAGCTGACAGCTCTGCAGACTCATTTCAGAGCAATAACAAACTGGTCACGGAGCAGCAACGCGGCTCGTCCTACCCACTTTCCTGGGTGTAGTAAGGGTGTAGGCCTACTGCACTTTATGAATAATGAAAAAGTGACGTAAACAATGCGGTCCTCTTTGCGGCTCGGGCTCGAGGCTCGAGGCGGGCGCACAGAGGCGTGATGCGGCCGTGACGTAGTTTCAGTCGGGGATCTTTAATCCTCTGCCGCAGCAGCACAGCCGGCTAGCAGAGGAGGGGGTGTCACGGTCGGACCGGAATGGACCGCGCAGGCTAGGCTCATGTACAAGGCCGAAATATCTCGGTCTGCAGCTCCGTGATAAAATCACGCAGAAAAACAAAGGTTACGACACGAACGAGGCGAGAACCGTCATTAGGCCGGGCCCCCTCCTCGCTCCGCTTCAGCCTTCAGCCCATTCACAGACGTTTTCCTGCTGGAAGACCACATGAAACTGGGGTAATTCCATTTTCATAAGCATATTTCCTTCATTTAAACGTGGACTTGTGGTGTTTCTGACGGCGCGCGGACCCTGCGCGGACCCTGCGCCTCGTTCTCCGGCGAGCTTTTCCCCGGTTCGTCCTTCACAAGCGTCGCCTCGTCCCCGCTTTTCCTGTCAGCTGCTGCGCATCAGCACAACATGCAGGATGAGCCTGTGGGGGTGACAACCACGCAGTTCCCCCCGCCGACCGAGGAAGAGGAGCGCCGCACGGGCAGCAAACCCGCAACGCAGCCGAACCGAACCGGCACCCTGCTGAGCTCGTTCGCGTCGGATTACAGTCGCCTAACGCCGCCAGCTTTCCCTGCCTTCCAGCCCGAGCGCCTCCGCCCCCCGCAGTCCCTCTGTGACCTTCAGCACACCGACTTCACCCCCGCACAGTCGCCCCTACCCCCGGGACCCTTCAGTCACCTGCCCGACCCCCGCGGCTGTCCTGTGGACCCCGCTGCAGCCGATGCCGCGTCGCCATCTCCCTCCTCCGTAAACCCCCACAGGATCCAGATGGACCCCCCCATCGCGCACCACCTAAATAACGGCAATGGCAGCAGCGGCACCGGCAGCATGTTGTCCGGAGGTCTCGGTGCCGCTTTCCCGAACCTCCCCACCCAGGAGATCCAGAGCGCCAGCGGGGGGTCGTCTTCGCCTTCCCTCCCCGGGTTCGGCACCCCCTGGTCCGTCCAAACCAGCTCCTCGCCCCCTCCCGCGCCCAGCTCCATCAACCCCATCAACCAGATGGCGGGCTCGGACTCTGAGAGCAGCTTCTACCCGGGAGCTCCGTCCTCCATCAACCCGGCCTTCTTCCAGAGCTTCTCACCGGTGTCAGCTAATCCGTGCGCCGGGATGAACGTGCAGGGCTTCAGCGGCCCCTTCTCGCCTCAGATAAACGTCCCCCAGCAGCCGCAGAGTCGCAGGTCCCCGGTCAGCCCCCAGATGCACCCCCAGCAGGGCGCCTTCCTGCAGCAGAGGAACAACTACAACCAGCACCAGGTGAGCTGCGCGAGCGCAGACCAGCATGAAGGTGACACCTCCCACCAAGTTAGCCTCAGTGACACACACGCACACGCACGCACACACACACCAGCACGCACACACGCACGTACATGGATCAAAATGAAGTCCCTTTGATTTCATCTGGATGTGATCAGACAGCAAAGCTGCGTTACCACGTGAGTGTGACTGTGCGCGTGCATGTACATCTAAAGCCACGGTCTTTGAGGGATAAACAGGTCTTTTCATGATGCATTATGCAAAGGCTAAGTCACTACTGCGAGGCAGGGGCAAGGGGGGGGGGCATCTGTGAATCTGCCTGTTGTTCTCTCCTGGAAGCTGCAGTGGGAGGGGGTCACATGGCACCGGACCATCCCTGACTTGTGCTCGGCTCGGTGGGAACACAAAGGCCTCTGCCTCCTAAATGGCTGCTTATTTGGGTGAAATGAAAGCGTCCAGTATGTCGGTGGTGTTACGGGGGGGTCCTGAGGAAAGATGGCCCCAGCAGGAGCGTCCATGAGGGTCCCGGTGTGCCTGGAGTGCATCTGCAGCCCTGGTCCAGCAACCTTTGACCCCACGCTTTCACTCCCATATAAGTATATTTGCAGTGAACCGTGACAAACAGCACAGTTGTCTCCTGATCATGTGACTAAAATGGAACTGAAACACATTCAGACAGAACTGTGCAATTAATCTAAATGTCATCATGATTTCTATTTTTATGTCAAACAATCTCCAAACTCATATAATCAAGTTGAAATATTTTTTTCCCATTTTTTTGGCACAATATCTGAAAGTTATTTAAAATTAAAGTTCATTTCAGTGGCTTCCAGCCAGGCACCCATTCACAAAAACGTTACATTTGGAACGTTCTAGCATCGGACTAAAGCTCAACAAAGTTTATTTTGGGAAATCTTTTAAATATAGATTAGTATTAATTTTATTTTTCAAATATAGAAATTGCAGGACGGCTGCGTACATCATTTATTAAGGACATATTTATGTTTTTCTATGTATTTCTCATAAATTTAACGTTCAAAGTATATTTATTTTATTCATTGAATGTTTCATATATTGCGAAACAGCTGTAAGATACAGTTTAGCCTATATTTGTTTTCAATGCTAGAAACCTATACACATAGCCCCCCCCCCCCCCCCCTTTTTTTTTAAATGATCATTATTCCAACAATACTATTGGTATTATTATAGGGTGTGATGATGATATTGATCATAGTAATATCTGTTCCCTTGCTTGCTGGAAATGCTGTGATAAGTCAGCTAACATTGTGATGATATTTTGGGATTCTGGAACATTTTGCGAGCCCGTCATATCCGTTACATTTCTAGTTAAAATGGCAGCTCGCGCTGCAACGACCAGTCGATTAATCAACTAAGTGCTGACTATCAAAATAGTTGGTGACTAATTTAATAATCGACTAATCGTTTATTGTTTGTAGGCTTTGTTTTTCCTCTGAAAATGGCCGCGTGCTTTCCGCTGCCTCGTCCGTCTTTCTGTCCAGTCAGCTTTTCTTGAACAGTTTGTAGACATAAATAAACACACACTACCAGTCAAAAGTTTGGACACATTTTCCCGTTAGATTCAATGAGAAAGTGTCCAAACTTTTGACTGGTTCTGTAACTATGCTGCAATGTCAGCGTGATCCCATTAGTCAGTTAATCGACAGAAAACAATCGTGTGTGACAGCTCTGATAGCAGCTACTTTTTATGTGTGTGTGTTATTATGGGCAGTTATTATTACCATTCTATATATAAATTACATTTCCCCTTTTTTTAATCCTTTATTTTTTATACATATGTTTATCTATTTATTTGTTTACTTTTTGCAATATTCGTATTGATATCATGATGACTATGACTGTGCCGTTACACCTACCATGTCTTCATTCGGACTTTCAGTCGGGTTGGAACGTGCAAACAACACATCTCTGCTGTTTTGCTTCACGTTACTACATTTGTTTTACTCCGTCTTACCGTGTTTGTCCATATGCTACGCTACGCTATGTCTTCTCAATGTTGTCCTACTGTCCAACTCCTTTGTATATTTTTTTGTATTGTCTTTCTGTTATTTGTGGCATGAAATAAAAAAAAGAGAGGAAGTTGCAGGACAGCTGGGTACATTGTTTATTTAGGATATATTTATGTTTTTCTATGTATTTTGTACTAATGTAACATTCAAAGTATATTTGTTTTATTCATTTAATGTTTTATACATTGCAAAACAGCTGTGAGATACATAAGTGTGGCCTGTATTTATTTCAATGCTAGAAACCTTTGAAATAAAAGCTAAATGAATGCATCGTGTAACTAGAAAATAACCGATAGAATAATCGTGATAATGATTTTTTTGCATAATCGAGCAGCCCTTTAAAAATGTAATTTTCTTCCTATTTTTGTTGTTTAGACACATTTTCTGCTTATTGTCTTTTGTGCAAACGGCTGCTTTTACAACGTATGAGGAGAGACAGACAGTGGATGATTTCCACACGAGATTAAGCGTGACGAGGTTCAATGGTGACGCTTAAGACGGGGACACAGAGTCCAGGTGGAGGGAGAGTGTGTAAGTTACAGTGGTGGTGTCGCAGGGCACGGGATACTTAGTATTAGTCTGAAAGCCTTAAATCTTCTTATCTACCCACCCGTTACAGGGGCAGATCAGGTTAGGCAGTGGTTGATTGGGGGGGGATTACAGGACGCGATGAAATGAGAGGAATATACATTTACGTGCAGGAAATTTCGGCCCGTCTAACCTGGCCTGTCCCTCTGTCATGCAGCCCATGGTGAAGCCGTCTCCTTGGGGCAGTCACCAGGGGAACGGCTGGGGCTCCGGGGGGGTGTCCTGGGGCCGAGACCACCGCAGAGGGAGCGGCATGGGCGTACCCGGCTCGGCCAGCCACGTCTCGCCGCTGAAGAAGCCGTTCTCCAGCAACGTCATCGCTCCGCCCAAGTTCCCTCGCTCGGGGGGGTCGCTGGGGCCCAAGTCCTGGATAGAGGAGAACATGTTCCGCACGGACAGCAACAGCAACACCCTGCTGCCTCTGCAGGTTGGTGCTGTGGGGGGGGGGGTGTTTGGTGTGACTACAGTGTGAGAGTGGGGCAGGAGGTCCGACAGAGAAGACGGGACGGTCGCCGGGTAGAAAACTGGTGTGAATCAGGGGGGAGTTTTCATTCGGTCGCTTTCAGGAAACCAACATCTTGTCAGTGAATCTCACGCGTGGTTCGAATCATCAAAACATTACCAAGAGGAGCAGCACGTGAAAATGCAAATGCTCGAATCAGACAGGAAATTAATTAAATACAGTCATCCTCCAGTTTATTCATACCTAATTAAAGGAGTAGCACACCCACAGAATGATGGTCCTTTATTTCAGATATTAAAAAAGTGCTCCAGAGTCTCGCTCAGCATGAGGGTGAGTAGAAAATGAAGGACCATCATTCTGTGGGTGAACTAGTCCTTTAAAGAAAAGATTAAATTCACAACAGTAATTCAAATGCAAACACATGCATCGGGATTACAAACTGAAAAAAGTACAACGGAAGTTAACGAAGAAACATAGAAATGATGCACTAACAAGTCAGATTCAAATTTACAGTCGTCCTCAAAGTTATTCACACCCTTCCATGAAAGAAGAGGCTACATTCACAACAGTAATTCAAATAACAAGAAACTAATAATAAATAAAAATTTACAAAATTATGATTTAGCGAAATAAAGTATTGCTTTTGTATTGTGGTTGGAAATAATAATAAAATAAATAAATAAATAAACTGTTTCAGACACATTAGAGCGTCTTTCCCATGAACATGGACCAACATACCTGTCAGCAGGTGCAGACGTCTGATTGGACGTTACAGAAACACCTGATTGCAGTGATTGAATCAAAGTGTTGCTAAACAACATTTTAGCTTCAGAACCCCATCATGCTTGATTTATTTTTTGTTTATTTGTTTTTATGATATTCATAAATTTTTATGTTATTACTTTTGTCAATTTCAACTTATTTTCCTGACGGCTGATTTTTCTCCGTCTTTAACAGGGGGGGGGGGGGGTAATATTCAGGGCGATTGTATATTCTGCCAGTTCCTAAACGCAGAGTAAGGATAGACCAATACATCTGATATTTTAAGCCGATATTTGTGTTTTTTGCTGGTATTGGTATCGGCCGATACATCTGGTGTGTTGGCCGATACCCACCCCTCAGCATAGAGAGCACCTGTACAGGCAGCATTTATTTATATTTTACAAGTTTAATGTTTCGTTTCGATGTTGTTACAAGTTAAATGTTTCTCTTTTGTATATTTTTTACAATTTTTTAAATCTTAAAAGAGTTTTCAAAATCAGTTTTCATTCTGTCCACCACTGTATTAATTTTGGAGGTCAAATACCGTATCGACCCCAAATATCGGCAGGTTGTATCGGCTGAGGCTGATGAGAAAATATCTGCATTTATGTACTTAATATTATTTATTAACAAATAAAGTGTACATCAGCAGCAAAAAGCAATAAATATCACTTCCGTGCTCTGCGTGATGACATCACTGGCGTTGCAAACATAGAATTAAAGTGACTAGATAGCTGCAACTACATTACTGTGAATGATATTTTAAAAAAAGAAATGACTGGATCGGCCTCATTCATCCGATATCTGATCCAATTAATTAGTCAATATCGGAGCTGATATCCGATCCAGGTATCGGATCGGGGTCGTCGCCCTTTCAGCCTCCGCTCAGCCAGGAAGTTTTCCCGGTAGCAGGAAAGTACCTGACAGCCGCTCTTCAGACGATATTGTCTGAATTTTACAGCTTTGGTATCACTTCTAGAAAAGTTTCTCATCTGTAAAACCGCTTTAAGCTTCAGCTCCGTCTCCTCTGAGAGAGTTCAAGCTTTCAGAAGCTGAACTGCTTTTAGTAAAATGCTCTTCACGGATTGTTTTTTATGCGCTAAATAATGCAAATCTTGATATCAGGACATTATTCCGCTGTATCTGATTCACTAGTTCTTAAAACCTGGTTAAACTTTAACCTCAGTCTGAGTATTAGTGTGGTTTCCCGTAAGTCCAGTCAGGATGACACTGAAATTTAACCCCGATATCTCTGAAATAACGGCGTTACTGAACTGTGTCGCGTGAGCTCGGATTATTATCGCTGCTGAGAAGTTCCTATTGCAGGAAACAGGCCTGACTCCCTGGATTCATTTCCATAAACAGTGTGGAAGCATGAACTTCTCAGATTCCAAGTCTTTTCCTTCCTTCCTCTCTGCTTAATGTTCGGCAGCCTGCATCTCTACTGTGTCCCGTTTTTGACACAACACAGGGGTGAGCTGCAGACAGAGGGAGGGGGTTACTGCAGCGCTCGGCTCAGAGAGCGAACGCTGCTCAACAAACCATCATTTTACAGTTAAACAGCGTCTGAAAGTTCCCGTCTATCATTTAGCTCCCGGGTGAGCTGAATGCAGATCTTTGGTGAGACTTCAAGCTGTCATGAAAGCTGCTCGGGATTATCTGAACTCGCTCGTTTCAAACAGTCGGGTCACTTTACTGGAAAATAAATCAGACGCAGGGTTTTGCTGGGAACCTGCCACCGTCTCGGTTACCTGGAGTCAGGAGCACACGAGTCCCTGGGAATGACGAGATAGTTCAGAGAAGTCCCTGAGAAGCTCCTCCGACCACCACATACCCCCCAAGGGTTTTCCATTTGCATTTGCACCACCATCAGCAGAGCTGTCGTGACATCACAGCCAGCAGGTGGTTGGCAGATGGATCTAAACTAAATCTACCTCCTCTCTCATATAAACATGAGCTGTACTTTTATTTCTTCTCTACGCTGTTCTACAGCCAATATTTAACTAGTATTTACTTGTTTATTTCTGTTTTTACATTTTTGACGGTGCATGTTCTGCATTTACAGTCGTCCTCAAAATTATTCATACCCTCCAATTAAAGAAAAACTAAATTCACAAGAGTAGTTCAAATAACAAGAAACTAATAAGAAATAAGAAATTACAAAATTATAATTTAGTGAAATGAAATATTGTTTTTGAATTGTGTTTGAAAATGATAATAAAAAAAACAAGCAAAACTGATGACCGATAACACACATATGTACCCAATCAGGACATCAATACCACCATCATGTGATACAGAAGCTAGAATCTGATAGGCTACCACCATCATGTGACACAGAAGCTAGAATCTGATAGGCTACCACCATCATGTGATACAGAAGCTAGAATCTGATAGGCTACCACCATCATGTGATACAGAAGCTAGAATCTGATAGGCTACCACCACCATGTGATACAGAAGCTAGAATCTGATAGGCTACCACCACCATGTGATGCAGAAGCTAGAATCTGATAGGCTACCACCATCATGTGATACAGAAGCTAGAATCTGATAGGCTACCACCATCATGTGATACAGAAGCTAGAATCTGATAGGCTACCTCCATCATGTGATACAGAAGCTAGAATCTGATAGGCTACCTCCATCATGTGATACAGAAGCTAGAATCCTGAAGCTTCACAGCCTCAAGACATTTCAGTTTAAAATGTTTAGTTTCATGAAGCTCAGTGAAGCTTCCCCCTTAAAATGTTTTGCTTTCTGCTGACAACATTAAAGATAAACAGTTTTCTAAACCTTATTATTGTTCAGAACAACTTCAATAACCATCAATGTCTATGTAAAATGATTAAAAGAAAATCCTTAAACTGGATTAAAATTAGCTGCATACAGCGATGCTGGAAACAATGAGGTGCACCTAAACTTTTTGCTGGTGCAATAGGCGCACCAGTGCTGAAAGTTAGTCTGCAGCCCTGTTGGCTATTGATTTAAAACAAAGGAAGAAAGAAAGAAAGGACTGCGTTCTCATCTGGTTTGGTCTGCCATGGCTTCCGTAGTGTGGTGAACTCGCATGAACATGCAAACAGGAGATGTGTTGCTCTTCTGTTTAGTGTCCATAATTCACTCAAACACCATCATTTAGCATATTTCTATAGCCAACAGTTGTATCCCTTTAAAAGGAAGTATTAAAAACATCTACAATCCTTTGCAGATGATGTTATGGCTGTATGATCGCTATTCCTCGATGCATAAAAGAAAGGGGGAGCTTATCTCTGCTAAACAAGGGGGGTTGGGGAGGAACTGGGATGGGGCACAGTTAGAGGTGATCTTCTACAAGGAAAGAGCTGAAAAAAATGTCTAAATTTTGTGGGCACCAGAAGTCCAGAGTACTCTCCCTAAAGCAGCCGTGATTTAAAGGTGCCATGACATCAAATTTCACTTTTCTGGGGTTTTGGGTGTATAATCTGATCTGTTGTGCACTGATGAGGTCATGTGAATGTCAGAGTGAGAATCAAAGTTCCTGTTTATGGTCTGTCAGCTTTGTCTCTCTGCTCAGAAACAGTTGAATCAGACAGCAGTTTATCATTCTACGTAGTTCCATCATTCTATGTAGTTCTATCATTCTACGTAGTTCCATCATTCTATGTAGTTCTATCATTCTACGTAGTTCTATCATTCTACGTAGTTCTATCATTCTACGTAGTTCTATCATTCTACGTAGTTCCATCATTCTACGTAGTTCTATCATTCTACGTAGTTCTATCATTCTACGTAGTTCTATCATTCTACGTAGTTCTATCATTCTACGTAGTTCCATCATTCTACGTAGTTCCATCATTCTACGTAGTTCTATCATTCTACGTAGTTCTATCATTCTACGTAGTTCTATCATTCTACGTAGTTCCATCATTCTACGTAGTTCTATCATTCTACGTAGTTCTATCATTCTACGTAGTTCTATCATTCTACGTAGTTCCATCATTCTACGTAGTTCCATCATTCTACGTAGTTCCATCATTCTACGTAGTTCTATCATTCTACGTAGTTCTATCATTCTACGTAGTTCCATCATTCTACGTAGTTCCATCATTCTACGTAGTTCTATCATTCTACGTAGTTCCATCATTCTACGTAATTTAATTGCTCCAATAAGAGCACACTATCAAGTAAACAGCGCCCCCTCTCTCCTAACGGTTAATGCACCGTCCGCCCCCCCCTCCCCTCCCTGTCTGATTCAGCTTCGTGTATGGAGCTAGCAGTAACTTCTGTGCAGTCAGGTCTGGGTTTTCAAACAAATGGATTTAAAAGCAAACTTCTGCAGCAACACTGAGGGAGGGGGCCACAACCTTGTCATTACCTGTAAGTTTATTTATTTTCTAAATGCTGTCTTGTCTGATAAACGTAGCTGACTATCTGAACTGCCCATGTTGCTAGCAGTTAGCCTTTAGCAAAGTCCGACCGCAGCTTGACCTAGATTCTCCAAATAAGGTCATAGCCAAATAAGGTGTAGCCAATCAAAATGAAGTCAACGTGGTCTCTGGGTAAAGCTCCATATCATCACCGGACCCAACTGTATTACTGAGGAAGTGAGGTCTGGCGTTTCAAAACAATACTCCGCTGTAAAAAATGCCGTTTTTTTCTTTGGAGTATTTACATATGCAGTAATGCCAACAACATAAACTAGTTTTTACTGCTATGTCATCACTCCTTTAAAAGCTTCAGTGGGAAGCTGGCAGGAGTATCACCGACAGCCCAGATGGCAGACATGTTTGGGCTGAATTCAGGCTGGCAGGAGTACCACACACAGCGCCGCAAGTCACGGCCAAACATTTTTAGCTGTCTCTGAGGTAGACGAACCTGCAGAACGGATTGATTTCAGGTTAATGATGAATCCATCTACACAGAGTTTCATTAAACTTTCCCTCCTATAACCCTGTAGTTGAATCACTTTTAATTGTTAATCATCTGATCAAATACTGTAATTTAGTCTGTTTTCTGTATTCAGATGTACCGTCTCTGTTGCATAGATCTCTGACACATAGATCAGCCACTCTGGCTGCTACACAGCCTCTGTGTTTGGTGGAAACAAAGATTTTTTTTCCTCTGAGTCATTTTGATTTTGAAAATCGGCCGATACGGAGTCCCGCTCCAAAGAGAAAAGACCGATACAGGACAGTGTGTCCCCTACAACATAGTGTAGCTGTGGTGATACAGCTACAACAGAGAGGGGGGTCGTGTCATATGAACAGATGTGCATAAATGATAGCCTACACCAGTGTTTCCCAGACTGGGGGATGCGAGTAAAACACACATGCTCAAATGAATAGTAATACCAACATGAATGTTGTAATGCAGGAACATTAATCTGTGAAGTTGATGCATTCATTTTCTAAACGGCATTATAACTCGTCCATACTGGAAATCCAGATTTGGCATTTTTTCATCAAGAGAAGCTGATTTTGGGATTGTAGGTGTTTTGATGAAATGATGAACCAGATCCACTCAAAACACTTTATCCTCCTTATTTATGAAGTTTATGATATGTGAAGCCTTCTGACTGGGGAGGCGCCTCCTCCCTGCAGGATGTGTCCGTGTGGAAACACACCTGATCGAGATGCAACAGCCGAATCCAATCAGATGTAGTTTATTTAAAAAGGGACTACATACATAGTGTTGTATAGTAATGAAGTAAAAATACTTTTTTACTTTACTTCAGTAGTATTTTTTTTATATTTTTACTTTACTTTACTACTTATGTTTCTGATGACTTTTGCTTTTATTTCACTACATTTTCTGAAAAAAGTCCATACTTTTACTCCGTTCCTTTTCCCTGAGCATCCTCGTTACTCGTTACTAATTAAGAAGGAATGTGATAGCCAACCTTTGTTTTGTTGTAGTGGGACTAGTCGTAAATGATGTTGGAGATACAGACCACAAGATGTTCTCATTGATTAACCCCGTTGTGCTGTGGATGAAAGCAGCAGCCAACGGGTAAATTTCAAATTAATGGTGGCATTATGGTGTCAGGAGTCTCAGATATTTTTGCATATAATTGGGTTTATGTAAGGAGGTATTGAAGCTCCTTGACACTTTGCAAATAAAAAAAAAACATAAAAACTAAATTAAACGGAAATACAGAAAATGTTAAACTCAAATTTCTGATTGTGTTTTATTAACAGTGATTTTTACTTTTGATACTTAAAGGTTGAATCTGGAACACGGACAGAACAGCGACATCACGTGTGTCTAGGTTGTAGTTGCAACGGCAGAAAAACAACTCCAGCCGCTGGGATGCCAGGCTCGCTGCCGATACGCAAGTGACCAACAGTCTGCAACATGTCCAACAAGTAACACAGAGGAGTTTATAACCGACAGCTAACATTAGCCATGTTAGCAAACAAGCTAGCGTACCGATCCTGGAGGAAAGTCGCCATTTCTGTGTTTTACTCCGTGGAAAACGTTTATGTGGGTCCATTTAGTGAAGTCTTCACCTAAATTTACTCCAGGTTTTGCTCTTCTCAGGTCACTCCTCCCTCAGAAACAGATAACAATATCTCCAGGGCCTGAAGCAGCTGCTTCACTCGTCATCTCCATGGTTTCCCTGTACCAGCCTGACTATGACCGAAATATTGTTTCCACACAGAGATCGTATTTGGCAACCTGCAATGGCGGCGTGTATTGGCTTATAGACGTAAATAAAATGCCATTATCAAACCCCGTCAAAATTTATTTTATAATTATTTTTAGGCTAAATATAATTTTTCTGGGAAATGTTGTATTTTCATTCTGTACACCCCCAAACGACCTGTGGTGGTATTATTTTTTTAAAAATATAGCTTTTAATAAAAATGTTCCATATTCAACCTTTAAGTACAATAAATACTTGCTACTTTTACTCAAGTAATATTCCAGCAGGCGACTTCCCCTTTTACTTGAGTAGTTTTCTTGGAAGGTACTTTTACTTTTACTCAAGTATGGCTTTGGGTACTTTATACAACACTGCACATACAGCAGCATTGATCACAATGGAAATAGGCTTAGTACCAGATTGAAGCTCTAAAAACAAATTTCCATCTTCAATCCCCAAAACTACTGTTGCCAACTTCTCTGTGAGCAAACGCACTATCGGCTGCCCGAAAATTTGCTAGATGACATCATCGTCTAATTTGCATGATTGGCCTGATGCATATAATTGCACTGGATGCTGCAGCAGAGTGAAATAATACAGGTGGAAACACAAAAAGGGGGAAAAGACACCCTAATATGTTTATAACAGAAAAAAAATCTCAGTATTTTCTTTTTTTTCTTGTTAATTAGTCTAGTTTAATTTTCAGTTAAGTCTATAACATGCTACAATACATTATCATTATTTATTTATTTATTTTTTGTCGACACACGAAATGTTGCGGGACGTCGTTTTGGCTGAATGCACAAGAAAATGTTCTGGACAGAGTTGAAGGGAGAGCGGGGGGGCTGTGCTGACTTTTCTGCAACATTTCCTGATGTCTGAAAGCAGCCGGGAAGCGACAAGTCCGCAAGGAGGCGGCATATTTGAAAAGACGAGTCCGTTTAAAGAGCGGATGGACTTTACCGCTCATGTTCCACCATGCAGGTCTGAAAACGGCTTTGATGTAATCCAGGAGTCATGTTTAATCAGATCCGTCCTCAGTTCCAGCTTCAGCTGCGCCTCTTTTTCCTCCTCTCTCAATTGCTGAGCTTTATAGATGATCGTGTCAGCATGGGCCACATAGCCTACATTGTAAAATAAAAAAAATAAAAAACACATGAACAAAAAAAAAATTAACTTTCAAAAGGGCGCCTGCTGGGTCCAGAGGACAAAGGGAAGGTGCTCCAGCACCATCTAGCAACCTATTCTAACAACTGCCTAAATAATTCGGCTCCATAACCAATGTCACGGACTGCCCAGGTTTGTCGGCTTCTGGTAGAATTAGGGGGTATTAACACCTCGTCAACTCGGCCTCTATTATGCAAAGAAGTCCCAGAACAGCAGGGTGTTCTTTGTTCTTGAAGACAGAGTCCAGCCATAATCAGCGTGTAATGCACGTATTCAGCTCGAGTCATAATGATCCGGCACTATTTCAGATCAGATGTACATCTCTACATCAGACAACACGTGTCCAGTCCGCACACTGTCAGCTGTGTACTGTTCGAGCACGTGGAGAACCTTCCGTGCTTCGCTCCAAATAAAACATTCAATAATAGGCAATGAAACCCATGGAAACCATCTTCTTTTATCGGACTCGTCAGAAATAAGAAGGTGAAACGTGTTGAACCGACTGTTTCATACGCGACGCAATGTGAGCAACGCAGGCTGCCAGAGGCAACAGAGAAACTGGGGCTGAATGTGTGTTGCACGTGTGACACTGATAGTGTAGTCGTTCCGACAATGGATTCGGTGCAGAAGGTTGTGGGTTTAAATCCCAGCTGCAGCTGAATTTTTTTGTGTTGTCTTAAATGTGTTTTTTTTAATTCACTTGATATGATGTCAAAAACTTATTTTAATTGTGTTTTAGTTATTTATGTGTTAGTACACACACGTGCTGTTGAGTGCACTCTGAGTTGAATAGGGACGTGGCTGGCACAGAACATGGCTGCATTCAGATTACCTGACTTGTGAAACAATGGGAGTGAATGGGCCAATTTAACTCTGGCATTGGGGGGTGAGGGGGTGGTTGGGGTGGTGGTGGTGGTGTGGGGGGAAATCAGAAAAATTTTGGGAGAACTGGTGCTAATGTCTACCTGTGTATGCCACTGTATAAAAGTCTTAAGCCGTGTCTCAAACCGCACACGTGCCCGAGTGCACTGGAGCTCAGTGCGTAGTGCGTGCTGTGTACTTCATCTGTAGTGCACACTATTGACGCTAAATGCTGACCTGAATAAGACCTGAACAGACTAGCATTGCCCGCGAGCATGAGCAAACTCTACTGAGCAGGTATAACCGCAGCCTCAAACACATGACCAGATGGTAACTGCCATCAGGGAGTGAACAGCTTGGTAGCATTTTACAATAAACATTAGCAGTTATGTCTGAATAGTGTCATAAACATCTTAAATCAATACAATACCGCCTCCGATGCAGCAGTGGTCGCCACCACTTCATCCATTTTTCAGCTCTGAAAACAGTTCGAAAGTCCCGTCTCTTCCGCTACATCAGCAAGATGGCGTCCATTTAGTGCGAGTAGTGTGCTGCATTTTGGGCCGATATTAGGGCAACATCCTGGTACTTTCAGAGCGCTAAATTTTGGCTTAAATGACAGTATGAACGCACCACACTCAAAAACAGTGTTTGAAGTGCTCAAGTTTCAGACAGGGACTTAAAGACTCTTAAAGGAGTGATGACATAGCAGTAAAAACTAGTTTATGTTGTTGGCATTACTGCATATGTAAATACTCCAAAGAAAAAAACGGCATTTTTTACAGCGGAGTATTGTTTTGAAACGCCAGACCTCACTTCCTCAGTAATACAGTTGGGTCTGGTGATGTTATGGAGCTTTACCCGGAGACCACGTTGACTTCATTTTGATTGGCTACACCTTATTTGACTTAACCTTATTTAGAGAAAGTAGGTCAAGCTGCACTAGCGATTGGAGTTAGCTAAAGGCTAACTGCTAGCAACATGGGCATTTCAGACAGTGAGCTACGTTTATCAGACAAGACAGCATTTAGAAAATAAATAAACTTACAGGTAATAACAAGGTTGTGGCCCCCTCCCTCAGTGTTGCTGCACAAGTTTGCATTTAAATCCATTTGTTTGAAAACCCAGACCTGACTGCACAGAAGTTACTACTAGCTCCACACGAAGCTGAATCAGACAGGGAGGGGGTGGGGGGAGCGGACGGTGCATAGACCGTTAGGACAGAGAGAGGGGGGGGGCACTGTTTAGTTGATAGTGCACTCTTATTGGAGCAATTAAATTATGTAGAATGATAGAACTAAGTAGAATGATGGAACTACATAGAATGATGGAACTACGTAGAATGATAGAACTACGTAGAATGATGGAACTACGTAGAATGATAGAGCTACGTAGAATGATAGAACTACGTAGAATGATGGAACTACGTAGAATGATATTCTACGTAGAATGATGGAACTACGTGGAATGATGGAACTACGTAGAATGATAGAACTACGTAGAATGATAGAACTACGTAGAATGATGGAACTACGTAGAATGATAGAACTACGTAGAATGATGGAACTACGTAGAATGATAGAACTACGTAGAATGATGGAACTACGTAGAATGATGGAACTACGTAGAATGATGGAACTACGTAGAATGATAGAACTACGTAGAATGATATTACTACGTAGAATGATAGAACTACGTAGAATGATAGACTACGTAGAATGATGGAACTACGTAGAATGATAGAACTACGTAGAATGATATTCTACGTAGAATGATAGAACTACGTAGAATGATAGAACTACGTAGAATGATGGAACTACGTAGAATGATGGAACTACGTAGAATGATGGAACTACGTAGAATGATAGCCTGCTGTCTGATTCAACTGTTTCTGAGCAGAGAGACAAAGCTGACAGACCATAAACAGGAACTTTAATTTCACTCTGACATTCACATGGCCTCATCAGTGCACAACAGATCATATTATACACCCAAAACCCCAAAAAAGGGAAATTTGATATCATGGCACCTTCAAAGGATAACTTTCTTTTTTTTCAACCTGGACCTTATTTCTAAGAGCATATGTGAATTTACTTGCCGGTAAAGTTTCTGCATCACTTTGACTCCTTTGGAAGATATCACGTTGAGTCGCCCTTTGGCATGCATCCATATAATTGGAGAGACGGGCAGTCTCTATAAAACATTATCTGCTGCAAAACTCCCTGATTTTACTTTAAGTAGAATGAACAAACAAACGAGTACTACTGTCCTGTGAGTCCAGATTTAGCTTTCCGTTAGTTATCGGGGTGTTTTTCACACTTTTCGGGGGCCGAGCGTTCACGATGCGCGCTTCTGTAGTACAGCTTAGAAGAGCAGCTCGCTACCCCAGACAACAACAAAAAACACAATTTGTGAAACTTTTTATTCTTATCTAGTGGGAGTTTTTTGCATTGCTAAAATGTCAATGAAAAACGTTTGGAGTAAAGTTGTTTTGCATTGAAGTTGATTGTAACCAGCTCAATTTTTGTTTTGCCACCGTGTTTTGACGAGGAGATATGGAGTCACCTTATAAAATACTGACAATGAAAACACAAGCCAAAAGAAAATTATGATCAATAATTCAGATTATTTCACACCAGCCGAGTACATAGTGATGGGGTGTGTAAGTTTGAATTAGTCCAATACAAATCTTGCCTTATAAATTGCTACCAGTGATTATTTACTGGGTAAAGATTTGTTACTGTTGTTGAATTCTGAAATAAAAAATAATTAATAAAAAATAAGAACGAGGCAGTCTTTTGAAAGGAACTAAGGATGGGCACAATTTATTGATAATTGGTTAAGAATTTTTTTGATCACGTAAATTATTTTTGATCATCCAACCTTGTTATAAAACAGAGTTCATTCATGTCGTGTACGTCTTGAAGCTCTGTAATAAATGTCACTATGTGGGGGTATTAAAACCTCCTACCAGCGGGGGGCGATATATCATCTAAAGACAGCAGAGAAAGCCGCCTGCAAGCTGCCTTCTTCTCTGTCACAGCAGCTTCAGTGAGCACAGCGAAGTCTGCGTTAGAAAATGACTCCCCACATTGTAAATACTGCGACACGCTTCATAAAAACAACTGGACAACAACTCCCATGATGCACCATTTAAAAAACGCTGATCCGACCGAGCACCGTTTTCTCCGTCTGAAGCCGGAGGAGCTGTGATGCAAAGCAGGCCGACAAAATCACAGAGTGAATCTGTAAAATGATTTTAGTGGACACGTTTCCCAGAAGTGTCGTGGATGGGAAAGTTTGATGAATTTACTGGAACCAGTCTATCAGTTTCCTTCATGGCGCACCATCATCAGGCTCAGTGAAACGCCAGAAGCAAAAGCAGGAGCTGCTAAACGAGTTAGCCACCGCAGCTAGCGTTGCCGTAGCAACAGACCGTTGGACCGCTTTACCTCACCATAACGTGCCACCACTGCCGACCTTCTCACCGAGAAGAAAACAGTCTGCCTGTATGTGGAATCATTTTTTTACATGCATTTCTTAATGATTAAATCGATAATTGATCGTTAATTCTCCCAACCATCGATCGAAAAAATCTGAGGTCTTTTGATGCGATATATGCAGAGTGTGGCTTTAGGGGGTGTGGGGAGGAAACGGATGAGGCGTAGTCATCAGTGATCCTCTGCAGTGTCCGAAAACAATTATGATGCTTAACCCCCCCCCCCTTCTTCTTTTTTCTTACTGTGAATTTTACTTTGAAGTTTGCACCTGTGAACCATGCACTACGGGGAAATCATGTGGGCTATCCTTTGAAAATAGAGAAACTGTAGTTGTTTTGTTTTTCTCAGCTAAATGCTGCTCTGTGTTTCTCATCTACACCTGACTCGGAGAGAAGAGGGTTTAAATGCTGGACAATAATTTAGCTGCACGTAATATTTAGTTTGCTGTGAGAACTCTTTTATCTCTGTATATCATTGAAAGCATTAAAAAGCAATAAAAACAATGTTGGACAAAAAATAAAACACATATGCAGATGATAATGGAAGCAGATGAAAGCATTCAAAGTAAGTCCAGAAATATCGAGTCTGGAACCACGAGATCAGCTCCTGTCTCCCATCACGAGACCGGGACGTCCCTCAGCAGGCGGATCAGGTCTGCAGTGGAGAGTTATTCCCGTATGACCTCATGACTGACTGTTACGACTACTATCGAGTGTCAACACGTGGGATTGTATGAATCCTGCTTAAGGACTTGCTTGCTTGCTGTTTTATGAAATTAGAACCTGCATCCCGCTGTGCTGGTTGTAGTTTCCGTTCTCTTTGTTCCACCTCTGGGAGCCTGTTCAAACGTGGGCCCCCAGCAAGCTTACCGTCAGACTCCTAAACCGGATAAATACGGAAAGAATGTTAATCTGACCGAGCGGCGCTGGCGCATCTAAATGGCTCGTGTGTTGGGACTGACAGCTTTATTCATCATGACATCACAGAAGTGTGCAGATTTAATGCATCATGATCCGTGTTTGTGATGTGAAGCTCACGCTTGTGTTTTTCAGGACCGCTCCAGAATGTACGACAGCCTGAACATGCACTCCCTGGAGAGCTCTCTGATTGACATAATGCGAGCTGAGCAGGATCCTATGAAAGGTAAGACGGCCTTTCCCTTTCAGAGCGGCAGGTCCGAGGGAGGCGATCGTGTTCGGGGAGGCGGAGTGGTTGCTTTGCAGGGAGGTGGCCGGCCCTTCGCTGTGTTGTTTTCTGCATGCAGGCTTATTTTCTCCCTGCTGAGAGCTTAATACTCGGGCCACCAGCTGCACATTTACACGCCCTTAACGCTCTGATCCTGTTGCTGCTTAACCTGGGCGACAGATCTGTAAGCAGTGGAGAGCAGGCACGGGAGGAAGGCTGGTGTCTTCCTGTAGTAACTACTCATCCATGTCCCCATCACATCACGCTGTGGATAACTGAAGTTGTCCTGAGTTCTTCCTCTCAGCCTGGCAGTGGGACGCAGCGAATGTCCTGCAGGACGACGCCGTCCCTGCGCTCAGCTGCTGGACATCAGAGCGGCGGTGTCAGATGACGGCACGGCTCTTCCCCTGCTCCCCTACTGACGGCTCGTAGCTCATCTGCAGCCTCGCCGGCCGGATACGCTCTCACTTTACAGTTTTACAGAGACGGGACATGCCTGGCGCCGTAGCTGGGCTGCATGTCCAGCACCGGCCTTCTTTCTCATCATTCAGCCTCAGTTTCCTTCCTTTGGTCCAGCTCCTTGTATTTGTCCTGCCAGAGCAGATGGAGGGGACGGGCAGAGCAAAGAGAGGGACGGCCAGACTAATTTTAGATGTGATTACACTTTCACACACTTTATATGACAGCCAGGAGGGGAGATGGAGGGAAATAGAGCCATTTATAGTGCTGCTGTAGCTAACACCAGAATATGAGGCTAAAGTAGCCAACGTAGTACCGCAAGAATATTTTTATTTTCTCTTTAACTGCAACTAAAGCTCAGAGGCTTACAGCAGTATTTAATCTTAAAAAGCAAATAACAAGAATTTTATTTTAGACTTTCCTGATGCTGTAAACTTAGAGATGCACGATAACCTTTTTAAAACTGATAAGTTTCAGTTCCTAAAGGCCGATACCGATAACTGAAAACCAATAACACACATACATACCTAATCATGACATCAATACTATTAACAAAACCAAGACTTTCCACTTTTTAAATAAAGAAATATTTATTTTTTTCAGTGACAAACAATCAGCCTCTCAAACATTTTCTAAAAGCAAAACTATTTGATATCTCAACTTGAATAAGGTGCATTGTACTGGTACAAAAATAAAGGTTCTTTAAACTGATGCAGATGCATGCGTCGGGATTACAGACTGTAAAAGTGCAATCAAAGCTAACAAAGAAACAGAAATGATGCACTAACAAGTTTCAAACATGGACAGTCATCCTCAAAATTATTCATACCCTTCCATTCAAGAAAAGGATGAATTCACAATCGTAATTCAGATTATAAGAAACTACAGAAACTAATCATAAATGAAAATATAGAAAAATGTAATTTAGTAAAATAAAATGTTGCTTGTCAATTGTGGTTGGAAACAATCATTTAAAAAAAAAGAAACAAGCTAAACTTTTCCAGACAAATTACAGCTCATGAACATGGACCAACATACCTGTGAACAGGTGCAGACGTCTGATTGGACGTTACAGAAACACCTGATCGCAGTGATTGGCTCCCATCATGCTTGTTTATTGTTTTAGTTTTTGTGTTTTTGTCTTTATTATATTTCAATTGAAGCACAATTTAAAATCAGTGTCATGATTTTAATAGAATTTTTATTTATTAATACTTTTGTCAATTTCAACTTACTTCACTGACAGTTGATTTCTATTTCTATTATCGGGGCAAGTTGTCATGATATCGAACTTATTGGAATGACGCAATAATTTCCTGTTATCGGTCCGATAGTTATCGTGCACCCCTATGTAAACAGAAAGGATCCAATTTAGGGTTTTAATTTTGGTATTTTAAAGAAAGGAAGGATTTGTTCGTAGCTGTGATTCACTCTATGAAGTGTCGGAAAACCTGTGACTGAGATGAATGTGACACCAAACTGCCTCTCAGCTGGGTTAGGACCTGACATGAACCATATCCGTGGAGCTTTTCCTCCTCCTCATGCCAGCTGTAAAGATGCTTTATAACATCTCCATCACTCTCATGCTGTTTTCTGTGTCTGGTCCCACGTCGACCTCGTCCTGTCCTGTCCTGTCCTCTCCATCTGCTCCACGTCTCATATTTGTGTCTGTCTGTCTGTATACATGTGTAATACATGTGTTTCTCATGTCAGGCCGTGTGGGATGCCCTAACCCCGGGGCCGACGGCCTTCTCATGCTCAACGGTAATTATCTCTAAGCACAGAGTCCCTCCGTGTTTCCAACCCTCATCATGCGTCCACTGCTCTCTGTAACCCTAACTGACTCTCATGTGAGTTGAGACCACAGGATGTGAAGTGTGGGGGGGGGAGGGAGTTTTTCTTTCTTTAAAGGAATAGTACACCCACAGAATGATGGTCCTTCATTTTCTACTCACCCTCATACTGAGCAAGACGCTGGAGCACTTTTTAAATATCTCAAATGCAGCCGGTAGGGATGTAACGATATCGCGATATCGGCGATATATCGCGATATCGCCGGAGGTAAACTGCCGCGATATCATCGTGGTCTTGTCACCGTATTAAACAGCATATCTCTTGAGACAAAACTAATAGTTTTCAGTCCGCTCTATGCGTAGCGTAATATACTAAACTACATTGACCATGATCCTTTGCTGCCAGTGCGCTCTTTTGAGCCAATGGGGGCACACGTAGCCCCCACGCACAGGAAAAACAAATACAGCATGGATATACAGAGGATGGAAACAGCTGTTATTCTCCACGAGAAGCGAGAACTTTGTTCCTGTTCTGGAGGCCGCAGGGACCACAAAGTTAGTTTTGGTCCGGTTATTCCTCCGTGAGAAGCTTCAGCCGTGACGCCGTGGAGATCGCTGTGTTGACTTGATGAGTTTATATTTAATGATGAACTTGGTCCGGGGGGGCTGCGCATGCGGTGATGTCCGTGTATTAAAACGCCTCGCGTGCTGTACACATTTTCGTACTTTTTCACCACCTCGATCAGCTGTTCATTAAAACTCTCCGTTTAACCTGCAGCAGCGGATGCAGAAGAGCATCTGATCAGCTGATTGTCGACATCACGGTGCTGCAATCATGTCCGCAAGGAGCCTGTAGAAGCTCAGACATCTGACTGACCACTGACAGACAGGCAGACTTATTTATTTTAAAATTACTGAATACTAAAGACGAGGCAGTTTCTTTGTGCCTGGGTCTTTTTTTACTTTGTAAATAGGCTGTTTTAATGCTGGTTGAGTTTATTTAGTCTAGTACCTGAGCTGTCTTCTCAATAAATATGTTGGATTTTTACTTGAATTTCAGCTTCAGCAAAAGTTTTTCAGGCAGGTCAAAATGTCACAAGCTTGAATTTGACAATAACTATTGTAACAATGACTCGTCAAAGCATTTTATACCATCATTATTGTTATCGTGAGCCTCCCCACAATATCGAGATAAATATCGTATCATGGGGTTCATATCAAGATGATATCGTATCGTGAGATGTGGATATCGTTACATCCCTAGCAGCCGGAGATCAGACAGGTTTCTGTTTCCCCCAACTTTCATATAATGAGTTCGCCAGCGACTGAACCAAAAAGGTCCATAAAAGTCCACAAAAACATGTCGCTATTCCTCCATACTGCTCGTCCAATGTAATCCAAGTGTCCTGAGTGGGTAGCGTCCAGAATTTACTGGAAACAACATCATTTAGTATGTTTTTAGAGCCTAAACAGGAGAACATGTAGCTGCAGCAAAGTGCACCCCTGTGAGTTCACGACACCACAGAAGCTGCAGCAGACGAGATCGCACGTTCTCTTTTTCTTTCTTTCAAATCAATATCCAGCCTCTCTTGTGTTTGTCCGCAGCTCTGTCCGCTCTTAGCACAATATAAACCATGAATTTCTTCTTCTATGCTTGCAGCATCAGCAGAGTAGGCTCTGAACGCCGCGGCTTCAGTAGTGCTGAGAACTCGCAGGTGTGCGCTTTGCTGCAGCTACATGTTGTTCTGTTTAGGCTCTAAAAATCTACTAAATGATGGTTTCCAGTAAATCATGGACGCTACCCACTCAGGACACTTGGATTTCATTGGATGAGCAGTATGGAGGAATATTGACAAGTTTTTTGTGGACTTTTATGGACCTTTCTGGTTCAGTCGCCGCTGAACTCCATTATATAAAAGTCGGGAAAACGAAAACCTGTCAGATCTCCGGCTGCATTTGAGATATTAAAGAAGTGCTCCAGAGTCTTACTCAGCATGAGGAGGAGGAGAAGATGAACATGGATCATTCTGTGGGTGTACTATTCCTTTAACTTAAACACAAGTTTAGCCCTCTGTAATTATGCTGTCCTGGTCCAGGTGTCAGTGTTGCCTGACACGTGGACGCGTATTATCTTGTTTCAGGACTCAAACCCAGATCAGACGGCATGTTTGCTCAGCGGCGTTTCCTCCGGAGCCGCTGCTGTCAGATCTTGATTTTTGCCCCGTTATGAGGCTCACGTCTGAGGCCACACGTGCTGCTGGCGCTCCCTGACAGAGGATGCCCAGGATTTGTGTTGTTACGTAGTTGCATGGCTCCTCCAAGGGGTGGCCAGGGGTGGTCATGGCCCCCCTGAACAAAAAGTTGGCCACCCCAGCAAAAATGATATTTTTTCATTCATATAAATTTTTATATCCATTTAACATGGCACAGCTTTGCTTATATTTGAATGTCCAAATATTTCTAAGCTATTAGAAATGAAATGAATAGAAAACATCACACTAGACCTTCCATTTTAGCCGTAGTCTGTCAGGCCTTATTAACTCAGACTTTCTTATGCAAATTCATCCAGCCAGAACCGCCCCAACCAGTTTCTAATGCCCCTTTCCCATCAGCACCTACTTAACCCGGCCCTCATTGGCCGACACCACACTGCCCCCATTTAGTTTGTTCACATTACAACTGAGGCGTCTTCAGCTCTGGTGCTCAGTGTGGGTGAGGTCTTCATTCGCTTGTGACACACACACACACATCACGGTAAAAGGATTAACCGTGATAAAATTACCAACGATTAGTAATACCGTTTCAAATATCGATTACTGTTAAAACCGTGACTGATTGCAGCATTTTGAAAAACTCACTGTTATGTTTCTTATTGCCTGGAAAAGTAGCAGCAGTTCCAGTTTGCATCGTTGAATTGATGAAAACATGGTGGAAAGCAACAAAGCCGCCCAAGGCGGCAGTACTGTGGAGATTCCCCCCCTTTAAAAAGGAAACCGTAGACATTTAGACCCATTTTGGACATTTTTAAAGATGCTGGTGCTGTATTTTAATAATACTGCGATAAAAATGATAACTGTGATCATTTTGGTCACAATAACTGTGATATGAAATTTTCATATCGTTACATCCCTAAAGGCGTTATAAAAGATGTTTCTTTCAACAATTTTTGCAATATTCGGTAAAGTTGGGTTCACCGTATGGATATAGTGGATATCCCCTATCCTCACATGGGGGAGTGGATAGCCCAGTGGTGGCGTCGTGGGCTTAGGCGCGGAGGACCCGGGTTCGATTCCCCGACACGACTCCTGGGTGTACCACTGTGGACCCCTGAGCAAGGTCCTTAACCCCCCACCATCTGCTCCCCGGGCGCTTCAAGTAGCAGCCCACTGCTCTCTGATACTCACAGTACAGAGATGGTGACATGCAGAGCCCTAATTTCCCCTCGGGGATCATACCAGTATAACAAAAAAAATAAATAAATAAAAAATACACTGATTAACTCATTCACTGCCATTGACGTCTATAGCCGTATACAGCGGGGGGAAAAGTATCGAACACGTCAACATTTTTCTCCCAAAATATATTTCTAGTAGAGCTATTGACATGATTACAATCTGGCGACATCTGGTGAAAAATTCGGTACTACTCCCCTTAGAGAGGCGCATTTATTCTGCCTCTGTCACTGCCATCACAGATGCGGGAATGAAAAAGTTCCTCCTTTTTCTGCCAGAAGTGGTGCAGTAATAGTGCACCATTACTGCACTATCAATGGCTGAACGACTTGTCCCGCAAATACGTCATCTCACACGGTGTCCAAACTTGCCGTGTGGAAACGTCCTTGTTCCGGGCGTTCATTTATGCTCTGAAACCATTTCTCCTGGACACACAGGCGTTTCTCTGTGCGATTGAATTAGCAGACATGTGGCTGGTAAGCGGCTGGTAAGTGGCTGGCAGTCGGCAGAAAGGGGAACTTTTTCATGCCCACATCTGTAGGTTGACATGCAGATTTACGACTAATGTAAATAGCGTCTAAAGGAGTCAGAGTGATGCAGAATGTCACCGGTGAGTAAATGCACCTATAAATTCCTAGAAATCAGGTCCAGGTTGAAACTAAAGTTATCCTTTCATAACCCTTGGCCACCCCTATGAAACATCTCTGCAGGCGCCCCTGCATAGCTGGTCCTGAAAAAGCTCGTCTGTCCGTAGTGAAACAGATCAGGAGGCTTTTCCAGAATCATCCGTTACTGTCAGCCAGTTCCATTTATAAGGCTTTTCTTCTTTTTCATCCTCAGCAAAACACAAACTCAGACAAGTTTTATCTACTATCTCATGTATAATTGCACATAAAAAGTCTGCGAGTGGTGGTGATTGTGTGTGTATGTGTGTGTGTGTTCGGGGGGGGGGGGGGGGGGGGGGGGGGGTTCTCTTTCTACAAGTACCCTCTGATAAATGTTTGCACAGCTGAAATCTGCCTTCTTGTGCTTTTCTGCATGCAGCCAGGAGCTATGGGAGACGTCGAGGTAATTCAGCTTTCTCCAGTGTGTTCGAGTTTTTGTGGCTGTTTTATTATTTACAGTAAACGAAACCAAACCGAAGCCGTCAGTCTGGAGTAAGACCTCATTGTTTTTCCACTTCAAATCTGAAGAACATGGGAACCTCTTTTGTCTTCTGTAATAACAGAAAGCTGAAAACTTATTCCATAAATTATGATTGGTTATAAAAGATTCGGTGAAAATGCCCTGTCTCAGTTTCCAGACATGCACGATGGCAACGGTTTCAGGTTTGCTCGTTTTAATCTTAGATATTATGGCTGTGCCTCCTCCCTCCAGAATCCCCAAGCATACACTCTATTGTAGAATATTATTGTCTGTATAAGGTTTAAGGGGGCATGTATTCCTGCTGCAACCATGTCCATGCACTGCTGTAAGAATCAAGGCATGCCAGCAAGGTTAGCCTGGAAAACGAAGGTCAAACCATGATCTTAGACTTGTTTGTTCACACTATGAACAGGTTAATGGACCAACACAACTGGTGTTCGCTCCGACTGTATATTAAAAACCGGAGCTGTGGCTGACGTCCAGTCAGAGTTCCAAACAAGATCACTGCGCTGTGCATTAGGGATGGGCGATATGGACTAAAAAATGTATCACGATAATTTCTCTTATTTATCACGGTAACGATAAGTGACGATAAAAACTATCAGCAAAATATTTTGTATTATAAATCTGTCACTAAATTCTGTCTTGAAAGCCCTAAAAAACACTAGAAGCCACTAAACTATATCAATTAAGTTCAAGTAGTGCACCTGTATTGCAAAACTGTAGTGACACCAATCAAACAAGTCTGAAATATGAGACCAAACTCCACATTTATTCAAACCATGCAAACAGCAAAACTAACTCGGCTTATTAAAAAAACCAAAGTAGTGCAACTGCAAACACAAACTGATAAATTGTCATCTCACGATAAAAACGATAAATTCAAATTGTTATTGTGGGGAATTTCTTTGACGATATATTGCACACGATAAAATATCGCCCATCCCTACTGTGCATGGCTGCTAGCTTTACATGTGCTAACAGCCTGTGCAGTTGTGTAGTCGAGCTGATCCAGGCTCCAGCTACCAAGCTAATGGCATGCTAAAGCTAACACATACAGTAGATGGGGGCACTGCATCCTCTGTATGGATTTTAAAAAAAGGGGAGGGAGGCATCAGTGCTTAAAAAGATTCAGCTGAAGCTGCACTTTCATTGAATTTGACTTATGTTGCATTTTTTTCTGGACTTTTTGTTTTTAAGTTACAACAACAGTTTGCAACTTTTTCTTTTTCAAATCATGAAGCGTGAAAAACAAACGTAATCATTACAACAAAAAATTGTGGAATCACTTTGCAATTTTCATTTCTGAAAACAAATATTAGCACAAGTTCATTTAGTTCCCTCTGGTGACTGCCGTGGCCAAAAGTATGACCAAACACTCATTCCCCTACTACTTATTATATGGATTATAATTCTGATTTTGTCAATAATTCAAATATTCAATAATGTCAATATTCAAACTGGCATTTAAATGGTTAAACTATATCTATCTATATATATATATATATATATATATATATATATATATATATATATATTGGACCCACTAAAATTGATGAAACAATATTTATATTAGTGATCTGCAACCTGCTGCTCCAGAGCCACAATGGCTCAATAACATTGGCAAAAAAATGCTATAAAGGCACTGAACATACCAGTAATATTCGTTTAGATCTTTTTTCTTAACATTAGCTTGGAAATTATGTGCATTGTAATTAAATCATTTTCAAATTCTAAATTATTTTTCAATAATGTTCTTCGTCATAATAAACCTAACAATAATTGAGATGGAGGAATTACCACATCATAGTTCCAGTTAAATGTCCAACATTCATGATATAATATCAATAAGGTGTAAACATTTTACATTTTCCTTAAATTATAACCGAAAGTTGAATATCCCTAACTTTCTGTGAGTAGTGTATTTATAATTATGGGTTTTCTTTTCTTAAAGTCATGTAACATTTGCGGCTCTTGTCAAGTTTTATTTCGGTGGGTTGAGGCAAAAATGGCTCTTTGGGTTGGAAAGGTTGCAGACCCCTGATTTATATGCTATTGTATATAAAAAAAACATTCTAGTAAAATTAATAGTTTTATTATGCATCCCTCTACATGTTCTGTGGATGTTTTATTTCTGAAAAATGAATTATTTTGATGAAAAAGTTGCAGCTATCTTTAACATTTGTTAAATGTTTGGTAGTTTAGTGCAGGTTGGAAGTGGTTTCAGTGATTTATGAAAAATAGCAGCAAAATATTGATGTTTGATGATTTTGTAGCAGATGTGTGGATATTTTTGGCCGTGAAGGTTAAGAAAACTTTCAAAATGAGTCATTACAAAAAATGATGCCTCACAGCTGCAACGATCATCAAGGGAGCAAAAGCTGAGACAGAAAAGGGCATAAAGATTGACGATGGGAACGAGTCTGCAGCTTGCAGACGCCAGCGAGCTGTTGCACCTGCCGGCTTTGCAGAAAACATGCTGCAACTCACAATCACACAAAAGGGGAAGGCTGTAAAAGGAGAAACATGCAGGTTGATGAAAGAAGCGGTTTGGTGATGACTCAGCCATGGTTTTTCACCATGATGATGCATCCTGCCGTGAAACAAACAGCATTCAAGCTTTTCTTCAGGCGACACAATTAACTCTGCAAACAGCCTTTTCACAATGTTAAGATTGTGGTAATTGATGAAAAACATCAATAACATCTTTATTTTTCCCCTACATGATTTGAGGAGAAAGTTTTTTTTGTTTGTTTGTTTGTTGTTTTTTTTTACAAAGCCATAACATTCAGCTTCTGTGTTTTTACTAAACATAAATTTAAACGAATGTCCTCCATGTTTACACTGGAAAAATATTACGTATTTCAGCTAGATGACAAATTTCCATCCAAATCAATTATGTTTATGTAACTTTAACCAGAAAATGAAATTTCTGTAATTCAGTTAAATAAAACTTCAGTTAATGTGATGCTGTTGATCAGGTTTCAAACTTTAACAGTTTATAAATAAAATTGATAGACTTTGTTTACAGTTTTAATAAACCTTATTAACAGCATCACATTAACTTTATCAAAATATTGGGTTAATGTTATTAGCTGTTGTTATTTCTATAATCCCTTGAAAGTATGCTGTAAATATGAAAATTCCCCAAAATCTGAATGGTTTTATCACATCTTGATAAATCAAAAACAAAGTAGTGATCCAAAGCATTTCTAAAAATCTGGAATTAAAAAATACTTCATTACACTTTACAGGTTATTGCAACCATTTATCTATTTTAGTTTTTGAGATAAACTCCTTTTTGATTGATGCATTTCAGCTTAAAGGATTAAACTACCGCAAAGGACCAAAATGCTGCATAGAGATAAAATCAAGTTAAAAAGAAAAAAACAGAAATGAATTAAAAGACATGAAACAGCTGGTTGAAATTAATTCACAATAAAAATAATAATAATATTAGAATGATAAAACCAGATAGAAATATAATAAAATAAATATTAATTCTGCAATAATTCTATGTTGTCCGTTTTTTTCAGTTTCTTTTGATCATAAATTGAATTTTCGGGTGAACTGGATGGAAATTTGTCATCTAACTGACAGACGTGAACCTCTGTAGTTGGATATTTTCGTGTAGTTTCCTCACGTTTTCCATGCAGGAGCTGGTTCGCTGCATCCTCACCCGTGTCTTCCTTCTGTAACCTTGCCAGGCCGCTCCTCTCTCTTCCCTATCGATGACAATCTCCTTGACGACGGCCATGGTAACCAGGGTGTCCCTGGAGTCCTGGGCTCCCCGAACTGTTACCCCCACCAAAACGGGGAGCGCATCGAGCGCTTCTCTCGTAAGGTGTTCGTGGGAGGTTTGCCTCCGGACATAGACGAAGGTGAGGATGGTGGAAATGAAGAAATTGGCGATTGCTTTGTCTTTCAGGCCCTGCGGTGCTTTCACTTCCATCATCCGTCTCTCTTTTCTCCTGACTCATCATTTATTCATGTCTCCTCAGATGAAATCACCTCAAGCTTTCGCCGCTTCGGTCACCTCGTGGTGGACTGGCCACACAAAGCAGAGAGCAAATCCTACTTTCCACCCAAAGGTGAGCTGACTAACTAAACCAGCTCTGTGTGAATCAGATGCGATGACTGGAAGCTGTGATGCAAATAAAAAGATGTCCTCTGAGTTTGTTGAGGGCAGCGCGCTGTGACCTGAAGTGTAGTTTCCTACCGAAGCGCGTTTTAAAGCCCTGGAGGTGTGTGTTTGCTCCAGGATACGCGTTCCTGCTGTTCCAGGAGGAGAGCTCAGTGCAGGCCCTGATCGAGGCCTGCATGGAGGAAGACGGCAAGCTCTACCTGTGCGTCTCCAGCCCCACCATCAAAGACAAACCAGTGAGTTCCCCCGCTCCCAGTAAACCGGTTCCCACCAGTCCCAGATAAACTCATTTCATCTCGACTCTCCACGCCAGGTGCAAATCCGACCTTGGAACCTGAGTGACAGCGATTTTGTGATGGACGGATCTCAGCCTCTCGATCCTCGCAAGACCATCTTCGTGGGAGGTGTCCCTCGCCCCCTGAGAGCTAGTGAGCATGCCCAGTTTGTTTGACAGATGGAAGTACGTCTATAACGAACAATATACGAGTCAAAGTGCAGGTTCACCGTGTCATTAAGGGCACGGTCTCATGGCTTTTCTCTGGATTCTCGCTGCAGGGGTCCGACAGCTCTGCGCAGTCTTATTATCGATTTCTGAAATGTTTTGAGCACGAAACCGTCGTAAGCACACATACGGATCTCACCCCTACGAGAACAGTTTAATCATGAGAGAAATGAACATGTGAGGTATATATGATGCTACGGAGAAGTTCTCCATGTGGTTTATCAGGAGTCTCGTGTTTCAAGGCTGGGAAAAGGAGACGTGGAGCCGGATTTATAAAGATCCAAATTTGCGTGCAGTAATTTGCCCACGCAATCTGGAATTTTGCGCAAGGGGCTGAACCACAGTTTGTGGGTGATTTATAAAGAACGAAGGCGCAAAAGACAGCGGAAGCAAACGTGTTAGAAACGCCCCGATATTGATGAGGGTTTGCGTGTTTGGAGGTTTGCAGCGAATTGTGAGAGACGACAGCACAAAAGGAAATACGACCCACAAAGGGAGACATCAGTGGAGGAAGGAGATTAAAATATGATTTAAAATAAGTAGGATAAATACACAAATTTGAATGATACAACAGGCATCTGTGCAGAGTGTCAGAAGTGTCCAGTTTGGATCAGGAGCTGCTGAACAGATGAAAGCGTCTGCAGCTCCGACATGGTCTCTATTACGCACCAGGTGCTCCGTTTGGCACAGATGACTGTGATCCTGTCCAGCTGCTAAAATCCAAGTTAAAACGTGACGTTGGCAAAAAGGAAATAAGACGAGACATTCATGCAGCTTCAGTTCTCATTAAGCTGCAGCAGCTGCAGATGATCTGTTTGGTTTGTCCGGAATATTTAACACCGTGTTACATGGTGGTGTTTGCTGGGTTGTCGTGAGAACTAAACACATTGCCTTCACTGCTGATGAATAATGATTCTGAACCAGTCATGTGTCCGACATCGCCCCCCTCAGAAACTGCAGAGCTGCCAGTTTGCACCTGCATTTCAGATGTACTAAATGTAGATGCAAAAAACTGCGTCTTTGCGAGTGCTGAATTATTATATTTACATTTTCTCCTCCCATCACCCACAACTGCATGTAAACACCCCACACTGCGCATTTAGGGTTGTCACCATACTAAAATGTATCTATCTAAAAAAATATTTGATACTTGATATTGTTTTTGATACTACAGGGGACAAAAAAAGGGACAAATACTTCAAAGCATAAGAAATGTTTGTATAAACTTGAAAATCTTATGCTAGTTGAATAAATGTGCAAATAAATGCAAATAAAAATACCCAAATATAATGCAATTTGACAATATTTCAAGGTTGTCTGAGGTATTATTTTATTTAGATGTAAAACATCCAAAAATCTATAAGTAACAATAGTAAAAAAAATAAACAAACATTTTTTCTGAGGTAGTGAAAAAAAACCTGGTTTTGACTTTATGCAAACTATAATAATAATAATTACAATAATAATAGTAATAATGATAATAACAATAAATTATAATAATAATAGCAACAATGACGCCATTTTTGGTTTGAGGTAAACACACAAAAATAATTAGAACAATATTTTGAGGTATTAAACTATGCAAATAGACAGCGACCAGTTCTGAACAGGACAGCAGTACTCGTTCGTTCATTGGTCTTAAAAGTATCGTTGAAATGAAGTTCTGCTGCAGATAATGTTACATAGAGACCCCCCCCCCCCCCCCCCCCCCCCCCCGCTGCCTCCTTCACCCGCATTATACAGCGATCATACACAGACGGCGAGAAATGTGAATAATATCCGAAGAAATTAGAGTGACACAGAAATGTTACTGCTGAGTTAATACACGTATTCCTGAAACAAGGTCCAGGTTGGGAGATGCGGACTAGCAGCAGCGCTAACCGTCACTAATAACGTGTTTTTAAAGTTACATAATAAACGGAGCTTTAAGTAACTAACCTGTATGAATTCATCATGAAGGCCAGGATGTCGGTCCTTAAGATGTTTCGCCAGGTTTGCTGTGCTGCTGGACTTCGTTGCGACCGCTTTGACGCACTGTTTGCACACAGACATGTCTGCGTCTTTCGCTTTTCCAGCCTGTTTGGAAGTATTTCACATTCCTTGTCTGCTGCATGTGAAATACTTCCAAACAGGCAAAATAGTATCATTATGGATACGGCGTTTCAGTATCGATACTTTTCGGACTATCGATATTTTTGACAACCCCACTGCACATTCATTGCAGCAGACGTGCTACCTGGATGCAGACACACTGTTGTGCACCTCTGAAAGACGCGACCCTAATTGCACACTGTTAGTGAATCAGCTAGTACCTTTTTGGTGCAATGGCATTGCACACGTGCATGGGGGGTGTGGTGCTGATGTGGGAGGACGGATGAATGCATGAGGGATGGAAGCATAGAGTGATTAAAGAAGGATAGAATAGATGGATAGGGGAGGATGAATGATGACAGGGATAGGGAGGGCAGGGTGGAGAGACAAACAGCTGAGTGGGTGAGGCAGGTATAAGAGACTCCCCAGGTGATTGGAGGTGTGGTGGGGGCGTGGCCAGAACTGAAGTTAACAGGTTCATTCATTTTCAGAACTCCATCTCTGCTTCTTATCCTGTTATGTAACATCTCCACCTTCTCTCACTCCTTGATCAGTTGAGCTGGCCATGATCATGGATCGCCTCTACGGTGGAGTGTGCTACGCCGGCATTGATACCGATCCAGAGCTCAAGTACCCCAAAGGGGCGGGACGAGTGGCCTTCTCCAATCAGCAGAGCTACATCGCTGCCATCAGTGCGAGATTCGTCCAGCTGCAGCATGGCGACATCGATAAACGGGTACGGCTTCACCATCCCCAACAATTGACCTATGGCTAAGCCACGCCCCCTCCACTCACTCGGACAAACAACATTCGGTGACAGGCGCTATGTGACATTTCGGGAGATGACAGCTGTCAACACGGACAACAGACGCGTGATCAGACAGAGAGACCATGACGAGATAAATTAAAAAACATAAAAACAATACAAACAAACAAAAAGAAATTGTTCAGAAGTCTTAAACTGGGAGTAGAAATCAGCCTGTGAATCTCTGGATGTGACTCGTGTCGCTCCCTCAGTTTCTTGCACAAACTGCTGCACGGCTGCTGCTGTTGTGCCAAAAAGTGATCATCTGACAAAAACTGATCAAACAGCCACAGAAGCGGAGCAGTCTGGCTGCAGCTTGGAAGCCAGAGGCGTGTCGTTATCGACGTTACTACACCACACCTGTACTACACGACAGCGTCTTATGTACCGTTAACACGTACCAAAACTAGCATGTTTAGCTAGCGTTAGCCAACTTAAACTAACGTTAGGGAAGGTAACTTCATATTTCTTTCCAGCAAAGTGACAACATGTTTCCTCAAATACGATGTTGCCTTACCTTAGAATAGATGTAGACATCCTTGTTCATTTTATCCACGTTCAGTTGATGTTGTGGTCTGCCGCATAACTTTGGCTTGATGTGACTTGGTAAAAGGCAAAAAAATACGCCCTGTCACCCAGCCTCTCAGGATACCTAGTGTCAGAGGTGCATGTACCCCATGCACACTGTTTGACCATTTTAAACTAAAAACAACACATAAAAACGGACTAACTTCAATGCATTTCAATGGACGTTCAAGCAGAGAATGTCCGAGTGTATGGGAAAGCTGGGCGCACTGTGATTGGCTCATCGCGTTTGGGGGCGTGGTTTAGCCATAGGTCAATTCCCACCATGCACTGGAAAAAGGCCTCTCTGAAATTAACAACAACAAAATTAACATTTTTTATAAGAAGCAAAAAAATCTGCCAATGGAACAATGGAAAAATCTATTGATATGAAATAAGACAGCGTATATATATCTACCTATCTATCTATCTATTTATCTATCTATCTATCTATGTATCGTATCTATCTATCTATGTATCTATCTACTGTATCTATCTATTTATCGTATCTATCTATCGTATCTATCTGTCATATATATCTATTGTATCTATCTATCTATCTACTGTATCTATCTATCTATCTACTCTATCTATCGTATCTATCTACTGTATCTATCTATCTATCTATCTACTGTATCTATCTATCTATCTATCTACTGTATCTATCTATCTATCGTATATATCGATCTATCTATCTGTCGTATATATCTATTGTATCTATCTATCTATCTATCTATTTATCGTATCTATCTATCGTATATATCTATCTGTCGTTTATATCTATTGTATCTATCTATCTATCTACTGTATCTATCTATCTATCGTATCTATCTATCTATCTGTCGTATCTATCTATTGTATCTATCTACTGTATCTATCGATCTATCTACTGTATCTATCTATGTATCTATCTACTGTACCTATCTATCTATCTATCTATCTATCTATCTATCTATCTATCTATCGTATATATCTATCTATCTATCTGTCGTATATATCTATCTACTCTATCGTATCTGTCTACTCTATCTACTGTATCGTATCTATCTATCGTATCTATCTACTGTATCTATCTATTTATCTATTTATCAATCTATCTATTTATCAATCTATCTACTGTATCTATCTATCTATCTTTTGCAGCTCATAATAAGTTTGTTCCAATCTACATACGACTCAAAACAAGATTTTTTCAAAACAGTTTCACATCAGATATTTCAGATGCATTGTCTAAAACCAAGAAATGTTTCTCTTAGTCATTTTCACTTACTTTGAGTGTGATGAGATTTTTCACTAGAAACTAGATAAATATACTTGGTAAGATTTTGATTTTTTTGCAGTGTCTCCTTCTTTCACACTGCAAAAACTAAACTTTTACCAAGTATATTTTCCTCATTTCTAGTCAGAATATCTCATCACACTCAATATATGACAAAATTACTAGGGCTGCATTAATTGCGATTAGTTAAAAAGAATCCATAACACAATGAATTTTTTAATCGCATTTCACATTTTGTCCCTTTGACTACCCTGTGGTCAGCCCCTGTGGCCATGTTATGAAGCTGTAAAAAAGTGATGGCGGAGAAACCCTGCTGTACACTGTTCTGTTTGTCATAAGTGAGACAGAAATGTCCTACCAGTCATACATATCATTTGATTGCTGTTATTTCCAGCTAGAAATTTTATGATTTTTTTCGAATGGTGCTATTCTTTATTTTAAAGTAGCTTATTAGAGTGGCCTGATATATTTAATCTCTCAAAGTAAGCACCGCATTGCTTTAATCAGCCTAATATTTGGAAATTGGTCTATATGCGCTTTTTTAAATAAAAAAATTCTATTTGTTCATTTGATTCCCAATGAAGACCATGGTAAAATATACTACATTATGGGCTTAAAACTGCCTTTCTACGGAAAATAACAGATTAGTACACATGCAATTCAAACCACGATTAATCACAGTTAACTATGAAGCTTCTGCGATTAATCGCAATTAAAAAAAATTAATCGTTTGACAGCTATAGAAATGACCAAAAGAGAAACATTTCAGTGAGATACATGATCTTGTTTTAAGGCCATGCATCTTATTTCAAGAAATGTTATCAAGAAAATTTTGCTTGTTCTATTGGCAGAATTTTTTTGAGAAAAAAAACTTTTTTTTTTACTTACTTTAAGAGTGGCCAAGATTTTTTTTGCTTGTAATAAGCAAAAAAAAAAAATCGGGCAATAGAACAAGCTAAATTTTCTTGATAAGATTTCTTGAAATAAGATGCATCGCCTTAAAACAAGATCATATGTTTGAAGACTGAAATGTTTCTCTTCAGGTCATTTTGTCTTATTTTGAGTGTGATGAGATATTTGGACTAGAACTTAGACGAATATAGTTGGTATAATTTTGAGTTTTTGCCGTGTAGCATCTGACGCAGCCGTCCTGGCTCGGTCCACCGGGCCTCCTCATCAGCCGTTTGTGTTTGCGTTTGCAGGTGGAGGTGAAGCCGTACGTCCTGGACGACCAGCTGTGCGACGAGTGCCAGGGGGCGCGCTGCGGGGGGAAATTCGCCCCGTTTTTCTGCGCCAACGTCACCTGTCTTCAGTACTACTGCGAGTTCTGCTGGGCCAACATCCACTCCCGGGCAGGACGCGAGTTCCACAAGCCGCTGGTCAAGGAGGGCGCCGACCGCCCCCGCCAGATTCACTTCCGCTGGAACTAGAGATGTGACGGCACGTCAGAGCAAAGGGAAACAAAACCCCGGCTAACAGGAAAACAGAGCTCTGCCTCTCCTGCTTACCTAAGCTATCAGTATAATCAAGTGCATAACACTATACAGTATATACACAATATATATAGCTATATATCTTTTGTAGCAGCCAAACACCACAAGCCTCAGTTTTTCACCAAAACCCCCCTCACATCTCAGGCTCTGACAACTCTACAACTCTTTTGTGGTACTTTCATCTTTTCTAAGAGAAGATTTAAAAAGAGATTGATTTTTGTAGCTTTTTTTATTATTATTATGGTTATTATTATTATTATTATTATTATCATTATTATTTTTGTATGTGAGATTTAAAGTAGATGCAGGAATGTTTTTGCATGGGGGCAGCTTGTCTGTCTGTCTGTCTGCTGCTAGCAACCACACGGTGCGTTCAGTGCACACTTTTCCGGGAAAACCTTGATTCTCTAATGTCGACGCCTGCCGCAGGTCATTAACCAAAGGTAGCAAATCCCATAGAAAGTGTACAAATTGACACATTATCTGCCACGAAACAACCCTTCTTTTTCTTCTCTTTATTTTTAATCTTTTTAGAGAGTTTATTAAAGTAAAAAGGTTATTTTTTTGCGCTCATGCTGACCTGTAGAGTGATACCTCAAAATACAAAAATCTGGTTCCGCAAACTGTATTCAACATTTATACTTAACAAGCTACTTTAGGAGCTTTGCTGCTATATTTACATATATATGAATAGATGTGTAGGTATATTTAATGCCATTTATAAACCCGAATCATGTAAAATTAAATGCAGTATGCACTTGACCACTTATGGCCCCCATTGCCATAGAAAGAGTTAGAGTGCATGTAAACATGATAGGCTTAGCTACGATAAATAGCATGCAGGATAGGTGTGAGGAAAGCAAACAAAAAAAGGCAAACCACTGAAATCAAACTTAGGCAAGTCTAAATTTTTTTAGTGAGTAGCATGATCAATTACGGAAGCCTAAGAAGGAAAAAAAAAGATCAGATGAAGCTGAATAAATAAAACGACGTCATATGTAAACTTGCATGCATCGATGTTTCTCTGTTGTTTGATCCGTTTACATTCTATCGATACAAAAAGTGATTCTGGTTGAACCGTAGACTTAGTGGACGCCAGCGTTTGGTGACAAAAAGACAAAAAAAAGCTGTTGAAAAGCAGAGTGGTGTTCAGTGGTTTGTGTTCGTGTCGTCCATGTGCCGTGTGACTGTCGTTAGCGTAGACTTAGGCTCTAGTTTAATTACCAACAGATGAAAAGAGGAGAGTCTGACAACATGCCTTCGCCCTTCCTCCCTCGCATCGTTGTGTCGTTCCAAAGGTTGATCTTATAACGCAGGACTCTAAAAGACGGAAACTTCTCTCCGTTAGATTTACTTATTTTAGAATTTTACGTGGCTGCAGATCCGTGAATCTGCTGAAGTGACGGAGCGTCTCTGCGTCTCCTTTCTCGCTCTGACGACGAGGAAGATGGCGGTCGGCCTCCTTTCTCGCTCTGACGATGAGGAAGATGGCGGTCTGCCTCCTTTCTCGCTCTGACGACGAGGAAGATGGCGGTCGGCCTCCTTTCTCGCTCTGACGACGAGGAAGATGGCGGTCGGCCTCCTTTCTCGCTCTGACGATGAGGAAGATGGCGGTCAGCCTCCTTTCTCGCTCTTTCTCGCTCTGACGATGAGGAAGATGGCGGTCGGCCTCCTTTCTCGCTCTGACGACGAGGAAGATGGCGGTCGGCCTCCTTTCTCGCTCTGACGACGAGGAAGATGGCGGTCGGCCTCCTTTCTCGCTCTGACGACGAGGAAAATGGCGGTCGGCCTCCTTTCTCGCTCTGTCGATGAGGAAAATGGCGGTCGGCCTCCTTTCTCGCTCTGACGACGAGGAAGATGGCGGTCGGCCTCCTTTCTCGCTCTGACGACGAGGAAGATGGCGGTCGGCCTCCTGGCTCTGACGATGAGGAAGATGGCGGTCGGCCTCCTTTCTCGCTCTGAGGATGAGGAAGATGGCGGTCGGCCTCCTTTCTCGCTCTGACGACGAGGAAGATGGCGGTCGGCCTCCTTCTCGCTCTTACGATGAGGAAGATGGCGGTCGGCCTCCTTTCTCGCTCTGAGGATGAGGAAAATGGCGGTCGGCCTCCTTTCTCGCTCTGACGATGAGGAAGATGGCGGTCGGCCTCCTTCTCGCTCTTACGATGAGGAAGATGGCGGTCGGCCTCCTTTCTCGCTCTGAGGATGAGGAAGATGGCGGTCTTCCTCATTCTCGCTCTGACGATGAGGAAGATGGCGGTCGGCCTCCTTCTCGCTCTGACGATGAGGAAGATGGCGGTCGGCCTCCTTCTCGCTCTTACGATGAGGAAGATGGCGGTCGGCCTCCTTTCTCGCTCTGAGGATGAGGAAGATGGCGGTCGGCCTCCTTCTCGCTCTGACCGTGAGGAAGATGGCGGTCGGCCTCCTTTCTCGCTCTGAGGATGAGGAAGATGGCGGTCGGCCTCCTTCTCGCTCTGACCGTGATGACCGTGAGGAAGATGGCGGTCGGCCTCCTTTCTCGCTCTGACCGTGAGGAAGATGGCGGTCGGCCTCCTTTCTCGCTCTGACGATGAGGAAGATGGCGGTCGGCCTCCTTTCTCGCTCTGACCGTGAGGAAGATGGCGGTCGGCCTCCTTTCTCGTTGTTTGAATACCGTTTGTTTGGTTCTAGAACGACTCTCAGTTTGGGGACAAACCGTTTGGGGACAATCTTGGTGTGAGGACGGCAGCCCGGCCGTCCGTTCGGTACCGTACAAGTGTGTCGCTCTCGTGTCGTGCTCCACGCCCCCCCCGGTGTGTGCTGTTATAAAACCTTCCCGGGATGGAAACTTAAGCTTCTTTTCTTAAAGCCGGCTCCGTTTTTATTTGAGATCGTTTGTGTCAGCTACCCCCCCATCGCCGGCCCCCCGCTATGTTTCTGATGAATATCTTATGCACTACTTTTGTATAACCTTGCCCCGTTTCTTTTCCCGCCTCCCTCCGTCTTCGTGCAGATGTGTGCACCACCTATTTATAAATGTATAGATGATTTATTAAATTTTATTTTTGCAAGATTACGTATTTAAGATGTAGCGTGAAGCAGTGGTCTTAAGTTATCCTTGTTGTGTGTGAGTAGAGCAACAATCTGATATTTTCTAATATATTCTGATGTAACGGGGGGGCGGTGGCGAGGACCGGGAGTCAGACCGGCGTTGCAGGCTCCCGCTGCGTCCCTCCCCCCTCTCTCCCCCCTCGTGGCTTTAATTCTCATGGCGTCTGATGATGTTTGAATATCGTCACCTGTAACACTTGACTCGTGCTGTTTTTGTGAGGTTCTATTTTCTATGTTAAACACTGTTACTTTGTTCTGTATGTGTCCTTGTTTTTGTAAAAATCATATTTATTTCACTATTTTTGTAGACAAAAAAAAGACTATTTGATTTTGATTGTATTTTTCTATTTAAATAGGACAAATATTCCGATTTATTTCCCCCGAATTATGTCCAAAAAGTTCTGTTCACAGACAAAGAATCATGTCAGAAGTGGCATCATTGAAGTTTTTTGATACACAGTTGATTCTTCTTTTGGTACACATGACAAGTTTCATTTGAAGGAAGGAAACATGAAGGTTTTATTTCATTCTGGGAAGACACTTGAGATTCTCCCCCGTCGCATCGAGGCCCCGGCTGCCTGTCCTCGTAGATGCTCTGAAACTTGAATATAACACATTTTGAAAGGCTGACTAACCTCGAATCTGTGTTGTGATGTGCAATACTGTTTCTAATGTTTGTATAAAAAGTAAGAACTACAGTGTAAACCTTTTTAATGCAGATTTATTTTTTTCATTGCATATTTTGCAGATTTCTGATCCACAGTGTCATTTTTTACTGTCAGAAAAAAAGAAACCCCGTTTTTTCATTGCAAGTATTTTTAAATCCAGATATCTTTGTACTGATGTAAATGATTGTAGTTATTTTGGATAGTGTTTTGCTAACTAAAGGAGAGACTTTTTCATGCATATTTCTATTTCCTTTCATCTTGTTTTATCCCGCATCTTTATTTCGTTTAATAGTAGCAAAATTCTTGGAATAATTTTTCATATTTAAATGTCACTGGTATTATTTTGTATTTTTATGTGAAAACACACAATATATCATTTAAGATGCTAATTGCTAAGATATTATTTTGAGTTGGATTATTTCTAAAGCTAAATAACTGTAATTTTATTGTTAAAGTGACTAATTTCTAAATCAGAGTTTGTGTATAGATTCACAAAAGTGGTTTATGAGGTGTTTGGATTGTAATTACTACTGAATGGTTCTTTGATATGCAAAATGAATATCATGTTTATTTTTATTTTTGTTGGTTTTGTATTTAAATGGGGTGTTGATTACAACTTTTTTTTTTTCTTTCACTTCCTGAATAAAGACCCATTCTGTTTGGACACACTTTGGCTGCATGTTATTCCTTCCTGCAGCTCCTATCTGGGTTTTATTTAGCACAAACAGTCCTAAAACAAAGAAAGAAGTCAGAAAAAGTTCGGCATTCAACTTCAGGATTAAATTTACAGATTGTGATATTATGTAATTAATGTAGAGTATTTTAGTAGAATCGTGTGGGTGAAACCTTCAGCTGAAACTGCTAGTTTAAAAGAAAAGTGGGTATACAACATCAAATATAATAGGGATGCGCGGTATAATCGGCCCCCTATCTGTATCGGCCTATATCAGCCTTAAAACTGAATATCAGACATCGGCCACTCCACCGATATTTAACCAATCAGCCCGCTGTTTCTAAAGTCTAAAAAACAGAAGCAAAAACTTATTTTTTACAGACTTTACAACTTCTAAAGACTAGGGGTGGGAAAAATATTGAAACACTGAAATATCGCGATATTTTCATATGCTGATATCATATTGACATTTAAAAACGCAGTATTGATCTATCTTACTAACGAAATCTCGCAAGAATTCGCAAAATACTGTGAGAGTTTTTAACAGAACGATGAAATTTAGCAAGATTTTCTAAATAAAATAGATCGATACCACGCTTTTAAATATGAATTTGATATTGGCATATGAAAATATCACGATATTTCAGTGTATCAATATTTTTCCTACCCCTATTTTTTAAAGTGTCGGAAATGGATAACAAAACTGATATTTGCAATGACTGCTTATTTTTTTCAGCTTTAATATCGGTATTGATGTTGGTTATCGGGCACATTAGTTTTAAAATATCGGCATATGGGATATCGGCCAAAATTTCAATATTGTGCATCCCTACTCAATAACTTTTCACGTTGGGAATCATCATCGTCGTTTGATGTCCAAACGTGAGCAGTGTGATGTGAGGAATGGTTTTAAGCACGTCATTATTATTATTTTCAGCCACAATTCAGAAACAGTATTTTATTTCACTAGTAAATCTAATTAATTTGTAGTTTTTTTAGTTTCTTATTATTTGAAAAACTTTTTGTAAAGTTTGACTTTTCTTTAATGGGAAGGTGTGAAACTTTTAGGACGACAGTAAAACCTCCTTCTTCCTCATTCTTGTTGTCAGTTTGAACTTCCTCAGTCGTCTTCACCACGTCTGCATGACTATGCGTGTTGAGTTGCTGCCATGTGATTGGCTGATTTGTCTAAACAAGTAATTGAACAAGTGAACTTATAGTTGCGCTTGAAAGTTTACATCCCCTCCCATCAAAGAAAAGGCTAAATTCATGATAATAACTCAAGAAGAAACTGAAAAAGTAATGATAAATAAAAATTTACCAAATTATGATTTACTAAAATAAAATATAGATTTTGATTGTGGTTGAAAAAATAATAATAATAAAATAAAATAAAAAACTAAAAACTGTCCCAGACAAATTAGAGCACCTTGCTGATGAACATGGACCAACATACCTGTCAACAGGTGCAGACGTCTGATTGGGCGTTACAGAAACACCTGATTGTGTTTCCCCCATCATGCTTGTTTACTTGTTTTACTTTTTGTTTGTTTTCAATACTTCATTAGAACCACAAATCAGATCAATGTCATGATTTTCATATAATTTTTATTTATTATTACTTTTATCAATTTCAGCTAATTTCACCGACAGCTGATTTTTTTCCGTCTTTATTGGGAGGGGACGTAAACTTTCAAGTACAACTGCGTCTGATCTTTAATCCCTCAACGCTCCATCAAACGTCATTTTTGGCGCCATCTTGGGGAAAATGTCAGAAATACCAACAAGCTGCACACTGAGGTCATCCAGTCACAAATCAGGTCTGTCACGTTTTGATACGACTTTATTCTACACGATGACAGCGGCCGGCCTCTGCACCAATCACACTCCTGCATGACATCATGGTGTTGGATTCTGCATGCATATACCGTGTTTGGCTTGATGACAGCTGTTTGCCTTGGGAAGTCCATGGAGCAGAGAGAAGGGAGTGGATGAAGGGGGAGAGGAGGAGGGAATGAGAGAGAGAGAGAGAGAGAGAGAGAGAGGCTATTGCTGCACTGTGAGATGGTTTCATGGCAAAGCAGCTGAACTGTCACAGAATGTGTAAGACGACCATGTTCAGCGTGGACCTGCGTAACCAGAGAGACGGAGACACTCAGTAGTGACTTTTATCAGCTCTGCAGGAGAACAGCGGACAAGTCTGGGGTAAGAATGCATAAAGGTTTGTGTGCTTATCGTGAGAAGATGCTGCATGTGCACACGCCTTATACGTTGTTTAACACTGCAACAAGTCTGAGGTAAATAAGTCATGATTTATAAATGATTAAATGCATCAAGAAGTTCTTATAAGCTCATCGTGGGTGCAGATGTTTTCTGTAAAGGACAGATCATAGAGAAAATGAAATTATTAAAAGATTTCTAAATTCTGAATAGGAAAGAAATGTGTGTTTATTGCTATTCTTTGTGAAAAATCTGACGTCAGACTTTAAAACAAATAGGAAATAGTTTGGAACCGTTGCCTGTGATATTAAGTCTTTGCTTGCATCTGTATTTTAATGCACCGGCTGTCTTCACGTGTGCGTTAAAGGAGGACCCCTGCTTTAACGACAGCCATTTTACTGATGCTGACATCGTTTTTGCAGAGCGGAACTGGAGGGCGGGGTTTCCCAGAGATTTATTACACTCAAAAACCCCAAAACACAGCACTGAGGATCAGTTTCGAGCTGCCCTCAGATATGTAAGTGCCTGTTCTCTGCACTCGCAGGCAAAGCAAGCGTGCAAAGGCTGCGATGATCTTTCTCTGAAGACCTGACGCAAATGTTCCACGAACTCCGCTGACCACAGACAAACAGCAGATGCAGTCCTAACAATCTCACACCCACACTGGCCAACCTGCCAAGATTCAGCATGTGCATCACTAAACTCCCCGGAGGTTTCTCGCATCAGACCACACTTAGTCAATATATGTCCATATGACTTCATTAGAGTGGAATTTCTGATGTGTAACATCTGTCCGGTTCCCAGCTCCTGGTGCAGGATCATTATTCCACTGATCCTGTCAGTGAAGTACAGCGGAGTCTGTGTCCCAGTCTTCTGCGCTCTAACATGATTGTAAAACATCTGCTCAACGCCGTTGCTTCATGTTTACGTCCCCTTGACAGAAACTGTGTCATAACTCAGGAATGTTTTGGCGATTGGACCACTTGGATCAGAGACAAAGGTTTCGTTTGAGGTCTCCCTCATGTAATTCAGCGGCTGGATGAGAGCGTGGGGTTATGAGTCAAAGACCAAATGCTCCAAATGATAAAATCACATCTGGCCTAATGCTTGGCGATTGATAACAAATTCAGATTCATAGACTCCTGATGGGCCTCCATTCTGGATGCCATGACCTCAATCCGGCGAGCATTTCAGGGGAGTGTCAAAGACAAAGTATAGAAACACAGCTTCATCTTTGCAAAAGCAGAATTTTGGAGAAAATCTCTATTTAAAAAAAAAGTACACAAGACATCAGATGTTTTGTCAAAGATTACGTTAGGTTCATTCATTTGCCACATTTATAGTGCAAGGAGGAAACGAAGCCAGTTGGCTTGTACATTTATTCCCCCCCCATCACTAGTTACAACAAGACACTTTTTTATGGCTAAAAAATAAAAAAAGGCTGAGATTATCTATACACATAATCAACATTTAATCAGCAAAATGAACAAAAACAAGGATATAGAGGACAAAGCATTCAATAACAGATGAAGACAAAGAGGAAAAAAAGGTAGCTTATAAAATAGTAATGATGATGATGATAATGATAATTATAGGGATGCACAATAACCTTTTTAAAAATGATAATCAATAAATTTCAGTTCCTAAAGGCCAATACCGATAACCGATAACTGATAACACACATACATACCTAATCATGACATCAATACTTTTAACAAAACCTGAAAGACTTTTCACTCTTTAAATGAAGAAATATTTATTTTTTTCCAGTGAAAAACTATCAGCAAGCCTCTCAAACATTTTCTAAAAGATATCAAGCCAAAATATTTGATACCTCAAATGCATGTCAACTTAAATAAGGTGCATTGCTTAAAAAAAAGGCTCCTTGAACTGATGCAGATACATGCATCGGGATTACAAACTGAAAAAGTTCAATTGAGAAGTAAAAAAAATAGAAAATGATGCTGACAAGTTAGATTCAAACATATGTTATCGGGGCAATTTGTTATGATATTGGACTTAGCAGAATGACATTATAATCTCCTGTTATAAGCCTGATAATTATCAGCCCCATAGTTATCATGCACCCCTAAATGATAATAATAATAATAATAATAATAATAATAATAATAATAATAATAGAGACAAAGTAAGAAGAGAGACATGAAGAAAATGAAAAAATATGTAATAGACAGGAGATTGAAGGAAAGTTCAGCTGTATTTCAGCTGCTTTTTACAGAGTGAATGGCAAGATGTGGATCTGAGATAAGTGGGATATCTCTGCCCAAACCATGTGGCAGTAGTTCAAATAAGGAAATAAAAAACTATAACATGACATTAAATGGGCAGAAGGCTGAATCAGTGGACACACTTTTATCAATATCTCCATCAACATTATTGTTCTTTTGCTAACAAGGTCGATGTATTTTGTCATCATTATGAGTTGCTATAAGATTGGTGACGTCAGCAAATAATAAAAGAAAAGAAGTTTACAAGATGACACTAAATATAAATCAGCAATAATAAAGGGCCCGAGATTGAGCCCTGAGGCACCCCATGTAAAATTCTGGACTTGGTGGAGGAGTGGCCATTAAACGACACATATTGTTTTCTATTAAATTAGTAATATTTCAATCACTTCGGGGCAATATCCTCTCGATTCAATTTGACAGAATACTCAACAGTATCAAAGGTGTAGAAAGGCCCCAAGGGCTTATTTTCCCTGGTCCATTACAGTTAAAATGATAATGTTTAGCTTAAGTAATGCATACTCATACTAAATCCATACTGATGATCATGTAAAATATTTCCTTGTAGGTGCTTCAGCAATCTTGAGTAAACTCGTTCTCTCTTATTTTAGAGCATGGCAGAAGGAGATGCATGCTGTGGAGGATAACCTGGACTTTGCCTCCACAGGTTTGAAGATGTGGGCGCTGATGGGAGCAATCTGTCTCTGCCACTGCGTCTCTGGACAGCTGTTTGAGACCAAACTCAAAGGAGCACCGCGACTCATCTGCAGTGTCCCAGGACCACCGGGACAACCTGGCAAACCGGGTCTCAGCGGGCCTCCAGGAGCAGATGGGAATGTGGGTATCCCAGGAAGAGATGGCAGAGATGGCAGGAAGGGGGAAAAGGGAGAGAAGGGAGACACAGGTATAATATAAAACATAAAAAGATAGTTGATGTGTGCTGATAAAGATTTACTGCCGTTTCTTGAAAGAAGATCAAATTTGAATTTCTTCTCTGACAGCCATCATCAGCTGGATCTGATGACTCGTGCGTCAAAGGAATTTAATCATAAAATGAAATTGTAGTCACATCCGGCAGGATTTGTCTAAATCAGCATCTGTTGCTGGTTTGAATATGAATCAGTACAAACAAGCCTTGGGTCTCTGAGTCCTCAAACACAACACAGTTAAGACAGAAAGCTTTAATCCAACGTCCCCTGAGCAAATCAGTACACCTCCCTAATAAGAGACAGAAAACTCTAAAAAGACATCCTTAGTCTACTTGCTAAATTTCACATTATGTGCTAATGAAACACAAGCTCCAGCCTTTTGCTGTTGCCAGCAGTCAGAGGCCAAATCTGATTAGATCTAGCAGTGGACGAGAGCCAGGGGCGGGTCTAGGACTTAAAAAGGGGCCAGGCGGGGGCACAGACCTTACACTTAATTCATAACAAGAAGCGCTTACTCCAAACCAAATCACAAGCTTTATCAGCATTATGGGCCGTTTAACCGCTTCATAACCCTCTTTTGACCATAATTATATCAAGGCCGCCTGGATTGTTTTTAATTTTATGGTTGTAGAATTGTCAAAAAATGTGCAATAAGTGAATACTTGTGTCCCTTTTTTCACAAATAAGATGAACTTTAAGTATTTAGCAGTTTTTCAACATTTTTATTATGTTTATGACCTATAATAACACTTAATAGTGAAAAAAAACAAAAAACGGATTTGGATTTTTCAGGTTTATGACATCATAAGAACTCAGAAATTACATGAACAAAAAATTTAACATGAACAATTTGAACTTTGAACTATTTTACATATTTACAAAAAAATTGGCAGTCCTGCTCTTGCAGTTCTCAAGTTATCTGCCTTCTTTGTGGTAAACTGTGAAGCATCTCCTCCACCCAGATGACTGCGCACAGAAATGCGGCCTTGTCTCACACCATTCTGTGCTGGTCTGAAAGTGAAAGAAATATAGGATTAAAAAAAATCATACATATAAATGGATTTTTTTTATATGTAGTAAAAAAAAGAATGAAGGAAAAATAAAAAGAAACCAAAAAAAACAACAAAAAACAACAACAGAATCCTCATCAGTCATGAGATAGTTGAACAGAATGAAATGTGAAAAATATTGCAGCTGATGAATAATGAAAAATATTGCAATGAAGCTGATCCTTATTTTTATTTATAAAGGTAAACATCCACTGAACATAAAAAGTCATGTTGCAATGAGGATGAATCTGTTGAGTAATATTACTGTAAATTGATAACTGATAAAGAGTTAGCTTGTGAGCAACAGGTTTTTTTCTCCTTACCGTGGTCGGCATGATGTCTCCTCATCATCCTGGTCACTCCCATCATCTATGAACCTCCTGGGACGTCTGCTCACCCTCTCAGACCTTCGTTCCATCTTTTTTTTTTTTTATCAAAACTGTCCCTCAAATATGTTTTATTACCGATTTTCTTCGCTCACAAAAACTCCACCAACTGATCTCTTTTCTCCGCCGCTCCCTCTCACTCAACTCCAAGCTGCAGTCCGATTTTCCCTCGCTCTTCGTATATTTACCGTAATGTGTAGCATATCATACTATACATCGTTGGAAAGCTCTTTTTCTGTGCTTTCTAAAACCATTTGAATTTTTTCAATTGCGCAAACGGTTCAAGAGTTACGGCCCTGAGAAACTCATGTTACGTTCGTCTGACGCCCCATAGACATCGATAGACCCAGCATTCGCGGGTTTGAGACGTGCCGACAGAGCGGCCATCTTGGGTCAGACCAGGCTGCCGTCAGAGTGAATGCGTGCCTGTTGAGGAAAGTGGTATTTCTCATGTTCAGACCTGCTAAACCCCGTGAATTTTCAGCCGATTTCTAGATAAATGGACTGACTGAAAATGCCATCCTTTTACGGGCTGCACAGGACTATTTGACTGAATTAAAGGATTGCATAACTTTATATATGACAATTTGTTTATGTATTGACAGCAGCAAACCTGCAAAGCATCTCCACTTTTCTTCAAATAGAGGAATATAAACCAGATCTTGCGTGATTATATACATTGTGTGTGTGTGTGTGTGTGTATATATGTGTGTATGTATATATATATATATATATATATATATATATATATATATATATATATATATACACACACACACACACACACATATATATATAGGGTTCAGGTTCACTGTAGGACGGAGAGATACAGAAATTCATTCCTGCCAGCAGCCATCACCTTAAAGAACAAGGCTGACTGACTTATTGTTGTTATATCATTTCATATAAATGTTGTATTAATTTTTTTAAAAAAGTGAGCTTTTCCAAATGCTGAATTTCCCTTCTGGGATGAATAAAGTATTTTTCATATATATATATATATATATATATATATTGTGTGTGTTTTTTTATTCTTTTATTGTGTTATTAAAACACTATAAGCCTGACACAACAATAAAATGTAATTAATTAATAAATCAGTTAATGATCAAGTAATTCATTCAAATTTATTAATAATTCATTCATAATGTGTTAATTAATCCATTGATTATTAATTTATTGAGTTATTAGTTAATTTATTGAGTTATTAGTTAATTTATTAATATTCATTAATAATATTCACTTATTAATTAAGAATGGATGAATTAATCATTCACTCATTTATTCTAAACTTTGTTAAGAATGTACACTGAATACATAGTAATACAAAAGAGTATGGGCATTACAAAGGGAAAAGGAAAGAAAAAGTAAATAAATAAAATCCAGTGTCAGAACTTTGCATAAAAGTGATTCCAGAACTCTGAATCCAGTTTGAATCAAGTGAATAAAGTTTGACTTTCTTCACTTGAGTTTAAATTGTTTTTGTTCTAAATAAATAAATGTTTTCCAAATAAAGTTTTTTTTCCAGTTTGTCTTGGTTATTGAAATGGTAGAGTCATTTAAGTGTTCATTGTGAAATTTTATTTTATTTTTTAATTGTCTTACATGTGAATAATATGAGATCTGAGGAGCCTTCATTCATTCTGACAGCAGCCGTCTGACCTGTGGTCTGACCCAAGATGGCCGCCCGATAGGCACGTCAGCCTAGCGGCCAGCAGCGTCCAATGGGGTGTCTACGTATATGATGTCTATGTGACGCCCTGCAGAATCTGGTCTGTGATTGGACAGTCGTAATGCGGAAGTCCGGGAGACTACCGTAATGACACCTATATGGTCGCAAAGGTCTATTTCTCCGCTGTCTGGTAGTCTTTGAATTTTCCAGATAACTTAAACGGTTCAGGAGTTATGATCATGTGAAGCACACATGTGAAATCCTGTCGTCGGCGACAGTGGACGAGAGCCAGGGGCGGGTCTAGGACTTAAAAAGGGGCCAGGCGGGGGCACAGACCTTACACTTAATTCATAACAAGAAGCGCTTACTCCAAACCAAATCACAAGCTTTATCAGCATTATGGGCCGTTTAACCGCTTCATAAACAGTTAGGATAGACAAATGTTAGAATCCATGCAGGCATTTGGTGAGATGATGCTGCATAAATGCTGCATTATGATCAATAACATGGTGATGTACAGTAGAGTACGCTGTCCTCCGGAGCTACTATCCTGTGCAGTTTGGTTGCATCCCTTCTCCAACACACCTGAATCAAATGAATGGCTCGTCTCCAGGTCTCTGTAGAGCTGAATGACCTGCATAAGGGAAATCAGCCATTTAATTCAGGTGTGTTGGAGAAGGGACGCACTAAAAGCTGCAGGATAGTAGCTCTCAAGGACCAGACTTAGGCCCTTGGGGAGACAGTAATATAAAGCTGAGCATCATTAGCATTAACCTGACTCCGCATATCCATCTGGGAATCATCTGTTGGAGTTGTTTTGGGAAGGGGTGAAAATACTGGTTAGCTGATTGGATAAGGCCAAATCAACCAATCAGATCAACGAAGCATATAATGTACTAACAGAGCGATGACGAAAACACAACTCTTACCGAAACCAGTCGGGAGAAGAGCAAAAGCATCTTTTTCTTTGAGAAAAGCCTCCAGAGCAGTGTTTTTCTCTTCTTCCAGTGAAGAAATACTCAGTTATTCGGATAAAACTTGAGCGATAGCCACGCTGACGCGAGTTTCATCTGCTGAAGCCACCATGTTGTTCTGACTGAACTGTCACTTCTCGTCGCGTCACATCTCAACCCGTCTCAAAGCCGACGCTGATTGGATGTTCGTTTGGGGAACTGCTCCAAAATCTCTGTGAGTGAAAACCTGAAGCTCGCGAGATCAGGATGGTCTCACGAGGCTACATTAGCATAGTACTCAAAAACAGTCTTCATTATCGTTATACAGAAAGTACAACAAAATTGTTCCATTCAGCAGAAGGGTAAGGTAGTTTGTCTGTTTCTGTTATCTGAGCATAGATGCTAAACAATAGGGGGGCCAACATGGATTCTTGGGGTACTCCGCATTTAATTTTTGTTTAAAGACCCACAACGCAACTTTTATCAGTTTTCTCAGTGACCCCCCCTATCGACGGCTAGAATTCATCATCTTCATCGTACCTGTACTGTGGTTCCCTCCAGACAGTAAAAGACAGTCTTATCTTCTCTCTTGTTCTGTCTCTTCCTCTCTTTCTTTTCCTCTCTTCCTCTGATAATGTTTCCTTGTGTTTCTTTGCTACATACTCCAAAATGCGTTCAAAACACCCGCTGTGTTCATGTCTGGTTCATATCTGTTTGTTAGTTCGTTTTCGTGGTGCGCGACCGATACTCAGCTGCAACGTCACGACCACGTCCCAGATGGAAAAGTTGCATAGTGCAGTTTCTGAGCCTCAGGACGCCGCTGGGCAGTGACGGCTCGAAAATGCGCATAATGAATGTTGCTGTGGCATCAGAAAGAATCAGAAATGCAGATTTTTAATGTCTAAAAGTTACGTTGTACATCTTCATTTTTTCATTTGCTCTTTTAAAGGTCATACTTGTAACATTTTCATCAAAACAGTTATCAAAAAAATAATAATAACACATCCAGAAACATCTGAGGGATGCAAAATAAAAGTATTAATCTTACTAAAAAACATTTTTATAGCATATAAATAATGTTTTATTGATTTTGACGGGTCCAAAATATATAAATATTTGTATCTGATTACCATGCCAACATCTACACTAGTAGCTCAGGAGTTGCTAGCTTGATTGCTATGTGTAGAAATAGCATCTTTCTTGCCTTACTTCTTAAATTCAAGTCGACAAAAGACAAAGCAGGATGAGGGTGAGTGCAAGGGGGGCTCAAAAGCCCCGTTGAGGTTGCTGCTTAAAGTAAGTTAAACATTTGCTAATGCTAATTAACAGTTAGCCGGTTCTGTAACATTGCTAATGCTAATTGAATAAGTGAGTGTGAGTGTGCCACCTACTAGCGGGGAGGAATTGAACTTGTTGCTATCACCTTTGAGACAATTAAAAAACAGGTAATTTCTTTTAATTACTGACTTACAAAAACATCATGTCATTTTTGTTTATTTTCATGACAGCCACTTAAATTTTCTTTATCAGGTATCATTGTGTTTCCAGTTGATTGAAAATGCTGCTGCTTTAATCATTACTGGAACAAAATGGCAAAAACACATCATCACCCTTGTGCCTTTTCTCAGCATCGCCTTTGTGTTATGCGTTTGTACTTATTCTAAGCTTTTTGTACCCACCTTCATATGTCTTGGTACACCTCGCACCTAAATACATCTGAGACTTATTGACCTGGTATGCAGACAAATGGAGTTTAAATTATTTTTAGCATGTGATGTATGATGCTTCCCGAAAAATCCACTGCAGCACTGGTGTCTTACTGGAGTCTGACCAGCATCTCGACATGCTGGACACGCCTGTTTGATTTCTTACTGGTGTTGTTCTCTCAGATGTCTGTCGCTTTGGAAGAAAGCATCTGCCAAATGACAGTAGAAGTAGTAGTAGTAATAGTAGTAGTAGTAGTACCAAGAATGAAAAGAACATTTCTCAAAGCTGTCATTGTGCGTCTATCCTCTATTATACTATAATCCACTAAGTTAAAAGAAAAAATCTGACATTTGAGGCACTTTTATTAGACATTAGAAATTACTTCCCATCTTAAAAGGCAAAGTTAGTCAAGCATGTATTTTTTAGGAGTTGGGAATTGCTTTTTATGTGTAAACAGAGTGCAGCTAGATTTCCCTGACAGGACTTCCACACCACAGCCATCCAACAAATGAAATTAGATTCTGTAAAATGGTAGGTCCTGACCTTTCCAGCGATTCCCACACCACAAACAGTTCATCATAATTATTAACAGATTCCTTTTCTTAAGACTCCCCAGAAGTGAAAGCTTTCATCAGGACAGGATGCCAATAGGTTTCAGAAAGTATGTGGAAGGTCTCTGCTTGTTTTCCTCTCCCAGCAGGAACGACAAGCTGATATCACCTACGATGTCTTTGCTTCAATAAACCTGTCACACACCTGCTTTTTCCATTCTGTAAAGAGCCTGCATGTCGGCACACACCTCCAGGCTCAGAGCCTGCACAAACATAGTGTTTCCATGCTCGGGGGTATTTACTGATGCCTGGATATCAGACAGCCTGGAAAAATCAAGCCAAAACTGTGCTGCTCTGACGTCAAGATGGCTGAGTTCCAGTGGTGACTGAATGCATGACACAGGGCGGGGTCTACAAGCAGGTAACTAACCAAGGGGTGGCCAGTGCCCCCCTGAACAAAAAGCTGGTCACCCCTGCAAAACTGATATTTTTTTCAATTATATCACTTTCTATGTGCTATTAACATGGCGCAGCATGCTTTGCTTATATTTGAATGTGAAAATCTTTATAAGCTAAAATAAATACAAATATTACACTAGAATTACCGTTTTCTGCCATCGCTCTTTTGCCGTAGTCCCCTGTAGGTCTGTTACTCCTAATTAACTCACCATTTCTTATGTAAATTCATCCAGGAAGGCTCCACCCAGTTTCTAACGCCCCTTACACATCAGCACCTACTTAGCCGGCCCTCATTGGCCGACACCACACTGCCCCCGTTCAGTTTGTTCACATTACAACTGAGGCGTCTTCAGCTCTGGTTTCAGTGTGATTGAGGTCGTCATTAAGTTTTGTTAAGTCATTTGTTTGTGACGCAAATGATTTATGACACACACACACACTGAACTGCTTATTACAAGCAAAAAAATCTTGGCTACTCTTGAAATAAAGTAAAAAAAGATTTTTATTTATTTATATACCTGTAGTTAAGCAAAAAAAATCTGATAATGGAACAAGTGTAATTTTCCGATAAGATTTCTTGAAATAAGATGCATTTGTCTCAAAACAAGTTCCTTTATCTCACAGAAATGTTTCTCTTTAGGTGATTTTGTCTTATTTCGAGTGTGATGAGATATTTTTACTAGAAATTAGAAAGATATACTTAGTAAGATTAGAGTTTTTGCAGTGTATTGTTGAAATTAAGAAAGTTTGCTGCAGATAATGGAGGGCCATTCATTCTGCCCCCCCTCGCTGCCGTTATATGGATATACACGGATCTACGACTGATCTAAATGGCGTCCAAAGGAGTGATGCAGAAATGTTACTGATGAGTAAATGCACGTATTCCAGAAATAAGGTCCAGGTTGAACGAAACAAAAGTTAGCCTTTAATAACCCTCGGCCACCTGCTATTTTCACTGGCCACCCCTAAAGAAAATCTCCGTGGGCCCCCCTGGAACTAACCTAACCAGGTACTGACCAGAGCTGACCGTCTGTTTCAGGGCTGAAGGGCAGGCTAGGCCCAACAGGTCGGATTGGAGAGAGAGGAGAACGCGGCCCTGCCGGGAAACGAGGCCCTGCGGGCGAGAACGGAGACGTGGGCCTGCCCGGTCCCCAGGACGTGACGGCGATAAGGGGGACAAGGGCAAACGAGGACCCCGCGGGACAGCGGGAATCTGCAAATGTGGCAGCCTGCTGCCTAAATCTGCCTTCTCTGTGGGAATCACCAGCAGCTACCCCTCTGAGAAGACCCCCATCAAGTTCAACAAGGTCCTCTTCAACGAGGGCGAACACTACAACCCTCAGACGGGGAAGTACATCTGCGCCTACCCCGGCATCTATTACTTCTCCTATGACATCACACTGGCCAACAAACACCTGGCCATCGGTCTGGTGCAGAACGGTCAATATCGCATCAAGACCTTTGATGCCAACACAGGAAACCACGATGTGGCTTCCGGATCCACGGTCATGTACCTGAACCCAGAAGATGAAGTCTGGCTGGAGATCTTCTACCACGACCAGAACGGTTTGTTTGCAGACCCTGGCTGGGCCGACAGTCTCTTCTCTGGCTTCCTGGTCTATGCAGACACAAACTACTTCGACACACTGGCAGAAGACTACGCATAAGCTGGAAAAGACTAAACAACCCCACAAACTGCTACACTGTTGTTTTTAACATATTTGCTGTAGCCATACTATATTTATACAAATCTTTGTACTTATGTTATTAGTATAGAAAATATCTATTGGTTTGAGATTACAGTATTTGTTTCAAGGAGTTCTGATTTAATGGAGTTAAAGTCAGATCAATTATAACATAAATAAGTATTGCTGACGTGTAACGCTTGTTTTGGAGATTAAAATTCCATATCTCCAGTATTTCATGATTTTCCACAAATCTTTTCAGGACCTGAAGCAATGATAAGTTTTCCTCTTAAAAGGGTGGCAGCTATGAAAAATCCCACCTTTTATGTCACGATGTCACTACTTTGGAAAACACTTTGATGACATTGATCCCTGTTTTTGAGTAAACAGTATCCATACAATACTTATTTCAGCTAAAAAGTCACTGCAGGGAAATTGAAAGACATATCCAGATAATACACTGCCTGGCCAAAAAAAAAGTGGCCACCTGGATGTAAGTAAGCAAATAGGTACGAGCCTCCTATTGGATAATTACATGATGGGCGATTATCTTTCAGCTGCAACAAGTTATTTAACCCCAACTGGTGCAATGAGTTGCTTCTCATTTCCTAAACAACCATGTGGAAAGACACATCCGTGGTCGTGGAAAAGATGTTAGTCTGTCTGAGAAGGGTCAGATCATTGGCATCAAACAGAGAAAACATCTAAGGAGATGCAGAAACGACTAAAACTGGGTTCAGAACAGTCCAACGCATTCTGAAAAACTGGAAGGATAGTGGACCATCGTCTTCCAGGTAGAAATGTGGCCGGAAAGGCAGATGAAGTGATGCAGCATCATGCCGAGTGCTACTGTATGAGCCTGTGGGGGCAGTGTGATGATCTGGGGTTGCTGCAGTTGCTCAGGTCCAGGTTCAGCAACAGTATGAGCTCAGATAATGAGGTCAGCTGATACCTGAATATACTGAATGAGCAGGTTATTCCATCAATGGATGTTTCTTTCCTGATGGCACGGCCATATTCCAAGATGACCGTGCCAGAATTTATCGGGCTCAGATTGTGAAAGATGGTTCAGGGATCATCAGACATCATTTTCACACATGGATTGGCCCCCACAGAGTCCAGACCTGAACCCCATTGAGAATCTTTGGGATGTGCTGTGGTCAGACTCTACAATCATCATCAAGATCTTGGTGAAAAATTGATGCAACAGGATGCAAATAAATCTGGTGACATTGCAGAAGCTTCTGGAAACACAGCGAATGCTGCCGCAATCAAAGCTAAAGGCTCCAACCAAATGTTAAATGTTTGACCTTTTTTTGTTGGAAACTTTTTTTTTGGCCGGGCAGTGTATTTGTAACGTACATCTAAGATGCAGTGCAGACTGACACTCTGGGATGTGTAGTTTTGAAATAAATCAACATTTTAAAGGACATTCACTTTTATTATCAGCTCAGTGTACGGATGATCTCTAGTCAGTTTTCGGGCAACCGGTCCAGGTTTTGTGATGAAATGTTGAAGGCAGGTTTAAATATTTATATGGCAAGATTAAATAAATAAATAGGAGAAAATATTCACAGAGGCTGTAGGCCATTGGGATACAGGGAGGGATGAACTGTCTAAAACAAAAATGTGCAAAACACATTTATCACTAAAATGCATTTAGAAATGTTGTTGACATTAATTAATATTTCTGCCTTAATTTATAACTGTATTCAAGTTGCTTTGTCTCATTACTCCATGTATTTTCTTATCATTTCATTTTCAGGTCTATTTTTTTTTTATTTACAGTCATCCTCAAAATTATTCATACTCTCCCACTGAAGACGGCAAAAAACCTCTGTAAATGAAAATGTTTGAAATTGACAGAAGTAATGATGAATAAAAAAATTATGAAAATCATACATCCGTTTTAAATTGTGGTTCAAAGAAATATAAAAACAAACACACAAGAAAAGCAAACAAGCATGATGGAGCTCTGAAGCTGCTGCACCTGTTCACAGGTATGTTGGTCTACTGTTCATAAGGTGCTCTAGTTGGTCTGGGACAGATTGTTTCATTGTCAATTTTTTTTTTTCTTTAATTATTATTTTTAACCCCAATTTAAAAGCAATGTGTCATTCCACTGAAATATAATTTCATAATATTTTTTGTTACTTGTTTCTTCAGTTTCTTACTATTTGAATTACTATTAGGAATTTAGCCTTTTCTTTAAGGGGAAGATGTGAATAATTCTGAGGAAATATTTTTTTCCATCCCTGTTTTTTGTTTTTTTTTTTTTTTTACATATTTTTTCTTTGCAATTCAGTCCAATTCCCTAAACTTATTCATTTAATGTTTCATTGTCACTTCACAGCACATTTGTAAAATAAAATGTGGATTTTTTTTTGTTTCTTTGTTTGAAAAATGAAAAATATATCTCAAATTCCTACTTTTAACAAACAGACAAAGAAAGAAAGAAAGAAAGAAAGAAAGAAAGAAAGAAAAAAAAAAAAAAAAAAAAAAAAAAAAAAAAAAAAAAAAAGAAAGAAAGAAAGAGTCTTACCGCATAGGTTTTACACATGTTTGTGCCTCCTCGGACACTGTAGTAGGCGGATACAAATAAATGGCAAACTTTTGATTGACAGTAACTCTGGCCAATGGAAAAACCGCTGTCGCTTCATTCATGGTAGGTAGAGGAGTAGTTTATGTCGTTACTAAGCAGCGCTTACGGGTGTAATTAGCTTGGAAAATATCTTATCCTGAAAATGTCATGTATAACCACAAGCTACACGCACGTAAAGTTTTTTAAATGATTATAAACTTTTATGGAAAACTACTAGTCGGTGTGGGGGAAAATATTCGCCAAACTGGCTTCTTCAAGGTAATTATCTTCTGTTAATGGCGTAAAAATCACGGATGCAGTTTTAGTCCCGCGTCTTTCGTGTATTAGACCTGTTTGTCGTTTTGTTGGTTTGTCTTTTTAATGCTTTTGTTCTCTTATAGCGACATTCGGGAAAAACTACAAAAGAAACGACGTGCTCTGCAGGCAACTATAGTGAAAAACAAAGATGAGGACGACGTCCAGGTAAAAATAATACAAGTTTTTTAAGCTGGGGTAAATCCCAATCGTTATTTTAAAAGAGATATTTTGTCAGCCGGCTGCCTTATGCAGCTCTCCCCAAACAACATGAACAACCTCCAGTCTGAACAAGTGTCAGCATGCAGGATTACATCCCTGGTTTATGCAGGACTCAGGCTGGTTTATATCCCGGGTAGAAGTGTTGCTAACGCTTTGGCACGTCTAATATGACCCGATAGGCTCTGGTTCCGTCTGCCAGGTCGGGTTTGGGGAGGCGACACCCGACAATGAAGGTTGGTTTGTGTTTTCTAGCATAGCCTGTAGGCTTAGTTGCTCCCCGCTGTGTCCTTCTGTCCACAACGTTTCCCAGCTTTCCAGCGCTAAATATCCACGTGGATGCAGGTTTGTTGTTGTTATTTATCTAAACTGTTTACTTTTGTCCCATTAGGAAGCTGAGGACAGCGAGGAAGACCCGGGAGAGACTCTGAAACGCACGTTAATGGCTCGGAGACAGAGGCAGAGGAAAAGGGTGCATGTCCTTCTCAGTACTATAGATGCACCGATACAGCCCAATACCGATACCTGAGCTGAGCATATCGGCCGATACCTTATACTGATTCCATACAACTGTTGAACCGTATAAACCGTACCCATTACCATCTGAGTGAAGCCATTAGGCTTGACTTAAACATTAAAGGTAACAAATTAACACAGATATAAACGTAGTTAACAGGGATGGGCGATATGGACTAAAAAATTTACCACGATAATTTCTGGTTTTCATCAAGGTAACGATAATTGACAATAAAAATATCGGCCTAATTGTTTGTATAAATCTATCACTCCATTCTGTCTTGAGAGGCCTAAAATAATATTAGAAATAATACACAAAACCACATCAATTAAGTCTCAGTAGTACAGCTGTATTGCAAAACTGTGGTAATACCAACCAAACACGTCTGAAATATGAGGACAAATTTGAAATTTATTCAAACAATGTAAACAGAAAAAATACCCTTATAAATAACTGTAAATGCAAGCTGAAAAATTTATCATTTTTATCGTGAGATGACAAATTATTATCATGGGGAAATTCTTTGACGATATATTGCACATGATAAAATATCGCCCATCCCTAGTAGTTAATATTATATTCATTAATAAATAAAGTGTACATTAGCAGCAAAAAGAAATAAATAACACTTCTCTGCTCTGCGTGATGACGTAACCTTAGAATTGAAACGACTCGATGGCTGTAACGGTATTGTATGATCAATAAAAAAAGAAATGGCTGGATCAGCCTCATTCATCCCATCCAGCTAATTAGTCAATATCAGAGCCGATATCTGATGCGGGTATGGTATGGGTGCATCTCAGCAGTGATTTTGCACCTGTCGGGTCTAACGGCACTGACTCTCTGCCTTTATCAGCTGCAGGAGCGCTCCTCAGCCCAGGCGTCTCACGATGAAGATGTGGAGGACGTTTCTGCTGTTCAGCACTACAGTTTAAGTGAAGCATCAGCTGAGAGAGCCGATGATTCACTGGTCTCATCAAGACCTCCAACTGGATCTCGGAGAGGTTTGTGTCTGCGGCCGATCACACCATTTAAACACAACTTCATTTTCCTGCTATGCAAATATGCTAGCTATGCTATGCTAGCTCGTTAGCTTCCCGGTAAACAGCAGAGGAACCACGTTTCCTAAAAGTGATCATTATCTCACCTCCAACTTCTTCTGTGGTGTAAAACATCCTCACTGCAAACACCAGCACCTCCATGACTTCATCCTCATCCGTCTTTTTCTTTTTAAGAGCAAACAGCGGCGTAGATAAGAGCAGCGAGCAGCCATGTTTGTCTCAGTTCGTCTGCACTGAGATGCTCACGGCAGGTGAAGGACTAACGGCAGTCAAGTTTGATGGACATAATAATCGTTCAACCAATCAGCGTCGGGCCGTTTGCAACCCCATCCAATGAAATTCATTTCATTGGATGGGGTTTTTCCAGTCCTGTACGTTCCACAGGTGATTATTATTTTTATTTTTTGTGTCAGAACATTTAATTGTCTGCAATCGGGGTGTGAAGAAGACTTTAAGCAATATAGTAAAATTCTCCTGGAAAACATCATCCACCTGCCTTTAAGAGTCATTACACGTTCAAACATGCTCCGTCTACACCAACCAGTTCATAAAACGAATAACCATCAGATTCGTTTATTTGCAATTTTTACAGAAACCGAGATCTCCCTGCCACGCTTCAAAATGTCTTTACATTTACTGAGAATGTAAACTGTCACCGTACTAGACATATTGATAATGTCAGTCTGTATTCCCCCTTTTCCCACACATCCCACCATCATGTCCTGCAGAGGTCCTCTGATCTGGAATGGACGACCTCCTTCGTTAAGATCCGCCTCTTCCCATTCACTCTTTAAAAAGCAGCTGAACTTTCCTTCAATCTCCCATCTATTATGTAGATTTCTTGTTTTCTTCATGTCCCACATTCTGACTGTCTTTATTATTATTATTATTATTATTATTAGGCGTCTTATTTCCTTTGTCTGTATGTGTTACTGACTGCTTTGTTCTCTGTCTCCTTATTTTTGCTCATTTTGCAGATCGAATGTTGATTATGTACATAATTTATCTCCTTTGTTTTTTTTTCATTTTGCATTTATTTGTGAGCCATAGAAGTTTGTCTTGTCTAACTAGTGATTGGGTGGAATACATGTACAAGGCATTCTGCATCGTTCCCTCCTTGCACGATTGTACACTGCCCGGCCAAAAAAAAGGTCAAACCTTTCACATTTGGTTGGAGCCTTTATCTTTGATTGCGGCAGCATTCGATGTGTTTCCAGAAGCTTCTGCAATGTCACCAGATTTATTTGCATCCTGTTGCATCAATTTTTCACCAAGATCTTGATGATGATTGTAGAGTCTGACCACAGCACATCCCAAAGATTCTCAATGGGGTTCAGGTCTGGACTCTGTGGGGGCCAATCCATGTGTGAAAATGATGTCTGATGATCCCTGAACCATCTTTCACAATCTGAGCCCGATAAATTCTGGCACGCTCATCTTGGAATATGGCCGTGCCATCAGGGAAGAAACATCCATTGATGGAATAACCTGCTCATTCAGTATATTCAGGTATCAGCTGACCTCATTATCTGAGCTCATACTGTTGCTGAACCTGGACCTGAGCAACTGCAGCAACCCCAGATCATCACACTGCCCCCACAGGCTCATACAGTAGCACTAGGCATGATGCTGCATCACTTCATCTGCCTTTCCGGCCACATTTCTTCCTAGAGGACGATGGTCCACGATCCTTCCAGTTTTTCAGAATGCGTTGGACTGTTCTGAACCCAGTTTTAGTAGTTTCTGCATCTCCTTAGATGTTTTCACCTCTTGATGCCAATGATCTGACCCTTCTCAGACAGACTAACATCTTTTCCACGACCACGGATGTGTCTTTCCACATGGTTGTTTAGGAAATGAGAAGCAAGTCATTGCACCAGTTGGGGTTAAATAACTTGTTGCAGCTGAAAGATAATCGTCCATGCAGTAATTATCCAATAGGAGGCTCCTACCTGTTTGCTTAGTTACATCCAGGTGGCCACTTTTTTTTTGGCCGGGCAGTGTGTATAAATGTGTGCTAAATAGATAAACGTAAAGTGCAGTTTGCAACATGTTCTATCGTGCCTGATGCTCCTCATCACGGCCTGTACGGACACATTGAAATACAGAAAAATAACTGGCTTGTCTCTGTTTGGTGAGAGATAAAGTGATGAATGTAACTGTTGTTTCATGATGTGCTTTGTCTTTCAGGGGTCTCCCTGAAATCTCAGCATGCTTCTACTTCTCAGCATTTAGATGACTTTGTGACGCGACACTTTGAGGAGAAGCTGAAAGCAGCCAGGGTACTTTTTTTTGGGTTGTTTACTGTTTGATCAAAGCCTTGTCCATATGAACACGGATGTTTTCATTAGCAGATGTTGACACATTTGCACAAACAGAGTCCGTGCAAACGCATCTCTTAGTTCCTTAAAACCAACATATCTTTTAACTCCAGAATTCCATTTATTGTCATTATACATGATTAAAGCATCTCCTTTCAGAGCAGAACAAAGGATACGAAGGATAAAAAGAAAGATCAGGATAAAATATATAAATATTATATGTACAGTGCTTATACAGTTGCAACCAAAATGATTCAACCTCTGCTGAAAATAAGATTTGTTGGCAAAATCAACAATTGTTTGCAACAAACAAATCAAACAAAAATATTTTAAATAGCTCAACACAACTAATATCACGATGGTTTCTCCTGATTCAGCACAAAATGTCACTTAACTCACTCAATGCCATTGACGTCTATAGCTGTATACAGCGGTGGAAAAAGTTTTAAACACGTCAACATTTTCCCCTGAAAATATATTTCTAGTAGAGCTATTGATATGAACACAATCTGGCGACATCTGGTGAAAATTTCAACACTTTTTTCCCCACGCTGTGTACGGCTATAGATGTCAATGGCAGTGAATGAGTTAATGATCGCTGCAGTCTCAAAATGATTCAACCTCTGAACAGAATTCCTCATGAGAGGACATGTTTTCAGATCCAGTCTGGTCTCAAGCAAGTGGTCAGAAACCTGGACTGAGAAAGACCTGGACTGGTGCATCAGGAACTGAGGTTTCCGTGTCTAGAGCCTTCGTTCTCATTCTGTGGTTTGTGGACCACCAGTGGTACGTGAACTCCTTCTAGTGGTACACAGAGGAAAGCAGGGCAGGAAATCCATGGCAGCCACAGTCATGAAGCGTATGCAGAGTCCTGCATGCAGTACAGTGATATACAGTACCACAGTTCAACTGTAGGTGGTAGCTTGTGTCCAACATGAGAAGGACACGGGGTCACCCCCATCATGAAGGAGTTTCCTCTGATGTTAACCCTGGTGGTGGGCAGTGGATGATGAAGATTCGATGTGTGGCCCTGGGCACTATCACAGACATCATAAATGAGGAGGATCAGGTGACTGAGAACATGAAAAACCTGAATTTGGGCATATCTTCGTGGGAAAACACTAAATTTGAAAAGAAGATTCTGCTTCACGAGGGTAAACTTTTGGGAAGTTAGGTAAGCCTCACAGCTGGAGTTTTAAAGCGACCAGAGGCAGGAAATTAAAAAACCAAACATTCATGTCCGTGTTTTTCATACTAATGGGTGATGAAGCTCTAAATACCAAAAATAACGTTTCCACCACGTTTCTCTCCGTTGCCTTGAACAGGCTGTGTGCTGCATAAAGCTGCAGTTCGGTGTCTGAATTTCCCGCGCTGCCCTGCAGACGTGACGTCATTAACGCTACATCCGCAGTTCTGATGCAGGAAGAAGACGGTCGCGGTAAATTCAAACACTGTAAGCGATCAGTTATGGATTATTCTGCCGTCAGCAAACGATCCAGATCAACTGAAAGACACTAAAACGTGGAACTACGAAGAAAAAGCGTATAAACAACATTATAGCTTCAGTTTGTGCTCGGTGACAGCTTGGTGGGGGCTGCAGGTACCTGAAGCGCCAGTCGCGAGTTTCGTTTCTTAATCTTGCCTCTAGTCCCTTTTAAAAATCAGAGGTCAGAAGGAAAGTTATGGCTGCTGATTTTTCTGCAGACCTGAAGTGGACCTCAGCTCTCCTGATGAAGAAAATTCCTCATCCTTCTTATTTATGATAGATGAGTAAAAACATCACAAATATAAGTCATAACAGCACAAAACAGCAGAAAAATGTATCTAGTGTGAACAAAATAAAGATTTAGCACAAAGATACTATCATCACCACAGACCAGAAATGAGAGTAGGCAGGTGTGTGTTTTTGGTCCCACTTGTGAAGATGCTCTTCTCATATTCTCATTAGGATCATGATTGCCTCCTCTGGGAACAGTCCATAACTAACAGGGTCAGCCTTCGCTACGGTATGTTCAGGATGGTTGATGGTGGACTTGGAGAGCTTGATGTTTGAGAACCACTGATCTAGAGTAAAGTGGACACTAAACACTGAAGGGCTCCTGCTCCAACACCAATACTGACCCAAAGGCACAAGAGAAGTGGCTGCAGTTCCCTCAACTCTGTATCAATGAGCAAAGAGGTTTTGGGATTTTGTTTTGTGGAGCAATAAAACAAAGCTGGAAGTTTTCTGGCCTCTAGATCAGCGGTTTGTCTGGAGGAGGAAGAATGCAGCAACCTGCCTACAGTGAAGCATGGTGGTGGCTCAGTCATGCTTGGGGCTGCATAGCTTCCTCTGGGTCTGGAAACCTGCAGCGTGTAGAGGAAAAGATGGATTCAGTCAGTATCAGGAAATCTGAAGAGGAAATGTCATGCTGGTGAGGAAGATGAAGCTTGGGCATCATCAGACCTCCCTACAAGACCACGATCCCAAGCAGACCTCAGTTTCCACCAAGGCTTGGTTCCAGAAGAAGTCCTAGAAGATATCAGAGTGGCATCACAGACTTGAACCTCTTTAAAAATCCGTGGTGGGATTTGAAGAAGGCGGCTGCAACAGGCAGACCCAAGAACATGAGAGACCTGGACCTGGAGACCTTCATCCATGAAGATGGTCTGAGATTCTCCAGGATCGCTGCAGGAGCTGCAGTCGGGTTATGCTTCATGTCTGCAGGTCAGAACAGCAGAAGCTCTGCTAATATTACAGTTACTGTCATGAAGGGTTGCATCATTCTGAGACTGCAGCGGTCAGTAAAAGTCACATTTTGTGCTGAATTAGGAGAAAACACTCGTATATTGTATTCAAAAGAGTTTTGTTTGGTTTGTTTGCTGCAAACAGTTGCTGATTTAAACATTTGTGGGTTGAATAATGTTGATTGCAACTAAAAGTGTTGACGTTTTCACCTTGGCCATGTAGGTTTAAGGGGAAGATCACTTTTTCACACAGGGACATGGAGGGTTGGATTTTTTTTTTTTTTTTTTTTTTTTCAGTCATTTTCTGTACGGCTAATCCAGTCAGGATTGCTGGGGTCTATCCAGCTGTTATCAGGTGAGAGGCGGGTTCACCTGGACAGGTCGCCAGTCTGTCGCAGGACCAACACAGAGAGACAGACCATTCACACTCACATTCATACCACTCCCCTCAAACAGTGAACTCTCTTCCCTTTTTTTATGTTTTTCCCTCCTTCCTCCCTTCGGGGGCTCCGCATAGCGCAGACCATCCTCTTCCCTCCCCATTTTAAAACCTACTTCCCAACATAAAAATAAATATTTTCACCTTCTTAAATAAAATTATTTTTTTTTTTTTAATTTTTCATTTCTCTTATCTTTTCATTTAAGGGGAGAATTTATTTTTTTATTTCTTTTTCATTTTTTTTTTTTTTTTTTTTTTATTTAATTTTATTTAAGTTCTTATCTTTTTCTTTCCTTAACCCCCGCCCGCCCCCTCCCCCCCCCTGCCCACCCCCTTCTTGTTTCTTCTCTCTTTTTTTTTTATTATATTAGTTTTTTATAGAGTCTCACAACTCCGCTGTTTACTCATCGAATTTCAAATCAAATCTTACCTTCTCCTTTCCTCTCCCCTTGGGGGCCTTTCTTTTTTCTTTTCTTTTTTTTTTTTTTTATTTCAGTTTACATTTATCCCACATTCCACCATCTTTCATTCTTTTCTCCCCCCGCCGCGCCCATTTTATGATTTTTTTTTCAGTGAAGACATACGTGACACGGCAAGATGGCGGCGATAAGACACTCCCACCTGGCTTCACATTTCTCTATTCAGAAGAGACCGGAAGCTACGTCCAGTAATTATATACAGTCTATGATTCATACCCAGGGACACTTTACAGTGATCAGTTAACCTGACATGCATGTCTGTGGATGGTGGGAGGAAGCCGGAGTATCCGGAGAGAACCCACATTCGAACCCCCTCCCCAGCTGGGAATCGAACCAGCAACCTTCTTACTGTGAGACTGCGGTGCTAACCACCACGCCACCGTGCAGCCATTTTTTTTTTTCCTCCCTTAAAAATAAAAAACTGCATTTTGTGTTTGCTTGTGTTATCTTTGTCTCACATTCAAATTTGTTTGATGATCTGAAACATTGAAGTGTGACGAACACGCAAAAAAGTAAGAAATCAGGAAGGAGGAAACACTTTTTCACACAGCTGTATGTATCATTCTGGAGTTTTGCTTTTCCACAAGTTGAGCTGTGTGTAAATGTGTGTAAAGTTTAAGTGTGTGAGGCATCAAGTTAAATAAAAAAGAACTTGTCTTTTTCCAGACCGTGTGTTTACGAGTCTGGAGGTAAACTGAACAGATCCTGTTTTGTTTTCCAGTCTAAAGTGGACAGTCTGCAGCAGGAGGAGGCCTCGGCACAACCTGTGAGTCGCCTGCAAAGCCTCAGAGACAGAGACACCGTGACGAGGTTTGACAGAGAGGTGAGCCGCTGCTTTACTCAACCCACAGCCGGACACGTCGTCGGCTCCAGCAGACGCTCAAACTCCCCATGTCTCCCAGGTGGATGCGGTCAGAGCAGAAGGACGCGACACACCTCCACCTCTCAGCACCAGGGTCAAGTTCAGGGAAGCCGCCAGACGAGTGAGGCTCATGTTACACCTGGAATCCTAAATTAATAACGTCATATTAGTGCATATTTATTTCTTTCTTCTTGCTGATCAGGTAGGAAAAGGCTTTCCAACTGCGGAAGAGGCGTACAATTTCTTCACCTTCAGCTTTGAAGCCGATCCACCTGATGAGACGACGAGGCTTGGGAGGAAGAGAGAAGGGGAGGAGGACAGAGATGAGGATGGAGGTGAAGAGGCAGAGGAGCAGGAGGAAGCTGATGCAGAGGAGGAGAATCAAAACCAGGTAAGAGACCAACAGGGATGATGATGCAGACGGCTGTTCCTGCAGATGCGCTGATGATGGTGAGTCTTCTCCGTGCTGCCGTAGGACGAGGAGGCTCCTCTGGTCCAAAACCAGGATTTATTTGTGATCGACCAGTCGCCCCAGGACTTCGTGGACGTGAGGAAGGCAGAGTATGTTGGTTACGGAAGACGCGTTCAGCGTGACAGTGAGCTGCTGTTCACACCGAGCTTCCGGACAGGTAACGGGCTGTATCAACCCTCCCGCTTCCTCGCCACACCTTTGTCCATTTTTGCTACTTTGCACCTCCGGTGATCCTCATGGACTAAAGTGTTTACGCCCAAAAGCTGTTTTAAAATCATCGTACGTTCATATTAGTTTATTTACAAACTATGTAAACAACTTCTGTCCTACTCAAAACTAACAAACATTCAATAGTTTTTAGGACTTTAACCCTTGAAATGCCAATTTGAAAGCTTGAAGTGCTGACTCATTCATTACACCCCCCCCCCCCCCCCCCCACACACACACACACACACACACACACACACACACACACAAACTGAATTATTTTCCATATAATAATTATTACAGGAATGGGTCTTAGGTGATGATTACACACTTGCATATGTCAAAGCTTAGCAACCATATTTATTTGATTCCATTTGTAATTTTAGTTTTTTGTAGTGTCAGCAACTCCCTCTGGTAACCCTCATCCAATCCAAGGTTATTTTTATTTCTATCTAGTTTTTCAGTTTGCTTTTTTCTTATTTCAGTTTAGTTTTAGTTAGTTCAATAAATGATTTAAGAGTTTTACTTTAGTTTTTATTTTGAGGAATTGACTAGTTTCAGTTTAGTTTTTATTTAGTTTTAGTCGTAGTTTTTCAGGTATTAAAGTTATAGCGTGTAACTTTTGACTCTGACATTAAGCCTAAAATGAGCAGTATTAGATGATTTTTCGGGCCAATATACAGTGACTGACGCGTGTCAGCACTCTGAGCGGGCTGCCCTCGGCAGAAACCAGACATCGTAACTTTGGAGAGGCGGGCCGTCGATGAAAGTGCCGTAAAACAAGTTGCTTTACGGCTCCTCATAGATAAACCATACAGTCTATGAGATAAACACAGAAAGCTGTACTTGTGCTACTTTCTCTCATTGCTCGAAGTTTAGTCATGGCGGAACAAAGTAAAAAGATGAAAGTGATGTCTGAGCAGGTCCGATCAAAAACACGAGTGGACGTTGGAAAAGAATTCAGTCGTTGGAGATATAAGTGTGGAAGCTAAACCCGCTCTCTGTTTGCCACCGTATCATTAGACTGGTAAGTAAGTTTGTCTGTTGTGTAAACATACGAGAATGTGATGCTTTTCTTTTTTTTTCACTCAGCGTTTATCCAAAACAACGTCAATCAGAGCCGGATAAGCTGCCGATAGTTTCCTGTTAGCGAAACACGGCTGGAATTACTATGGAACCCCGCCAGCCTACGTCACAACCCGGAACTCGTGAGACCGCGAAGCTGGTCCCGGTGAAAATATGCTTCGTATTTGAACGGCGTCTGATGGACTATGAGCCTCAAAAACTGCTTTTGCACTCTTTTTAATTTTTTTTCTCCGCCGGTTTGTCTTTGAAATATTATAGAAATGACGTCCAGTTATACTGAAAGTCTCACTGCCGACGCTAGAAGAAGATACGAAGCTAAACTAGTATCTGTTGGACTCAGTGATGCCCATCTTCTGCTGCTAGAACCTGGTTAGACGAACCTACCTGTACATAACATCAGTTTCCCGATCTCATGATGTATTTGGTTTCATCAGGTAAGCCCCGTGTTCAAGCCATTTATTTTTTGTAGAATATAAATTTTCCCCGGATTTTTAAGAAATGGTTGTATTTCTTTGATGTACTTCTCAGGAGTTTACTCTCATTGATAAAGCTATAAATTACCGGCAGTCTCATCTGTATGTAACTGGTTATGACTGTGCATGTTTATAATGCTGCAAATGCTTTTCTGCCGCTTTTTATGCTTTTATTCTTATGTGGGAACATTGATGGCAGTAATCTGGATGAACGTAAACGTTAACAGTCCTGAGGAGACGGAACAGCGGGCGGCGCTGTGATTCTGTACATCCACTGATTTAATGGTGTTTTCTATCATCTGTACAAAAACAACTACAGGGTTTAAAAAGTGGGACCACATTATATGCTTTTTTTATCAGTCACAAAGTGATAGGAACATATTGTTAGATGTTTCCATGGTTTCCAGCGTAAACTGTCAGCATTTATGGGCTTGATAGCTGCTAGCCACTTAGCATGTTGTTCGGGACTTTTTCTGTTGTTTTGGGAACTGGAACAAACATATTCTCTTGTCCGTGTGATAGATATGTTTATGGCAGCCACACACAGCGGGACTTCTCGGTATTTCCAAAGTAGAATAAACGAAGATTGACGAGTAATGAAGCAGGTAATTCAGTGGCTCCCCTATGCAACGAAGCCATGTTTTCACCTGTTACCTAACCGGATGTGACGAATTTGGCGAAAATTCCCGGATGTTCGCGGTGATCCATAGACCAAAGCTAACGTGACTCCCTAAACATTTTGTGCAATTGTGGCTGGTTTGCAGCAATAAATGCGTCTCTGTAATTCATATAAATATCAAAGCAGTAACGGAGCGATCTACAGCTTGCTTGGTTTAGTTGTGTGGTTTTCATACGCTGTTCAGAAGGAAGAAGAGCCACTGTAATGTCCCGTAAGCTGAGCTAATCCAGACGTTTTCATAACAAACATGAGTTTTGCCAAAGTTACGACTTCATTCAGTGCACAAAACTACAACTTGGTTTTGTGGCCGGTTTTGATTGCGCATTTATCTTTGCATTGTGCGTTTGTGTGTGTGATGTTTCAGCTATGTAAACATGTAATTGGAAACAGTTAGAGGCGCATATCTGCGCCAGGGGCAGATCCTCCAATAGTGAAAAATCCTTTAGGAAATTCTTGAATCTGATGGACTCGTTTGTTTCAATATCCAAACACGGGAGAGGAGATTTAAATTTGCGTCATTGCCGTGAGGCCTGTTAGACGTTGGCGCTGTTGCAGGTTTAGCGCTCCTAGTGGCCAAAAGTTACACGGTATAACTTTAAGAGAGCCTTGAAATGTAGATGTTGAAAAGGATGGAAGAATGTGTTACACAAAATGTGGATTATCAAATCCTTTTATTTTAATTCCTGAACCACAATTATTCAAATTATTTCTGAATGTAAATCCAACTTTTGTTTCAACGTTTCCCGGGCCCTTATCCAAACAGGCAACTCTAAAATCAGCCCACATGCAGCTCTCACCACATATCTTCAGTGTAACCGTGAACTTTTCATGAGCGTCTCTGTGAGAACTTTGAAAATAACTTTCAAATTTGTTGGATTTTTCTGTCTTAGTTGCATTCCACAGATGTTCCCATCAGTCTTCATCACAATACACTTTCTCTGATCGATCAGTGGGTCGTACTCCAAATACTCCCATATTGGGCTGTAGCGTTTTCAACCTGCTGCAACTTCAGCCTAATCTGTCTGCTAAGCAGCTTCTTCTAGTTCAGGTGCTGCAGATTATAGCAGCTATACTGCCCCCTCTGGAGAAACGTGGAAGAACAGCAACTGCTGCAGGACAGACGTCTCATGTCTGACCAAGAGAGAAAACGAAACGACAACGAAAACTACGCTGAATTTATCTACAATCTTTTCGTTAGTTTTACATTGGTCTTTGGAGTTTCTATTTCGTTTTAGTTTTTTTCTTAATTTTAGTTTTTATTTTTATTTCAGTTAAAGGCACGGTAGGGGATCTTGGAAAAACAGTTTGAACAAGCTACATTTGAAAAAATATACACCCCCCGAAACCATGCCTCCAGTGCACAGGAACGGTCGCGTGCACTCTTATCGGCCAAGATAACCGAGAACAGCCAAGTGGCTAGCTTGTTGTTAGCTTCCAAGTAAACAGCAGAGGAACCACGTTTCTAAAAGTGATAATTATCTCACCTCCAACTTCTTCTGCGGCGTAAAACATCCTCACTGCAAACACCAGCACCTCCATGACTTCATCCTCATCCGTTTTTTCTTTTTCGGAGCAAACAGCAGCATAGATGGGAGCAGCGAGCAGCCATGTTTTCTCGGTTCGTCTGCACTGAGATGGACACGGCGAGTTGCGAGTGCGTGCACACGCGCGCGAGGACGGTTGATGCTTAACAGACAGCAGTCGAGTTTGATGGACATAATAATCATTCAATCAATCAGAACGGGTCGTTCAAAACTCCATCTTATGAAATTAATTTCATTGGATGGAGTTTTCCAGTGTTCTGTGTGCAACAGGTGATTTTTTTTCCTTTTTTTTGGTGTGTGTGTCAGAACATTTAATTAATTGGCTGCAATCGGTAAGTGAAGAAGACTTTAAGCAATATCGTAGAAAATGCTCCTGGAAATCATCATCCACCTGCCTTTAACTAAATTATTTTTTCACTGCTAGTTTTATTTTTAGTCTTAGTTTTAGTTAACCGTAATAACCCCGATCCCATCTAATCCACCTGATTATAAAGCACATTTAAGTCAGAACATGTCTCCAAAGTGCTGCACATACAAAATATACATAACAAATATATATGTATGTATGTGTGTATGTATATATTGGCGGGTATGTTGGTCCACTGTTCATGGGAAAGCTGCTCTAATGTGTCTGGGACAGTTTTATTTGTTTTTGTAAAAATTATTTCCAACCACAATTCAAAAGCAATATTTTATTTCACTAAATCATAATTTTCTCAATTTTTATTTATTATTAGTTTCTTTAGTTTCTTGTTATTTGAATTACTGTTGTGAATTTAGCCTTTTCAAAAATTCGAGGGTATGAATAATTTTGAGGACGACCGTGTGTATATAAAATACACTTGAAACAAAATGAAATAAAACAAATCAGCTAAAACAATTAAAAAATACATAAAAGACACAAAGGACCACACAACTCACGCGGTGTTCAAAGCCAGAGAATAAAAGTGGCCTTCAGACGAAACGTAAAGCTCTCCACAGTGGGGGACGTTTGGACAAGGAGGGGCAGAGGGGGGGAACGCCCTGTCCCCCCTGGTTTTAAGACGTGTCTTTGGGACCATGAGCTGGGATGGGGGGTGGGGGCAGTCCGTTTAAAGCTTTCAGAACAAACAATAAGATTTTAAAATCTCTCCTAAATCGTACAGGCAGCCATGCAGAGATGCTAAAATAGGGGTGATATGTTCACGTTTCTGGGCGTCTGTTAAAGGTCGTGCCACCGAGTTCTGGACTAACTGCTGATGGGAAAGCGTGTTAACACCGACACCTGAATGAAGAGCGGTACTGTCGTCCAGACAAGAAGAAATAAAAGCGTGCACAACTTGTTCAAAAAGATTAAAAGATAATGATTTCACTTTTGATAAAAAACTATTTTAAAACGGCATTAACGTGTTTATCAAGTTTAAAATCGCCGTCGAAAGCTGGTGACTTTGGGCTGCATGTTATGGAGGGGTCCCAAGTCAACGACTGTGTTCTCAAACATCACGATCTCAGTCTTTCTCTCATTCAGCTTTAAAAAATTTTGGGCTAACCAAGCCTTGATGTCACTTCGACAGCTAAGTAGGGGTGTCAGGGGGCAGAAAAATAGTTAAACTGGTATTCAAAGGGTTAAATACCTGTAGTAGTTTGTTAGTTTTAGTAGTTTTGAGCAGGTCTGAAGATGTTCAAGTGATTTATGAAAAAAAGTAGAAGAAAATACCAGCAGTTTTGTGTGTGGACCCTTGAACATGAGGTTCATCATACATTGTAAAATGTTTAACTTAGAAATATAAGTTAAACGGCCGCCTTAAAATTTTGAGTTGAATGGAACGATTTTTGTGTGTTTAAGATGTGTTTAAGTATTCTGAATTATAACAACAACATACCAGAAGCTTGTTAATTTGACATGAAATAATACATTGGGACAGCAAAAAAGACTAAATGCAATTTACAGTGTACACAATAAAATATAAATGGAATCAAATCAATTTTGTTGTTGAGCTTTGACACGCACAAGTGTCTAATCACCGCCAAAGACTCATCCCTGCAATCTTTATTATAGGGAAATAATTTGGGGAAGTTTCTGTAATGAATGACTCAGCAATCCAAACTTTACATCTGGCATTTAAAGGGTTAAAATACAAAAAACAGTTGAATGATCGGTAGTTTTGAGTCGGAAAGAATTTTTTTTAAATAATTGATGAAAATGAAAGCTGAAACAAATATGAATGATTTTATAACAGTTTTTTTGCATGGACACTTTTGTCAATGAGGCAAAGTTACTGTAGTTAACTAAAGCTAACGAAAAAACGAAAACTAAAATTGGAAAAAATAACCTATACGACCCCAGCTAAATCGATATAACAGCAACAAACCAGATATATGTGCAAAATGTATTGTTCTGTGACAACATATCACAATATTTCATGCATTCTCATGAAATTTCATGACAGAGATGAAATATTACCAGATTCCGTTAGCAAAATAGATCAATACCTCATTTTTAAATGTCAATATGATATCAGCATATGAAAATGTCAGAAAATTTTCGTGAATTCTCTGGAGAATTTGTAACGGAACGATGAAATATCTTAAGATTAAATTAGTAAAATAGAGTGATACCGCGTTTTTAATGACAATATCATATCGGCATATGAAAATATCGCGATATTTAAATGCATCGATACTTTTTCCCGCTCCTAGTCTTAAGAAGTTTTAAAGTCTGTAAAAAAGACATTTTTGAAGAAGTTTTTTGGGTTTTTTTAGACTTTAGAAACAGCGGGCTGATCGGTTAAATATCGGAAATATCGGGGGTAGCCGATGTCCGATACTCAGTTTTAAGGCCGATGTAGGCTGATACCGATAGGGGGCTGATTATATCGTGCACCCCTAGTGATATCATGTGACCCGTGCGTCACAGTGAAGCTCCTCTGAACAAGTAAACAAAGGAATATGGCAGCTCAGCAAATATCGGCTTCAAACTATCAAAAAACTGTGTTCATAAAAAGGGAAAACAAACTAAAAAGCAGCTGAAAAAGAAGTAGAATCTGCAGAGGCTTTATTTTTCTGGACATCTATGAAAAAACGAGAACTAAAATTGAAAAAACTCACCTTTACAACCCCAGCTAAATCGATATAACAGCAACAAACATGCAAATATGTGCAAAACGTGTGGAAGATAGAGGCACACTGTTCCATTGTGTTTGGGAATGCAGGAAAATGAGAATGTTTTGGGAAGAAGTAAGAAGATATTATTAAGACATATTCTGTTAGCTCCTAATCTGTTTCTGTTGGGGTTGTACCCTGAGAAACATAACTACACTAAAAGTGAGAGGGCATTTGTGGATCTTAGTCTTATATTCACTAAAAGATGTATTGCATTGTTATGGAAGAACAATCACTAGTGGGTTAGGCAGATGTGAACACGCCTCCCTTCAGAAAGGATAACAATATAATGAAAGATGAACAGCAGACATTTGAAGAAATATGGAGGTCCTTCCTAACTTTTCTAAAGGATTTGGATTTGACCATGATAGCAGATGAATAAACGTCGTAGACTGTGCAGTTCCTTTTTACATTTTATTATTATTTAAAAGGTTTGAAGTATCTAAATGACCATCTATTGAATGAGAGGAGCAAGTTGGTTTTTTTTTTTTCTTTTTCTGTTTTCTTTTTCTTTCCTTTTTTGATGTTGTTGCTTGTGTTGTTTTTCTTTTGATGCAGCAAAGAATAACTGTCTTTTTTTCTTTTTCTCACTGTTGAAGCTCTTATAAATGGCTGCATATTTGTATAAAAACAAACAAACAAATGTATATCAATAAAAAATGTTGGAAAAAATATTGAAAAAACATGTTCATTAACTGAAATAAAAATAAAAATGACAGTTTTTTACATAACAATTACAAACTGAAACTGTATTGTGTTTTTACAAAACTAACTAAAAGTAACTATCGTATTTTCCGGATTATAAGACACACTTTTTTCATAGTTTGGCGGCTTGTGGGACTTATAGTCCAGTGGAACTTATATATGAAAATATATACAATTTAATATATTTTTAAGTCTCGATTCATATTGACTGACATGAGCCAACGAGTAAATATCACTAATCTGATCTAATGTCAAAAGAGTGCGCTCTACGGCTTGTGACAGCTATATTTTGGGCAAAAATCCCGAAATAGCCTCATTTCAGTGAGAGGAGTTTATTTTTGACATCTGTCTATACTGTCTGAACAGTGGAACAAATCCTCAAAAACCATGTTTAGATATGATTCAGTCATTTTTAGCAGTAACAAGTAGGATATAAAAAAATCTGAAAATCACCCTATTTTAAATAAATAAATACGACTTATAGTCCGGTCCGTTTTTTTTCCCTGTTCGTGATGCATTTTTTGACTGATGCGACTCATGCTCAGTAGCGACTTATAGTCTGGAAAATACAGTGAAATTATTGCATACACATCTTTAGTTTTAGTCTTTGTAAATTTATTTAGTACATCAGCTTTCTGGGTTGATATAAAATCTATTTCTACTTTATCTATTTACTTTGCTCTACTGGTTTTACTACAAGTGACATTCTGATGATTTTGAATGTCACACCAGAAAAAAATACCTATTTATGAAAAAAATATAAAACAAATACTGAAACAAATAAAAACTAACAAAAACCAGCAAACCTGCTTGAAAATCTGACTAAAACTACCTGAATTGAAAAACAATAAGTCAAAACTAAATAAAAACGGAAACTAATTGAAAATCCAAAAGTATTATTACCTTGCCATGAGGACCATCAGCGTGGCAAAGTGTGAGGAAAGCACGCGGGTTAAACTGGTCTTCACATCAGAGCAGTCATTAACCGGAAACATACGTCCTTTTCACAGTTCCTACCTCTGTTAAGCTCCCCGACAACATGAAGCCTCGCTACCTGGAGGATGAGGGGCTCTACGTGGGGGAGAGGCCCCCCGTCTCTGTGACCAATGAGAACATTTTAGAGAACCGCATCCTGAAGATGAAGGAGGTGACATCTGACGCTACGCTGCTGAAATAAGCCATGATTCAGTTTTGTTTTTATTCACGACTACGTTTCTGCTTTCCATCAGGGAAGGAAGTGGTTTGGAGACGACGGCAGGATTGTGGCTCTGCCGGACCCCATAAAGGAATCATCCACCAGACCCCCGCTCTTTCACATGGAGGGGGACCTGGATCCTGCCCTGCAAACCGTGTACAGGAAGGTCAGACTCCGCTCTGCTCGTTTGTCACATCAGACGCTTACAGTCACATTACCTCCTAGATTCGAGCTGCCTCTGACCTGACAAATGAATGAATAAGTAAAAGGACATTTCAGTGAGTCATTTGGTACAGAGGAGCAGGGAGGAGGGGGGGGATTACTACCAGAGACGGGAGCAGAGGTGCAAGCCGACACATCTGTTACATTTTCTCACAAGACGATCACTATCAGCCTGGAAGTATGTCATATCGTACCGTTTATATCGTATCGTGATGATACTGGTGGTTTTTTACATCAGTGGAAAATGGAAAATGGTGACATCTAGGGATGCACAATATTGGAATTTTGGCCGATATCCCATATGCCGATATATATTTTTTTTTTATAACTTATATGGCTGATATTGAGATATTTACATATAAAGCTGAAAAAAACAAAACAGTCATTTCAAATACTAGTTTTGTTCTCCGTTTCTGGCACTTCGAAAAATAGGGGAAAAATATCGGCGCACTAAATATCGCGGTATTTTCATGTGCCGATATCAAATCATTGTTTAAAAAAGCAATATTGATCTATTTTACTTAAAAAGTCTTGCGAGATATCATCATTCTGTTACAAAATCTCATGATATTTCATGAATTCTCACAAAAATTTCATAACAGAGAGACTAAATATCGCGAGATTTTGTTAGCAAAATAGATCAACTCATTGTTTTTAAATGTCAATATGATATCAGCATATTAAAATGTCAGAAAATTTTTATGAATTCTCAGGAGAATTTGTAACGGAACGATCAAATATCGCGAGATTTCATAAGTAAAATAGATCAATACCACTTTTTAAAATATTGATACGATATCAGCAGATGAAAATATTGCGATATTTCAGTGTGCGATATTTTTTTTCCAGCCCCTACCCGACATACTGGCCTATGCCGATACCAGCTAAAAACACAAATATCGGCCAGCTTCTGTATCAGTTCAGAGTTTGCTCTCCGTTGGATATTGGAGAGTTTTCTGCACTCATATGTACAGTCGTCCTCAAAATTATTCATATCCTCCACTCAAAAGAAAGAAAAAATCATCTGTCAGTGAAATAAGTTGAAATCGACAAAAGTAAAATAAATAAAAATTCTATGAAAATCAAGAAAATTTTCTACTTAGAAATTCAACAGAAATATTAAAAACAAAAAATAAAACAACAAACAAGCATGTT
>JALJCO010010468.1:0-152179 GCA_023101725.1 Atherinomorus stipes | reverse complement strand
ATAGGGTGTTCCTAATGCGCGTCATAGGTAACGTCATTTTTTAGCGCCGCCATCATGGAGGACAAGCAAAACACGGCTCTCCTTCTTGTGTAAACCACACTGTTTAACCCCTGTTAGGGTCCACATCCTGCAACAATGGTGAACTTTTGTGCTATTATTGGATGTGGGATGAGGTCAAATCGTGATGCCGGCCGTTCATTCTTCCGAATTCCAACCGTTATTTCTAACCAAGGACTTGAGTGCAAGGAGGTTTCGATGAGGAGAAGAGCAGGCTGGCTCTCTCGGATTTCCAGGGATGATGTACTGGAAAGCAGCATAAAATACATGAGAGTCTGCGATCTTCACTTCGTATCTGGTAAGTTGAAGCTTAAATATATGCAGCATTTGCTTTGAAAACACAGAACATTTAAGTAGTCCTGCCATTATAAGCTTTCAACACAGATGCTAGGCTACATGCTGCCTATCCAGTACTGCTGTGTAAAATCCATTGTTCTGGTTTTGTATGTATATGTGTACGTGTATGTGAAATAACTTGACATTAGCACGGGCCGCACGTCCTTGTGTGTGATATTGCTGTTATCTGAATGTTTCCATTTATTGTACGACCAGCACTGATATAAAAGTCTATTGAGAGGCATGATAACTAAATAACTGAGACGTTACTGAGTTTTTCTGGGTTTTTTTTTTTTTTTTTTTAATGCTAAACTGCATTTTGTGCAGCCATCCATCCATCCATCCATCCATCCATCCATCCATACATACATACAAACATACATGCATCTATACATACATACATGCATGCATCTATACATTCATACATCTATACATACATACATGCATGCATCTATACATTCATACATCTATACATACATACATGCATGCATCTATACATACATACATACATAGAAAGATACATACATGCATGCATCTATCCATCCATACATACACACATCGATGCATCCATCCATCCATAAAAAGACAAGAGCAGTAATGATATGATGTGACATGAATAAGTAATACATTTATAAATATGTTCACCTATCCACTTTGTGACACTGCATCAGTACTAAAAATGGCTTTTTATTTCTTCAGGTTGTCCATCACCTCTGTATCCACCTGACACCACTGACTGGTTGCCCTCATTGAATCTAGGCCACAACAAGGTTCAAGCACCAACCCAAGCAGACCTGACCCGAGCAGAACGTGCAAAGAGCCGCACTAAAAAGAGGAAGGATTTTGAGAGCACCACTACAACAGTGTCTTCTCAGCAGATGCAACACAACTCTGCATATGCGCCTGCAGGGGACGACATGCAGCAGCCACGGGCAGAGCAAATGGATCAGGACTGTCAAACAGATCTCACCGGTATCATAATTGTGTGCATGCAGGATGAAATTAACCGTCTCACTGCAGAGAATTCAGAACTGAAAAAGAAACTGGCAGCTTTTGAAGTTGGAGAAGTAATGTTTAAAGATAATGATGAAAAAGTTAATTATTATACAGGCCTGCCTACATTTGCCACATTAATGTTGGTTTTTGGACTTGTCTCTGACTACATCAGCATTACTGCCCGTAGTTCCTTGAACAAATTTCAACAGGTTCTTATGGTACTGATGAGGCTTCGTCTGAACATGCCAGTGCAGGATTTGGCATACAGGTTCAATACATCAACTTCTACAATCTCTAGAACATTTTCAATTTGTGTTGATGTGTTGTATAAAAGAACCAGTTTTCTTGTGAAATGGCCATCGCGTGAAGAGATACAAATGACAATGCCGATTAAATTTAGGGACATCTTTGGACTGCGTGTTGCAGTTATTATAGATTGTTTTGAGGTTTTTATTGACAGACCTACCAATTTGATGGCACAGGCACAAACATGGTCCAATTATAAACACCATAATACTATTAAGTTCTTGATAGGAGTAACACCTCAGGGCTCTATATCATTCATCTCAACTGCTTGGGGTGGACGTGCCAGTGACAAAAATATAACTGAAGAAAGTGGATTTTTAGACCATTTGTTGCCAGGGGATCTAGTTTTAGCTGACAGGGGGTTCAATATTTCTGACACTGTTGGCCTTATGTGTGCAGAGGTAAAGACTCCGGCTTCCATGAAAGGCAAGAAACAACTTTCAATGTCAGAGGTCATTGACACAAGAAAAATTGCAAGTGTGCGTATCCATGTTGAACGAGTTATAGGATGTGTACGTCAGCGCTACAGAATCCTTGGTGGCCCTCTGCCAACAGATTATCTACTGACCAAAGATGTCACAGGTAAAACTTTGATGGACAAAATGGTACATCTTTGTTGTGCCTTAACAAACCTCGGCGACACCGTTGTGCCATTTGACTGAACTTTTTTTTTTTTTCATGTGGAATGTGTTTCACTTGATCTGTCTAGGTTTTTTGTGTGAAGAAGTTAAGCCTGTAATTGACAAACTCAGAAATTGCAATGAATTCACAAATATTTTAATCACATTTTTCTTTGTACATGTATCAGCATTTGTACAGTATTTTTCGCATTTCAAATATTTTGAAAATGTTTTTCTGTAAATAAAAGAACTGGAAAAACAATTCTCCATGAAATAATGCTTTGTGTCGTAAACACATCCGCTCACTCAATGTTTTACACTTTCATCTTATGCTGTCACGAGGCCAGATGCCCAAAAGGAGATTTTCAGTGTTCTATTTACATGTTGTCTTTGCATTTTGGACAGAACCACTGGCCTTTTGGAGCTTTACGTATACTAACACATTTGTAATGAAACCATTGAAATTCACAATTTTCATTATCACAGCCCACCATAGGAAGTTTTTCTTCTCCTCTACATAAACACCATTTTGGACTTGTTGCAGGTACTTTGACTGTGTCCTTTGAAGGTTGAAGGCATTTAATGGGAAATGAGGTTACTGCAGTCCTTGTGAAATATCTCCCAACTAACTCAAGCAGAATCACCTGGTGGAAAAATGCACTAGCTTTAGAACAGATCTTTTCCCAGAAGTCTTTTTGTGGCATAATCCGCTCATAATGAATTTTGCCATTTGTCCACAAAACAAAATCTGCATAACTAGCATCACATACAAACAACTGTGTTTGCACTTGATAATAGTAGTTGTGGTTATGGTTGAGTTTGTATGTTGTGCCATTGTCCTCTGAAATCAGGCAGTTATGCTGGGTTGGATCATCTGTAGAGTAAGGACATTTAATTTCTAGAACACCAGACCCACAACACTTACACATAACAACAGCATCGGGTGTGGCACCAATTTCTGGATACTGTGGGTTGATGACAAAGCCTGAGTCGCATACACATAGATCCTGATGAAATTGTCCTGCATGGTCTTCATAGTCCTGGCGTGCAGCCGATTCATGCGCACATCCCCATTCTGTAGCAGCAGATGTAAATTTTGTCTGATCAGGATAGCAGATCTTCTTGATCAGGCTGATAGATGGCTGGTTCAGAGAGGTTTGGCAAGCTTCCTTCATTACCGATGCAGTGATGCGGCCAGCCCGGAAAATGTACCACAAGTTACACTTTGACTGTTTTTTGGTGGCAGCTTCAACTGCTTGGGCCTCTTCATGAGAAATTTGTATGTCCAGGGTCTGGCAGTGGTCATGCAAAGCCGATTTGTCCATGCTGCAGCACACATCAGAATGTAGATCCGTGAGTGGCTTTGGAAACTGTGGGTCAGTGGTTTTAGGTTTGAACTGTGTGTTGAATGGTGCAGACACGGTGAGGATAGCTGGTTTCCGATTTTGTGTATTCAGTGCTTCTAAAAATGCCTGTTGCTCATCAAATGAAGGTTTTGGAACGTCCCGTGAAACCAGAAAGGGCACTTTATTTGGTTGTGATTCTGAACATGAGGCCTGAACTGCCTGCGAGAATCGTCTTCTCCGAGTCTGTGAAGAGGAAAAATCTATCTCTGATGCTGGAGCTGGGACAACATTCTTCACACCAGAAGGAAGCAACCAGTAAGCCTTTGTTTCAGTAACTGTTCTTGATTTTCTGATCCTCGTGGCAGCCTCAAGGTAGAAAAGAACAGCTGCAACATGGGTGCATGTGCCTCCAGTCCCAGCTTTGCAGTCACAGTGGGCTGTTATTATGATTCCCTCTTTATTAGCAAGGATCCAGGGGGATGTGGGTGCATTCCTGATGCTCTGTGAATGAAGTACCTGCAGTTACAAGAAATAAAAAACATATATATCACAACTTGCTCAGACACACAGCTCTTTTGGCCAAACGTTCGGCCAAAATATGAACAAGTTCGTTAACGATCTTTCAATGAACTGGTTCAAGGACAACATTGGAGCCTTCCACAGGGGTGAAAGTGGTTTTAAATTCTTGCCAGTACTATAATGAAAACCTCAATCTCTCTCTTTATGAAGGCTATTTCAAAGTAGCAAAGTCAAAACCCAAACACATAATGATACCATCCACCACCACCCAATTAATGCAAAACACCAAGAGTCTTCACTCTCTACTTAGTGCTTGAATAGATAATTAAAAGTGAAGCTGATAATAATAATAAAAACAACAATAATAATGACAATAATAATGATGATTATGATAATAATACTGTTATGAATAATCAAACTTGATAATAAAATGATTAGTTTGCACCCATCTGTTTCAGACTGTAGGCTGCTGAGTGCAACAGTGACTGTTAAAGGTGTCTTGACAAACAGGGACAATCCAGTCTGGTGGTTTGGGACATGAATTTGCTGCTTAGATCAGCTGAACAGACCATAATTTAAGCCTGAGTTATTTGGAGAGTTATTTTAATTTGTGGTTATCTTAATTATTGTGGTTACTGAACTTCATACTTCATGTTTTGTGTTGTAAAAACACGCAGTCGGTTTCTGAGCGGATCCGAGTCTAAACTCCGCCCACCCGATGTGTCACTCAGTCGCCCGGGCAGTAAATGGAGCGTACCCTGTCATAGAGCAGCCGGTGTCTTATGATGTCTCCACAGCAGCACTTCTCTCTTAACTTTCTGCGTGGCTGTTCGTCCTGCTGGTTTATCTTCCCGATCACGGAGCTTTCCTTTGGAAGGCTGCCTCCTGCTAACACTCTCAACATGTTCGCGCTACTTAACCAGCCTGAGCTAAACGCTAGTCGTTAGTATGGAAGGTCCTCTCCTGTCAGGAGTACGTGTTTTTGTGTGTCAGTGTGTACACTCGCGACTTTCATACTGCAGACACCAGAGCAGCATAAAGAAAAAATCCACAATATGAATATGAATAAAAACATTAATTATTTGGAGCAAATATTTACTCGCCATGTGGTGGATAGCTCTCTGAAATTTACTGCCAAAGAGAAAATTTACTCGCATTTGGCGCCTGGCAAGTGTTAATTTCGGACCCTGAGTACCAGACCATACCTTATTTCACCCCTGGACTTAAAAAAAAACACTTACTGTGCCTCTTATTATGTAGATATCCTTCATATGTGCGACTTGGACCTCTCTGACCCACCCAGAGACGAACTGGTTGTGAGCATCCAGACTCTTGTAGGCCTTCATGTTTTCCGCGGTGTACAGCGGGTTGGGAGAAAATACAAGATAGTTCACCAAATCCATGTACGTGATATCTGGCCATTTGTCCTGATCTTTGCTGAAATCTTTACTTGTAATTGAATAAGGATCGATATGATCGATATATTTGCATTTTTCAAAATATTGAGCCTGATCCGCTGGGCTTAAAAGCTGAAAATACTCTGCCATGGTGATGTTTCCTCCGATGTTTGTCCTCCAAGATGGCGACGACGCAGCGACGCCGTCATTTCATGACGTCATTAGGAACCCCCTATTGAATCCGCTGGAAGCAGAACGTTTGTTAGTACTGAGTTTCTGGTACACCCGATTACGCTGATGCACACGGCACAACTCGACGTCTTTGTTGCTAATATTTAGCGAGTTTTCGGACTGAAACATTTCTTTTAATAAAACTGCTAGCTTCAAGTGTAGTGACACTTTCTGGTCTTATTGGAAACTTTTGAGACCAACGTGAGGGAATGTTTAGTGTCTTGTAGCACACAGTAGAGGCTGCAGGAGCTGCAGAGCAGACACAGCAGCATCCAGAAAATCCAGCACTACAAGATTGGACAAGATTGGATACAAGCAGCATCTGCTAGTTGGAGCTTTCAAGGTAAAATGAGAATTTAAGCAAGAGGGGAATTGTATAGAAAGCTGATTGAGGACCCCTGATCAGTGTTATGACCAGCAAGATGAAATGATGAAACTAGCATGATGATGAAACTAGCATGACTAGAATGATGAATGGGGACTCCTTTATCAATGCTTGAGCCAGCTAGCAGTTATAGTGTTGACAGCACCCATATCATCTGTCAAATGTGAGGGAGATTTCTCTACAATGAACATGGTCAGACATTTGGTTAATAGTAAACTGTTGGTCAGATGGTTTGGTTTCTCTCAATTTTGTCCACCCCACTTACTTTTGTTTTTGTGTAGGTGAAAACAGATCTTAGAAACAAGCTGCAGAGGGACCATCTGGCAGCATGCATGCTCCTCAGCATCAACGGGCCACCCCTGAAGGACTTTCCTTACATCAGAGCCTTAGAGCTCTTTTTAAAAAAAAAGCTAGGAAAATGAAGTGCTCTCAGCCAGGCCGCAGACTGTGGCATTAGATTTGTAAATAAAAGTGTTAAGAAAAACATTCAGTTTGAAGTAGTCGATTTCAAAATTTGTGCTCCTATAGTTCCCATTATCCTCGATAAGTGAAACAGAAGCTCCAGAGAGATGTCTCTGAAATAAAAGTAGGTTCAGGTTTAGCAGCTTACCCTGTTCTCTGCAATTCTGTATTGCAACATATCTTCTCCGTGCCAAAAACAACGCGTAGTGTTCTTGCCGTATGCAAGCTTCATCCTGGAACAACAGCAGTATTTTAGCTTAATGCACAAAGCAACGTGTAATAGTGCAGTAATAATGCACTATCACTGGCTGAACGATTTGTCCCGCGAATACGTCATCACGCACGGTGTCCAAACTTGGCGTGTGGAAACGTCCTTGTTTCAGGCATTCATTTATGCTCTGAAATTGTTTCCCCTGGGCACACAGGCGTTTCTCTGTGCGATTGAATTAGCAGACAAGTCGCTGGTAAGTGGCTGGCAGTCGGCAGAAAGGGGAACTTTTTCATGCCCAATTCTGTATAGCATCCATAGTGGTTGTTTCATTTGCTAAAACACTGGTGTCAATGTGAACCAGTTGAGAACTGCAACATTGTTACAACTTTTGGGCTCAATCAAACCACTCTATCAGACTAACCCCGTGTTCACACCGGACGCCTCCATTCGCGTACGCGCCTAGATTTCAACGTGCGAATGCTGGAAGTTTACTCGCTTCATTCAGGCGTTTTTTTCGCGTGAATGAAGCGTATTGTACGCGCGAATAAAACGCTTCATTCGCGCGTCAAGTTGAACTTTCTAGAGAAAACAGTGGTTTGTCACGTAGTCATTCAGTTCAGTCAGATGAACAAGGCAGAGTCCGGTTATTTTGAGCGAGTTGCGGCATTCTACCTGCTCTGGAAGATGGAAAAGAAGACGCCGGCGTGTTTGGACCCACCAGTTTCTCCAGAGGTGCTTGGAGCTCGGTGAATTTCATCAGCTGATCCAGGAGTTACGTCTGGATGACGGTCGCTTCCAGGGGAATTTCCCAGCCCAGTTTGATGGGCTTCTGTCGGGGAGGATCGGTGCTGCATATCCCTCCAGGATAAAAACTACAGGCGCTGTATTCCGGCTGCTGGGCGTCGGTCCACCTGCCTTCGGTGGGTAAGCTAGCCGCAGCTAGCTAGCTAGCGCTTCCACCAAAATGTCCAACAACTTCCAGCAAAAAAACGTGTTGTCGTTAGCTATTGTAGCTCAGTTTAACGAGTCTCTGCCGTCTCCTCGCCCCCCACCTCTCAACATTTAACCAGCTGATTAAATGCAACTCGTAACTGTCCGCTTTCCTGCTGCTTTCAACCGGTTCACAACCACAACACACACAGCGTGTGTTTGTTTACATCTACTGAAGCTGAACTCCTGGCACTGGGGCGTCATCTTCTGACCAAACTGAATATTACACTAGTCTGACTACAAGTTCATATTGAATTATATTGACGTTTTATAACAAACAACCTCAATTTATTTATGTAGCGAGGACAGAGCTGCATATTCCTCCGGGAGTGTCGGCGTTGTGACGTTTCACCCCGTCAAACACCAGCTGCAGAGATCTGCAGCTTTTTGGTTAATGAGGTTTTGTCTGACCGGGTTTTCAGACCTAAATTTATGGTATTACACTACTTTTGTGTGCAGCATTTTGTGATTTTATCAGTGAAAAGCGCTTTTCCCTTCTTTACTGTTGAAGAAAGCAGCGAGCTGCAGAGCGTCGGTCCGTTCACATCACGTCTCATTCATTTTCAATGACGGGGCTCGTTTATTCGCGCGTCAAAAACGCTCGAGTTCAATTTTTTCAACTCGAGCGAATAGGCAAAATACGCTCTATTCGCGCGAATAAGACGCCTCATTCGCGCGAGTAAAACGCCTCATTCGCGCGAGTTAGACGCGCGTTTGGGGCTCATCGCGCCCCGAATTCGCGTCAAACGCGCCGCGCCAAGCAAAGGCGCGTCAATTCGCGCCTGTACATTGACTTAACATGTAATTCATTCGCGCAAATGATTTTATTCGCGTCCGGTGTGAACACGGGGTAACGGGAGTGAAAGCACCCTTAGTCTGGTAGAAACAAAGAATCTGTGATTCTACCTGAAGACATACTAGTCAAACCACTGGGAGTGCAACGATTTAAAAAAACACATTTCTGTTCAATACTTTACTGTCATGGTATATTTTTCTGATACAAAAAAACACATTTTCATGCCTTTTTCAACCTGATGTCCTTTTGTCCACAACAGCTTACCATCAGGGTCATGAAAACCAAAGTAACTCCAAATGCAAGATCTGAATGTGGTCGAACACAGTTTTCAGCACAGAGTTCATTAACACAGTTAATTAACACAATTAACACAAGCTGATGAAACAAATTTAAAATGGTGCTCATGGTTTCAATACACACCTGTACGGTCCAGTTCAAATCACAATATTGCAGTCAAATCACAATATAACAGGTTAAAGTTTGATGTTTGACAAAGAAAACTGGTCATTATTACTTCTCAGGGGGAAAACAAGTGAAATGCACACAAGTATTAGTTCACAGAATTATAGTCTTCTTAATAGTCTTAGGCTATTGAAAGATGCTGTTTTACATTTTAAAGATGTTATTTTTCAAAAGATGCCAACTTATACCAGATAGAAAAATAAGGGAAATACCATAAATAACTATTTTATTATTTAATGCTAAATTGGTCATAACATCAAGGACTGAGTCATAGAAGTTACAGACATTGGAAAGGGATTACGGTCCCCTCTTCAATCAGAATTCGTTACAGCTCTGTTATGATGGCAGAGGAAAGCATATCCAGCCACAAATCCAGTCCAAGTTTTCTACATCATCACTGCAGTGCTCTTTGTGCCAGTTTGTGTCTGTGCAAGCATGCCCAGCTTTTACTGGATCAGGATAATTCAAAGAGTGATGCAATCACAAGGCCATTTATCCCCTCAGTCAAATCTCACTATAACATCATCTGCCTGCAAAGCCTATTTAAAAAAAGTCTATCTTCAGGTGTTGACATAATCTTGATGTTTCACCTCTGAATGCGTATTCAACAAAAGCTGTTGGCAGCTACGGTTGCAAGATATTAAAAGCATACTTACTATTGAAAACATTTTATGCATTTCTGTGACCAAGCTGAAATAACAAAACTGTCCCAAACCCCATAACTATTATGTCTGAAGAAGACCATTGTGTCTGAGTTGCTAAAATCTGATAAGTTCCAGGTTTTCGTAGATTGTAGCTCAAAGGTGTGCATAAAAATAATAAATCAGAATCTTTAATTGGTATGGTGCTGAATATTGTCAAATTAAAAAATTCCCATGACGTTCTCATAAGAAAATATCCACTACTTCATCTTCTACATTCATCTTCGAGTGTTAGAACTTCTCAACAGATTGTGCTGTTTTACATTTCAGCCTTGTCACTACAAATGGTATTCAGTGATACCATCTTTTTACAAAAGATGCTTCTGCCTTTGTTATTAAAAGCTGTTAGTGTTATCCCCAAGCCTGTGTCAGAACAAGCAAATCATGAAAATAAGCAATAGCGCATCACCTGCCATCAAAAGAACAGATCACTTTTTATGTAATCCATTTGAAATCATAAAATCTAGTTGTGCAGCATGAGACAGTAGAGCCTGTATCCATACATCAGAAGTTATCTCAATCATTCTTTGAATGTTTCAATTTTCCCCTGCCATTTCATGAAACTGCTGTGCAGAAGCCTTATAAGCACCCTGACACTTGACTTTTATATTTTCATATCCCCTTTCTCATTACACAAACTCTAATGTGATTAAACAGATTTCAAAGAAATAATACGGATCAATATCACTCAGAAATGTGTTAAAATTATTAAAGGTAGAGTTTGAAGTTTCTCCCTGTTTCTGTTTGTAAACAACAGTGCTCAAACCGAGCGCCCCTCCACTCGGGCTAATGCCTGCATCACTCTTCAGCCCATTCGGCATCAAGCCTCGCCTTCAGAGCTCAGAAGCAGGTAAAAGCCAAACCAATATTAACTCTGGCTTTCCAACATGCACTATATAAAGGTCTTACCGAAGAGTACTTCCTTTTCGTCACGGCGTTTGCCCTTTTATTGAAATTTTTTTATCCCCACACAGCGTCATGCCCTTAGTTTTGTCTTTGGCTGGCAAAATATACAGAGATCTCTGCCCAGAAACGTCCTGAACGCACCAAAAGTGAAAAAGCGAATTACAGACAGGGCGGAGAGGGAGTTGCAAGCAACTCACTCCCACTCAAGAGCAGAGGCCCAAAGGCGCGGACTGAGATGGATTTCACTTGACCATAGTTATAAGCAGAGTTGAATCAATAGGGTTAGAGTTTGACCTAACTTGACCAACATCCTTGTCCCAGTATACATGAAAGGTGGGGTAGGAGATGTTTTCTGAGCTTTTTTTTTTTTTTTTTTTTTACTGGATTGCTTAAGCTCTTTTAATACAGATACACTTCACTGTTTTGCGAAAAGAGAGAAAAAAAAGGAACGTGTAGTCGGCCTAACCCCATTTAAGTGTAATTAAGTGTAAATGTGAAGTTATCTCAACTCCGACACTGCAGTATCTCAGTTTTTAAGTCCATCAATTTTATATTAATCTAATTAGACTAACATTCTTTCGAGTCAAGGGCATGTGCTAATGGTAAAGAATGAGTTTCTAAAGCCTGTTTTCACATATACGCAAAGGACTGAAAACATCTTTCTGCTCACACTCAACTGAGTTTGAAATATTATCAGCTACAGTAAGGACAAAATGTAGGGAAATTTGTGTTTGGATGATTATTTCTCCTCTATAATAAGATCAATTGGCATTGCATTAAACCTTGCTGGAATACCCAATTAGTCACCTTAAAATGAGGCATAACTTGTAAGCTCTGCGCTTCTGTGAGATGAGTAATGGTTAAATGTGTGGGTAGAGCCTCAATACTGTGCCAAAATCTTCTGCAATGTTTCCCTGTTGGTATTTACTCTTGTTTTGAGATTCAAGTGCTGCCAGGTGAGTCAGTCACAGATGTATATGTACAGTATGACTGGCGCCTGATTGATAGCCAGAAATTTCAGAATAAGAGTCTGGAGCCAGTGGTGATCCATATTTTTCCAGAACCTGTGGCTCTGGTTGCTCCCCACAACGTACCTGTAGAATTTGTCAATGGAGAGGATGAAATGACCTGCCATTAGTCCAGACCTCAATCCAGTTGAACATTTGTGAGATCAGCTTGGAAGTGCTGTCTGTGCCTGGCGTAACAGAATGACCAACACAACTCCTGGTTGGAGGAGGACGTATCAAAACTGTGGTGGCTGCAAAGAGATCTTCCACACGCTACATTGTAAAATGAACTATAAAAGGGCTTGGAGAGCACAGACCTTCGCCAAGGAGCTCGTTCCCCTCTACTAACACCATCCATCGCCATTTTAGTTTTAAATTGGTGAGCAGAGATCTCCAGCAAGCTGCTCCCCCATGTGGCCATCTCTCACAATGACACAGAATCCTTAGAAAAATATTCTTGCCCTTGTACATGTCTCTCTTTCTGTATGTGTGTTTTCTCCAAACTACTCATGGTCATAAAAGAGAAACACCAAGGTCAGAGACAATCAAAGGCAGAGAAGAGGCTGGCCTGGCTCCAGTATTTTCTTCCGTAATAATAATAATTATGTGCGTTTTGCAACTGAACCCGTAGGCTGCCTTCTAAGAGTGACAAATGCTTGCATCTGGTAAATAGGAAGCATATAATAGCCACTGAAGAAAAATGCCATGCGCATGTAGCATATCCATGACGCTTATTCTGAAAACTCCTGACTAAATCTTATACTTTAAAAGGAGGTTACCTTTCAGCAATTTTCTCCTATGATAAATGAATCATTCAGAAGTGAAATGCTGAAAAAAAAGAAACAAAACAAAAACACATTTTAGCAGCAGGCTGCAGTCGGACAACCAAAGCAGTAAGGAATCAGACAATATTTAAATTTGACTTTGCTTATAATACAACCAAATAAAAAATTTCCCTTGAGCCTCTTATGGCAATGTGGATATCTTAGAATAAGCTAGAAAGGTTAGTTGATTTCTTTACAGAGATTAACTCTTTCATGTATGATGTCTGCTAGAGTGGACACCTACAGTACTTAAAGGCCTTCTTCTGGTATACAGTACATGAGGGTTGATGGTATTTTTGCAAGTTAGCCACTTCAGTGGGTCTGCATGGTGGTGTGGTGTTTTTTTTTTTTGTTTGTTTATTTTTGTTATTCTGGTAGGATCCCCGAGGGGAAATTAGGGTTTTGCATTTTACCCATCTCTGTACAGTAGTACCAGAGAGCAGTGGGCTGCTACTTAAAGCGCCCGAGGAGCAGTTGGTGGGGGTTAAGGACCTTGCTCGGGGGTCCACAGTGCACCTAGGAGTCGTGTCGGGGACTTGAACCCCGGTCCTCCGCACCAAAGCCCATTATGCTACCACTAGGCTACCCACTCCCAAGTTGGTCAGCACCGCAGCCTCACAGTAAGAAGGTCGCTAGTTCAAGTCCTGGCTGTGGAGGGGGTTCGAACAATTCCAACAGTGGCCTTCCTGTGTGGAGTTTGCATGTTCTCCCCATGTATGCGTGGGTTCTCGCCGGGTACTCCGGCTTCCTACCACTGTCCAAAGACATGTCTGTTAGGTTAACTGATCACTCTACATTGCCCCTAAGAGTGAATGTGAGAGTGATTGATTGTCTGTCTCTCTGTGTTGGCCACGCGACAGAGTGGCGACATGTCCTGGGTGTACCCTGCCTCTCGCCTTATAATAGTTGGGATAGACTCCAGCGACCCTGAACTGGATAGACGGCATAGAAAACAAACAAACGAGCCACTTATGATGATAAATTTATCAGACTGTCTGTTTATAATTTATCAGACTATACTGTTTATAATTTCATTATATTCATTATATGATAAATTTATCATCATATAATGAAATTATAAACAGTATATACACACACATAAAAAACATTGATATATATATATATATATATATATATATATATATATATATATATATATAGTATATATACATTCATTGTAATTACCAAGTTATCCAAAAGAAAATGATAAAAACTATATCTCCATATACTGTACATTATTCAGTATGTTCAATATCATATCATTTAAGTATGGTAAACTATTATTCTTTAGATATTTTTTTAGAATGGATGAAAATAAATTAAAGAGCCAAATGAGCTTCACATTTTTTTTTTTAAAGCATCACTTTGCATGTCTGTATTAGTATAATAGTATAATATTGTGTGTGGAATAAACTCTGGCATTGTTCTTAAGTTGAGTTAGTTCCACCACATTGGTGGATCTCAGAGAAAATGTATGGTGCAACAAACATAATTTTCTGGAGCCGTGAATGGGTGTATCCTTTGGTGTTTTTGCTAAACTTCTGGTAAATGGCACTAAAAGAAACATAATTTTGTTGACTTTCTGTCCCTAATCGGAGTAATTTGTCTTCCATGTCTCCAGGTTGATATCAAAAGGAAATGTACTGCAATGTCTGGTTTTCTAGATGATGTAATTAGTATGCAGTCCGAGTGGACTGCACACATATCCTATAAGGCTTTAAAACAACCTGGTTTGCATTATTCATTCATTTCCCGTACCACTTAGTCTAGTTCAAGGTCGCAGGGGTTGCTGGAGCCTACCCCAGCTATTATCAGGCAAGAGGCCAGGGACACCCTGGACAGGTTACCAGTCTATTGCAGGGAGACGGAGAGACATAAGCATACACTCTCACATTCACTCCTAGGGACAATTTAGAGTGACCAATTAACCTAACATGCATGTGTTTGGACGGTGGGAGGAAGCCGGAGTACCCAGAGAGAACATGCAACTCCACAGAGGAAGGCCACTGTTGGAATTGTTCGAATCCCCCTCCCCAACCAAGAATCGAACTTGTGACCTTCTTCCTGTGAGGCTGTGGTGGTAACCACCACACCACCGTGCAGCCCTGGTTTGCATTAATCAAAAAGAAGTACATTCAATAAATGTCCAAAACAGTAAAGTGAATGCAGTAGAGCTTAGTTCTGATTCAACACATAACTCTTTTATCCTGATAACTTACCACTGTGAAGTGGTTTCTTTATTCCTGAGTTAATAGTCTATTGTAGAATATAAACAGTCAATATTTCTTTCAAGTATGATTCTGTTTGATGAACTCCTCAATCAGGATAGGCCACTTGCAGTGTGTAACTGCTGTGCCTCACATTTTTAAAGCTTTTCTTTGCTGTCCAACAGGGAAAATGTTCAATATGTGACACTGTTTGTCATTTAACCATAGCCGCTTTTCAATCCAAACCCAAGCATTAGAGTGGAATCTGGAGTGTAAGTTGACCTTCAAATTGAGATGCCAGATAATTGATCATGACTATGAATTAACTCCACATGGTCAAAAAGGATTCAAAGAATCAGTGTCTGTCCTTCATTAAAGAATAACTTGAGTCATACCAGGTTTACTACACACCACATTGCATCTTGTGTGACCTGGGAATTGTGGGCATATTGGACAAAGTGTGTAGGCCTTGTGTTTAATGTGCCATATACATACACCCTACAAATTAAGCAACTTTATCATAGGTAATCGTCAGATCCTGTCAAAACTTCAACAGTCACTCGAAAACATGGATGAAGAAACGTTAATTTTGGCTGCTTTGCGGCTGAACAGTGAGGGGGGCTGGCAGAGTCATGCAGCATTAGTGTATGAGGATTTTTGCAGCCCGCCGGAAAGATGGACTACAGCACAGCAGATCAGAGCATGAGTGGAAGCAGTGGATGGGAGGCAATTGTTGGAACCAGTGCTTATTGGAATTCCTGTTGCCTTTCTATCATCTCCAACCAGTCTGTCCCTTCTCCTCTGACCTCTTATTTTGGACCAGCCAACTGCTGCTCCCTGGATATTTTCTTCTTTTCAGTCCATTCTCTGTAAACCCAGTTGTGTGTGAAAATCCAAGTAGATCAGCAGTTACTGAAATACTCAAATCAGCTTGTCTGGCATCAACCATGCCAGATTCAAAGTCACTTCTTTTTTTTATTTGTCTCTTCACAGTATTTCCATGTGTGAAACCAAAGTTGGGCCAAAAATACTTGAAGCAGACGAACCACAATCTTGTCCTTACTCTACATATTTTTACTTATTCATGTAAAAATATTTGCTTATAACAGTATTTGCAAACATGAATCCACTAAAGAGCTGTAAGGATAGGAAAAAAGGAGAAATGAGTATGTGTTGAGCGTAGGAGTGGAGTAGTGAGGTGCAAGTTAAAGGAACACCAAGCTACAGCGCACAACAATGAATTTACTTCAGATAATTTATAATTTTGTCAGAAACTACCTTTCATATTTATTACTTTTTAATCAAAGGGTTCTGGATAGTTCCAGCCCACTTAAACCCATATATAAATCACATCACTGTAGAAAAGGCTCGGGGTTCAGTAGTCGTAATCTAGTTATGGAATTTCAAATTGTAATCACTGACGCTCCTCGTATTAAGCAATAAATTACTGCCAAACACCATTAAGTGTTTAATCTTCTTTTTAAATCATATTTCACTTGTAGGTGGAGAATCACATATTCCAATCTTCATTTAAACCGAAGAAAGTGATTTGTTGAAAGAGTCTCAGATCTATATATCTGTTAAAGCCTTAATCCACTTCTCGCTCTCTCATCTGATAAAACAAAAAGGCCCAAATTGTCTTTAACAACCAGAGCTGTTGATGTGCATAAGAAGTGGCAGCGCTTTAACTCAACTAATTTCTTCTACCCGGTCCTCCAGATGGCAAATCAGAGACCTCCATAATAAAACATTAAGTTTAACAACACTACTGCAAGCAGCTAGGAGCTATTGCACTACACCAGTTGGTACGTTAACAATCGTGAATCAACTGGAGCAGCATCAGTCTCTGAATGGTCTTCAAACAGAGCGTCATTTTAATGGGATCCTAGGGGCCTTGCATATCAAGGCTGGGGGGGGTCATGCAGGAGCGCGCCTCATTCTGTAGGAAATAATGAGGTCACTCAGTGTATAATGAGGCAAGTGATGTAGGGGGTGGGGTTGGGGGGAGCAAGACACGAGGGATTTCAGGCTCTACTCAACATCAATTTGTCAAAACAGGTTTTAGATTGCTATTTCTTTTCCTCTGTCTTCTTTGACCTGATCCCTTCCTCCTCCTCCTCTTCGTCTTACCAGCTTTAAAACACTGTAATTTTGTCGTGTCATCAGTACCAGCAGGGTGTGACAACCCGCTGCTTTTAATCATTCTCAATCAGGAGGGACTGTCTCTCTTCTTCCACCTCCTCTGCCATCTCTCTCCCTCTGTCTCTTGGCGGGAGACAAACCAAATGGAGAAGAATGAAACATGTGCGTAACCTTTTCAAGGACAGCAGTGAGGGTGGCCTGTCCGGCTAGAAAGCACTTTAGGAAAAGAAAACTACTGGTGCGGCTAATACAGAAAAGAAGAGAGGGAAAATAGATGAGGGGGCCTGAAAGCCGACTATGATGACTTCTATATATAGCTGCTGAAGCGCATGGTGAAGGCCTCCACTGCTAAGACAGCATGCTCTTCCAGCTAAAGGGATTTCACAGAGAATATGTGTGAGTGCATCAGAGTGTATGTGCACGCATGGATCTGCATGCGTGCATGTGTTTATTAAAGCCAGAGATTACACTGAGCACTGCTGCCGACATGAGGAGAGGAAGAGAGGAGGAGGAGAGATGTTTAGCTGCAGGAGCTGTGCCGTCCTTAATTACATAGCAAACAACCGAAGGCCTTCTCCCTTACAGGATAAATGCTTATGTGTTTCTCTGAAGGGCTATTATTTAAAAAACTTTTCTACTCAGCAATTTCTTGTAATTAAGTATTACAAGGACCCATTTTTATGGAGATTTCATTGTTTTTTTATTCAAAGACTGCATCATTCAGTCAAAAAGACAGAAAAGATATTCCTCTAACACTGGTGAGAGATCATACTGCAAAGTTTTGTTGTTTTTTTAAAACAATATATATATATATATATATATATATATACCTTTTATAAAATAAATGATTTAAACTCATCTTGTTTGAAAATTATTCTGCAACTACTCTGTGTTTTTACATACAATCTACATGTTGTAGTATTTCGGTGCCACTTGGGGGCAGTCTTGGTAATATTGAACCAAATTGCCTGTGTTATTACTGTTGTTGGTCCTGAGCTTTGTGCTGATTATGAAGACAGTGGGTCCATTTGGCCCAATCCCAAACCGCCCCCTAAACACTACCCATTCCCTACCTCACGTCGCTCCCAATGAAGTCACACTCGCAGCTGTGGAGTGCACTTTAATTGGAGGTGGAGGGTATAAAGAAGAACGGGATGCCCTCTTCTCTCCACTGGAAAAGGAAAGCAGTCGTCGCCATGGCAACACAAAGACGTCCATGTCAAATGAATAGATGAGTAAACAATCACTAAAAGGTAGGCCTTGTAGGGGTTCAGATTGAAGGCATCACGCATTTCAGGTTTACGTGCAAAGTTATATGAACGCGTGTTAAGGGGTGTCAAGCCTTCTAGTGGCGTGTTTTGGGTGTCTGGTGTGGCCAGACACCAGAGTTGGAAAATCTGAACTTTTGCAGCTCGATGCGGGGCATCAACCAATCAGAGACTCAGTGTTGTGATGCAGACATTAAGAAGAACCGGGTGATTCTCTTCACTCCATGAAGACAGTGGAGGATAAACATTAATCTGTGTCCTGTCCCAGGTTTCCCGAACAGTGGTTTGATGACCCGATGGGATTTAATGGGCTTATAATGCTGTCCCAAGACAGGACTGCAGGTCGTTAAACTGGGCCCGGATTAGACGGAAGTAGCGCTGGAAGCGCCCATCATCAGCACACAGCTCCTGGAGTAAATGGTTAAACTCATCAAACTCAGAGCACCTCTGAATAATCTCATTAATCCAGATATGGCTCAGAGATGTCAAACGACATCATTCTCTGGTATTATGAAGCAAATAAGTAAAGCAGGTTGCTCAGTTTCATCCGCCATTGTACAAAGACAAAGGCAAAGGAAAACAACCAGGTCCACCACCATACTCTCGACACTCTTGCTGCACATCAAGAGCTTTTTTGTATCTGGATGTCAACCGTCTGATTTTATGTGGACATGAGTCCAACTTTGGGAGTCGAAAACATGTAAGGTCTGAATGCACCATTAACCTAGGGATGGGCAACTTTGGCACTCAAGGGGCACTGGGTCTGTCCCAAACCGCGCACTTGAGCACTTCAAACACTGTTTTTGAGTGTGTGGTGCACACATGGTGTCATTTAAGCGACAATTCAGTGCACTGAAAGTACCAGGATGTTGCCCTAATAATGGCCAAAAATGAAGTGCAAAACGAAGCACACTACTCGCACCAAACGGACGCCATCTTGCTGACCTAGAGGAAGAGGCGGGACTTTCGAACTGCTTTCAGAGCTGAATAATGGTGGTGAACGAAGCAGTGGCGACCCCTGCTGCATCAGAGGCAGTATTGTACTTGATTTAAGTTATGTTTATGAAATGATTTAGACATAATTACTAATGTATATTGTAGCATGCTACCAAGCTGTTCACTCCCTGACGACAGTGATGATCTGGTTATGTGTTTGAGGCCACGGTTATACCAGCTCAGTAGAGTTAGCTCACGTTAGCGGGCAAAGCTAGTCCGTCACTTCCTGTAAGTGCAGTGCTCTGTTTAGGTCAGCATTTAGCGACAATAGTGTGCACTACAGACGAAGGACACAGTACGCACTACGCACTGACTTTTAGTGCACTCGGGCAAGTGTGCGGTTTGAGACAGGCTCTGTCTTGCAGGCTTTTGTAGTTTCCCTCTGCTAACACAGCTGATTCAAATTACTGAGTCATTGTGCAGAACTTGACAACAAGCTGTTGGATTAATTTAATCTGGATTAGGTGTGTTAGAGCAGGAAATTATCTAAAACCTACAGGACAGTGGCCCTGAAGGACTGGAGTTGCCCATCTCTGCCTTAACCTGTGTACTTCATACTGGTCACCAAGCTCTCTCTGCTCTCCTCAGCATCAAAGATGTGAACATTTTCATCATGGGAATTGCACACTGGTCAAAGATGACTTCAATCTGACAGTACTGCTCTAGTGTTCAGAAAGTCTCGGCAAACAGTCTCTTACATGTTCCCAGCATTAAGTCCAACACTGAGCAAGACTTACTTATGGATGGATACTCATAGATTTAAATAAAGCTGAGTTTCAGGACTATCTTGACCTGTTACTGCTGCTACAGGTCATTCTGTCAGGATGGCCGAAGGTGAAAAAATCTCTTTCACTTGAGATGCAGCCCTGTTTCTTTGTGTGACATGACTCTTCTGCTGAGTCTCTGCTGATCTTCCATGGAACATGTCTGGTGGTCCCCATGTCCCTTCAGCAAAGGTAATATATCTAATGCATGAAGGTCAACACAGTGATGTTAAAAAAAAAAAAAAAAAACTGCACCAGCTGACCACGCATACAGTATATGCTCAGTATGCTCAGTACATGATGATAGAACTGTGCACACTAATCTGCTAGTCTGGTAAAAAGACCAAAACTGCTCCTCTTTTGTAGCCAGTTGAGCTTCCAATCATCTGGTCATCCTGTTGATTACTTACAAATTCCTACAAGTAGCCTGAACTGCAGCTGCTACTACACTGTGATTGCATTCTTGGCTTCCATTTTTGCATGTGAAGGAAACCTTTGTGAAATTATAACTGACAATGGACCACAGTTTACTTCATCTGCAGTACTTTTGCTGATTTCCTAAAAGAATGGGCTAAGCACTTTAAACCAATTTATGCTACCCTCAAGCACTGCAGGTGTGCTGAACAGTTTAACAGATTACCTTAAAGACTGTAGTCAAGCAGCACAAGGCACACAGATACCTAACAGCCAACGCTGACGAAGATTGTTTCAGAGTTACTGTAATACAACTCAAGCAATGACTGGTGCCCTCACTTTTAATTTTCTCATGGGGAGACTATTGAGAAAAATCTAAATGTCCTGCCACCTCCCAAGGACAAAAGACAATATGATCAAATCACTCCCAGAGTGGTCCACCTGCAAGCCAAGAGTAAACAACACAATGACTTTAAGAAGGGCACAAAACCATCCAGGCCCCATGAAGGGATGGCAGAGAATAAGGTCACTGAACTATTGTCAGTTTTGTAACAAATAGGGACGTCTTTCTCTCTATCCAGAGGAAAATGCTGAGTCACTGTAGGCTGGTATAAGAAGAAATGGCCGGCCCAGAGACTAAGAGGATATCTTGCTCCTAACAGAGATGTACTCACAATAGTTTATTTTGAAGAATGATATGGTACAGCAATGCTTCCATCTTGTTTGAATTTTTTTTCTCGTTAAAGCTTTATGTTTAGTAACATAACAGAAAAGGTTGGATAAAGGTTCATATTAGGGCTGGGACGCTGCGCTAACTTAATCAATTACAGTGCCACAAAAAATATGTCAACACAAAATGTGCATGTCGTCAAAATTTTGCTTCTTCTATTGGCAGAATATTTTTGCTCATTACAAGCAAAAAAAAATTTTTTTTACTTATTCTAAGAGTGGCCAACATTATTTTTGCTTGTAATAAGCAAAAGATTTTCTTGATAAGATTTCTTGAAATAAGATGCACTGCCTTAAAACAATATCTCACTGAAATGTTTCTCTTCAGGTAATTTTGACTTACTTTGAGTGTGATGAGATATTTTAACTAGAAATTAGAAAAATGTACTTGGTAAGATTTGAGTTTTTGTAGTGCAGAATGTACAAACTCTTGTGTGGGAAGTAACAGGGGTATCATGCAATACTGTGCAAGGTTACATCGAGAACAAAACCACTGGAAGGTTTGAACAATAGACACACAAATTGGGTTTAAATAAAACAAAGGAAAAAAAGACATTTTGCGCACAATATACAATAAATAGTTACAAAACAATGTAAACCCAAAGTCAATCATCAGTATCAATGGGCTTTCAAGGAATGGTGGAAAAATTAAAACAGAAGGGTAGCAGACCATTTTTACAGATCTTTTTTTCTATTCTACTTGATATTTTTTCAAGAGATGAGAAATATTGTAAAAGTTCATTCATAAAACAGGCAAAAGTATTTTATTTCATTGCGCACAAGATGAGAGGGAATAAGCAGCAGAGCTACAAGTGTAATATTTAGAAATATTTGTGGATTTTGACGTGTTAAATGAAGTGTTTACCCATAAGAAACAAAAAAATAAATCTCTGCGGAAAATTTTAAAATATGCAGTCAAGCTTAAAAAGCGAGTTTTTGCCTCAGAAAATGCTTTTTGTTTGTTGACCGGTTAGGGTGTTAACATTAAGTTAACAGATAAAAGAAAAGGAATAAAATGCCCGGCTACATTTAGTTTTTACAACGTATCTGAAGGAATAAGTGTGGAAAGAATGCAGTCACTAGCTAGGGAGTCTGCAGTTGCTTGGCAATGGGACTGGAGCACTATGGGAAATTGTGGTCGACTATGTCCCATTTCAGCAGCCTACCATTTCAGAAAGCTACTTCGGTGTGTGCGGCTCATTGCACACTCTGTAGCCTACGTAGTCTGCGCACTTCGCAATGTGCAGACTGCAACATAAGACACAGCTAATGAGACAGGACTGCCTTGAGATCGACGTCATGTCTTGAGGCGTTTGAGACCTGTTTGAGCTCCATCTGCTGGTCGTGGGTGTGTACTGCAGCTGAAGGAAGCCCTGTTGGGAGCTGTCTCATCTCTGACTTAGTTGATGATAAAATATATGTTCTAAACCATGTGTTGGTGTTTCATCTGTTGGTAATATCTTGGAATTATCTTCTGGGATAAATAAAGTATTTTTCATTTCAATTTCCAAGTGACTGGAACCCGTATTAAACATTGACAGATTAAGGGTGAAGATGCACTTTTTCAGGAAGCTAGACTTACATGTATGTTCTGATAAATGATAAATTCTGAACGTTTACTTACAGTATCTTCATTTTTGTTGTTGTTGAAGGCACTTTCTGTATTAGCTTGAAGCCTTCAAGTTTACATCACTATATAATTTCAATAACTCAAAGTATTTTGGATGACCTCTATTATTTTCATGTGAATGAAGAAATAAAAGATGCACTTTTTTCTGTTAGCTAGGCCTATGTGTTTTCAACATAAATTTTAAATTCTGTTGGTTCAGGAAGGACTCCATGACAGGCTGTCAGCTCCCACTCCCTTTTTTTTCTAATGTTCATTTATCATTTCAGATATGTATAACACCTTGCATAAATTGTCAGTCAATTTACGGGGAGATACTCTTGAATCGAATCGAATTGAAAAAAAGCATTGAAAAAAAATAGCTAGGTTAAAGGGACTAGAGGCAGGAATTTAAAAAACAAACAAACATGCATGTCCATTCTTTTTAATACTAATGGGTGATGAAGCGCTAAATACCAAAAAGAATGTTTCCACCCATGTTTCTCTCCGTTGCCTTGAACAGGCTGTGTGCTGAAAAATGCGCTGCCCTGCGACGTGACGTCAAATGAAGTTGCATCCGCAGTTTCAGATACAGGAAGAAGACGGTTGCGGTAAATTCAAACACTGTAAGCGATAGTTATGGATTCTTCTGCCGTCAGCAAACGATCCACATCAACTGAAAGACACTAAAAAGTGTAACTACGAAGAAAAAGCGTAGTAAACAACATTATAGCTTCAGTTTGTGCACGCTCCCATGACGGCTTGGCTCATGGCTGCAGTTACCTGAAGCGCCATTCGCGGCAGTCGCGAGTTTCATTTCTTAATCTTGCCTCTAGTCCCTTTAATCGTTTGAAAAAATAATCATATATCCCAGCTTTAGTTCATGTTATTTGGGTCAAGTTTATCTGGTACTGAAGTCGTAGGGTTCTGAGTAATGGGGGAAATTCAGGGTTCACAGACACTTCTGTACCTTAGATGGACTCTGATACTTGGGAGTGCATTGGAATCTGCATTCCCTTTACCAGTATGTGGCTCTTTAGTTGCTGAAAATGGAAGTTTGACTGTAAGAAGAAGCCAAGTCAATGCCATGTGTACACCGTGCTGAGATAAAGTAATGGAGTTCTCTGTCTCCCATATTTCCACCATCAACATGATTTTCTCAGTGACTACAAAGCAACCCAAAATTCAGAAATGATTGCACCTCCACCACTGTGCTTGACAAGTGACAATTGAGGTGTCTGTGCTGACATGCTGTGTTTGGTGCTTTGCATTATAACCAAACAACCAAAATATTTTGACCATAATTAAAAAATGAAATATGATAAGAACTTCTGTGGTTATTACACTGCATGGCAGTGAGGGAGAGAAGTAAGCAGAACAGACAGATTTATCCTTTACCAACTATTGCTCCGTTTTAAAAATCCAATTTGTCTACACACAGCTAGGAGTTTGTCTAAATGATACTTTTCTGGAGGCTTTTCTTTCAGGCAATAAGCACAAAAAGGAAAGTTATAGTGAAGGTAGTATTTGAATCTGCTGACTCAGAATAAAAGCACCAAAAAATTGCCAAACAGTCTGTACCTTACTTTTAACTGTTCAGCAGGTAAAAGCTAAATGGATCTGCCTGTTTTTGCACACATTTAACAACATTAGTTTGAAAAATAGCAAACCAAGCTCTGCTTTAATTTTTAATGCAACCAATGACACGATATGATACATGCATTTGCATGAGAGGGATAATGTTCTTCACTGCTTGTCTCATTTTTAAAAAGAGCATTTCCATTAGCTTCCATAGAAACAGTGAGTGGCAATGGAGGTAAATAAAAGAGAACTGATTGTGAAATAATGAGTACGGCAGTTGCTGCCTGCCAGCCAGCTGCTGCTGTCAGCAGCTTTTGAATCTCTGGGAAAGCAATGAAACGGAGGATGAACCGGAGCTATTAAAATTGTTAGAACGATTACTAACATGGCCCTGTACCAAACACTTGGCTTGATGAAAGAAGATTGGCAGATAGCAGCGGCATCCACTTATACATTAGTTCATCACATTCAGTTATTATATTATTATGATATTAACAGAGTAATATTGTTGAAGCTCACACCCTCAGAAGTTATTGACGAGGAACCTGTCATTGTCTGTAAGCCAAAAAGCTGGATTTGGACCAGTATGTAAAATAGAAAATAACTTAACTTTGTGTCAATTCAGTTCTAGTTTAGTCACAGTGAGCAGAAACGGTTTTATTATTCTGAACGTACACCTACACTCTGAAAACTATTTTATTAAAAACCCCTCCGTTTACTTGATTATCATTGCTGTAACTCATTTATATTCCCATAGTCCAGGCAGCTTCTCTACCAGAGCGTTATGTATAATTCATTAGTAGTCAAGGATTCAGAAAGGCTCAACAAGACTCAAAACAAATGCACCATCACAAGCCTGCCCAGTCCTCATCTGAACACTTCTATGATCTTCAGCAGTGTCAGTTGTTTATGTTAAATCAATGATATGTCCACCCTTTAAGTTTTTATGCCAACACTGGCAACATTTTCTACAGAGACCTTTGAAGAATTTGGAGCCTTAGATACAGCTTAGATACAAATGCCAACAATTTCTGCCTCCCTGGTAATGTCAGTATGTGGTGATGAGGGGGTTTGAGGCATGATGTTAGAGGACACAATTTTCCTGCCATATAACAATTCCGGCTTTGTCATATTCTTGTATTTCTACTTTCTTCTTGCTCGTCTCATCGATTTCAAGAGAGAAAAAGACTTTGACTAAAGGTGACAAAAGGTCATGTTTTATATGTCTGTGTTTTTAGACATGAAAGCCTCTGGAGCCTAATGATAAATCCTGGTATCTGTGATTATTGCCCAGTTTTTTTCTCTAATCTCTAGAAGATACAAACATTCTTACACGGTAGAATATAGAAATATAGGCAATTTATTCAGTTATAGCTAAAAACTCAAATACTTTCGAAATTTTGAACATATTTAAGGTTAAAACACAACACTAGTTTTTCTTGTGTCAAATCATACTTTCATTTTTACATAAACAAACATTTCTTTGTAAGAAAAAACATAATTCAGAACAGGCCTTTCAATATTCATTAACAGATGATGGTGCACACACATATTCTTATGTGTTCAGGTTCGATCGCCAGACACATAATAACCATAGCAAAACTGCACTGCCCTGTTTTGCTGCTTGTCGTTTTGAAACGAAAGGAGCGGATCATTCAGGTAGGAAGACAGTTGAGAAAAGCAAAGTGGATCTGGTCAATTTTGAAAAGTAAACATGTGTGCAGAGTTTGGATTTCATTGTAATCTGGCGGCATGAACACCAAGCCATCAGGTGATAGAGGATAGAGGTGTTATTCCCATTCATCATTAATTCTGATTCTACTGTTCAATTCTGTGATTATGTTCGCAATTCCCGGTTCGCAGATTTCATATGGGTTAACATCTCTATCTAATTTTTTTTTCCTCTAACCCTATCTGTATGGTGAAGCAAGTGTGCTTCATATACAAAAACAAATGCACTGAAAAAATGCAGCAAAAATGAAAACAACTGCAACAAGAAAATGCAGCATTAATTAAAACAGCTGTAATAAGAAAATGCTGCAAAACTAAAACAACCGCAACAAGAAAATTCTGCAAAAATAAAAACTTCAACAGGAAAATACAGCATAAACTAAGACTGCAACAAGAAAATGTGACATAAATGAAAACAAAGGCAACAAGAAAATTCAGCATTAATGAAAACATCTGAAACAAAAAATGCAGCATTAATGAAAACAGCTGCCATAAGAAAATGCTGCAAAAACTAAAACAACTGCAACAAGAAAATGCTGCAAAAATTAAAACAGCTGCAACAAGAAATTGTTGTAAAAACCAAAACAACTGCAACAAGAAAATGCAGCACTAATGAAAACAAATGCAACAACTGCAAATAACGATTTCAAAATTCTAGTATTGCAGTACTTTACTGGTACTGGTATACCGTGCAACCCTAACGTGTAGATGTTGTGAAAGTAAAACTGGTAGCTGGTCCCATGCTTGCTGTTTGTAAAATTCTGCAGAGTCTCGATTACATCCAATAAAAGAATTTTTTTCCATTGTATCATTTCATTTCTCTGAGATTAAAATGATAGATATCCACAACCTTACCTCGGCCTCACTTTAGCTTCGCTACAGTGTATTCTGCTCTGAGTTCAGTTCAGTACTCACTATGGCATCAGTAAGATGGAATTCGTAGGTGATGTCACCAACTGCAAGGCATCAATGCAGCTACAGTATATGACAATATGCAGCCCAGTTGATTTGCTTTAAACCAGAATGGAAATATTATGTATCATTGATGTTTGCAGCTTTTCAAAAGGTTGCTTCAGCCCTGCTTCAAACCTGATTTCTGTGGCCACACAGAAATGTAAATTAGTTTTATTAATTAATGTTTGTTTTTCTTTTTTTTTCTTTTTTTTTTTGGGGGGGGGGGGACTTTCCAGTAGACAAACATTTATGAAATGGAAATGCATCCAGTCCTTACAGCTGAACAAATAAAAACTTCATGTTTAGTTAGAGTATGCATGGGAATGTTCAATAGTATTTCAGAGAAGAGATCACTGCATGTCTGAGTCAGAACTGAGCTGAGTTCATGGGCACCAGACCAGAGTTACTGAGAGCGGTTAATGAGAGAGTTGGCAGAGTTATTAGCTGATCGCTGTAAGTCAGTGATCTGTGTTAGAGAGGATTAGTTTCCACACATCTTGCACAACCTCACTGGAGCCAGGAACTCTGTCTCAGTGAAGCTCATTAGATTTACATGTGGCTACCTTGAGCAAATCGTAGACAAGATGGATGCCAATTGCAAACACGAGAGTGAATATCAAATAGTCAAACATTATGTGTATGTGTGCGCTGACATGCATTAAAATGAAAAATGTAGATGTACTTTGCCTAATCACTGCTCCACATTCAAATTTTATTATCTGCTGTAACAAGATGTTATTCACCAAAAGAGATAAACATAAGGTGTCAGGAGACTAATTTTGGCAAAGCCTGCTGACTGTTCACACTCATAAATATTCCTTGGATAAAAACATTATGACATGGCTATTATAATAACTATTTGAAGAAACTAAAATTGTATTTCATGCAGCCAGACACCTGAGTACCTCACAGCTAATTCTGTGTTGAAGAATTCCTGGCCGAAGAAAAACATCCATCCGATATAAGATAAATTTAAAGAACAAACCGCTGAAGTGCCAGTCAGCACTGTCAATGTTGCTGAGAATTTTAAAAAGAAATACAGGGGTAACAAGGAAAAATTTCCTGCGTATTGATGCCCTGTGGACAGACCAAAAACTCAAACTAGGTCAGATAGTCTTGTCAGCCAGAGGATCTGCTGGTGTTTTGTTTGTTTGTTTGTTTGTTTGTTTGTTTTTTTTAAAAAACAGACCTATCATAGGTGACTTTACATCTGAGCAGACAAAAATTCCATGTGGAGTTCCTCAGGGTCCTGGGGCCCCTTTGTTTAACATTTACATGCTCCCACTGACCCAAGTTATAAAAAACAACCATATTAGTTATTAAAACTATGCAGATGACACACATGTTTATATTATCTTTGCTCAACCAGGACAAAACTGAAGTTTTAACTATCAGTCCTGACTAGTGATGTGTCATTCTCAGAAGAACCAGCTCTGAGAGCCGATGTTTTGCACAGAATCAGAAGAGCTGGCCTATGAACCACGGATGCATACTAGCTTGCTAGCTATGATCCAACATGTCTACATGTACATCTGTTGCTACATATGTTCATTAATGCATATTGTCCCTTTTGAATAAGCAAATGAGTAATTGACAAGTTTGAAGATAGAAATGCACAAACTTAGAAGGCTTTTCAGAAAGACACTGAATGCCAAAATGTTTTCAACACACAAACCATTCAATTTTTGCAAAGTTAAAGTGAAATATACGGCTCCAAAAAGATCCTAAATTAAGAGCCGTTCAGGAATCAAAAGAGCCAGCTCTTCTTTGGGAGCTGTGTCAAAAGAGCCGGCTCTCTGAGAAGAGCTGAACATCCCATCACTAGTCCTGATGACAAGAGAGAGGTTATTTACCAAAATTACAGAATTTTAATCCTTAGTGTGTGAGAAAACTGGGTGTCCTTTCTGACTCTGAGCTGAATTTTATTCCACATATCAGAAATGTCAATCGCTGCATTTCAGGATTGATTTTAAGTTTATTTTCGTTGTTTATAAATGTTAATGGTCTTGGACTCTCTTATTCATCTGACCTGCTTTTACATTATGAGCCCTCATGGACCCTGAGGTCCTCTGGTACTGGCCTTTTAGTTGTCCCAAGGGTGAGGACTAGAAGGTATGATGAGACCTCGTTCCACTATTATGGTCCTAATCGGTGAAACAGCCTGCCAGAGAATCTCAGGGCCGAAGAGACTGTTGATGTTTTTTTTTTAAAAAGGCTCAAGACCTACAATTTTAGCTTAACTTTGAATTGAAATTTATTCATTCATCTGTTTGATTTAGTCTTAATATCTATTCATATTTATTTATTTTTATTGCGATCCATGCCTTTAGTTATGTTTAGTTACTTCATCTTTTGTGTTCACTCTTGTTGTTCATATTTGTTCCTACTGTTCTTGGCTTTATGCTTACCTTGTTTTAAAGGCATTATAGAAGATGTTTCTTTCGACAATTTTTGCAATATTCAATAAAATTGGATTAATTAATTAAAAGCGTTAAATATATAATAAGTACATTTGTACGTTGTACTGCAATACTAGCTACGTTTACATGGACAAATAATTCATCTATCTGACTGAAATCTTTCTGATCAGAGCTTCCAGCTGTCCTGTTTACATGGACAGGGGGAAAAGTGATCCGATCGGTTGTATTTACTTGATGGACAGATATGTTCGTAATGCTTTTGACATGCGCAATGGCTCATAGATCGTAAGAAGAGGAGTTTTCTTTTTAAATTTATCATTTTTGACCGTCAAAATGCTCAATTATCATTAACTCTTTCAGTGGAGATTTAAATAAAAACACAGCCATATAACGGGTCCGTACTGGACCCGCAACTGAAGCACATGATCATGAACAGATCCGCTATGGATCCGGGCACATCTGAGATTATAATTCCATAAATGTGTGATGGTAGAGATCAACTGCGGCCTCTGGATTCCAGTAGATGGTGTTTATCAGCCAGATTTGACAGAATCTTCTTTTTTTTTTTTTTATCCACTAATATTTCAACCCACAAGTTAAATAAAATATTTGGTCTGCGAACCAGTGGATTCCCACTTCCACATTGACTCAAGCAGTAAATTCCTCCCATGATGCTTCAGGCAACTTTAACCTTGCATCACTATGAGGACTTCTCACACCCAGAGTCATGTATAACACTTTAAATCAGAAATTACTGCTGTATTTTCAATGGAGAGAGTTACACAAACTATGTATTGTGTTGATTTTCCTTTAATTTGGGCAAATAAATGAATCTTAAGTCCAAATATTTTGAACTGCCATCTCAATACAAGCCATAGACTTCCACAACTTGTACACTGAGAGATTCTGGCATTGATAGGAGGCACAATATATGTCTGTGACAGTTTGACAGTGGGGGGAAAATGCTAGAAAAGTAAACGTGCATTGTTATGTAACTCTCCTCCTTCCAAGGGGGAGGAAGCAACACAAGCATGGAATACTATCTCACAAAAAGAACAAGGATTCACAGCTCCTAAACCTGAACTTTGCATCTTGTTTGGATTCTGCATTTGACTGATTCAAATGCTGAATTACACCATAAATGATTATCTATATCAGATCTAGTATAGTTTTCCCATAGTTTACTCACACAATTTCTGATCTATATACAGTAGATATTCAAATCCCCTTGGACAAATAGGTAAGGGCCAAGTTTTAATGTTGAGCCTACAATGTTTCCAAAGATTGTAGCTTCATTTTCCTGTAACATATCAAGCAAACCAACTCAGTTTGGTCACAGAACTTAGAGAGCCCAAATAATGTGCTTGCCTCCCAATCTGAAACAATTCTTTGATTTCTAAATGCAATGTAGGAGTCATACAGTAGTTTGATCAAATCTGACCTTAGTTAGAGCGCTTCAGCTACGCTACGCAGCCACTTTTTTCCTCCTCTCTTAAACTTACCCCTGTGTGCGTCGCACTGTTGAGCAAGCGAGCAGCAGCAGCTTTCTTCATTTCTCATCTCTACCGGTGTTGTGCAGGACAGCATGCTCACTGAAGTCGTCTCTGAAGCGAGAGCCCCTACTAAATTAGGTATGAGAGTGGATCATGGTGTTCAAGACTGAACAGTGACGTATGAATATGAATGTATGTGGAAGTCAGGCCGATTGTAAAAAATGCTTTATTTAGTGTTAAAGACTCTTAAATAACTACAAAGTTGTTTTTCGTGGGTGTTTTTGGTTTCTTTGTAAGTGAAAACACCCCAGAAGACCATTTCAAGTACTTATAGAAGTTAATTTTCATAATATGGGTCTTTTAAATCAAACTGGGAGCAAACAAAATCACAACAAGAAAATTAAACTAAGGTGCAATAATGTAATCAAACCACACGTCTGCACCAACCTCACCACCAGATGATCACCCTTCTGGTTCTGGTTGACGACTATTCTTGATAAAAAATTGAGTTTTTCCTCTCCATTGTCACCTGTTGATCTCAAATCTCTTCATTAGCAAAGCAGTGTTTCATTACTTTTCTTTTTGGATGTACTTAAAATGAATTCCTAATGAACTGGAATGAGGCCCTGTGATGTACAGTCAACCTGTCCAGAGTGTACCATGTCTCTCAGCTGGTTGTTACTGGGATACACTCCTGTGCCCCCTGCTACCCTGCATTGGAATAAGCAGTCATGGATGAATGGATGGAGTTGGAAGAAGTAAAACTAGATTTGGATTGTAAGAAACTGGATGTATTTGAACTAAACTGGACTTTATCCTATTGGACTTCTTCACAGGGCTTATTCTTATGCCTCCGGTCTGAAATACCCCAAATAATTAAATGCATTTTTGCAATTACAGGGGCTGTATGTATAATCTTGATATTCTAGAAAGTTGAGACGTTAGATGACTACAGAAGTATCAGAATCAAGACGTGTTACTATCTGCGTTTACATGGAGCCAAATTTGTCGATTGCTTTCAGTTTAAAAGCTCTATCAGAATTAAAATGATCCTAAACACCTCTATCTGAATGAAAAGTGCGGATCTGAAAGAATTTTCATTTGGTTTCACAGGGGTAGAATATTCTTTTTGCCAAACTGATCATGGCATTGTGTAAATGTTGAAAGTTGCGTTCTTACAGCGCATGCTCTGACTATAAGGAAACGTGCAACAAGTGACGTTTCCTCACTTCGGAAGATGACGGTGAATAACGAAATTCCCTGGGCAGTTTTGATTTCAAACCATTGGCAGAGAGGGAGGGGGGGGCTTAAGCCTGGAATGATTCTTCAAAAGCCCCGGATCTTTTTTGAGGTTTCTTTTTTTGTCTGTTTTTTTTTATTATTATTATTCTTTTGGATTTGAGTTAATAATTTCTCATCAACTACAATGTAGGCAAAACGTAAAGAAAAGGGAATGCTGCATGTCGTTACTAGGCACCCCTCTCTCTATGTGGCCGCGCGTGCCTTGTGTTGGGTTGGCTCTTCACCTCACAGGAGAACACACTTACCCCAGTGATGTCATGTTTAAATGTCGTAGAAATAGCAACAGCAAAAACACCTTACCTGGTGATATTGCGGTTTCAGCCCACCACAATATGCAGATATGACCCTTTATCTGTTTTAACTCGAGAACAAAGGTACAAATAACTTTATAATTGTGTGGAGTATATTGGTATGTCAACTTTTACAATGATTTTTTTTTTTTTTGTGGCTCTGGTTGATCTTTGTGTGTTAGTACAAAGAGGGAACAATAAAAGCAAGAATGAGAACAACACAGGGATGGAACAAGAACAAAAAAGAAGAAGAAGAAGATTATAGTATTTTAGGACATATTTACTTTGGGTGAAATAGCATTTTTTAAAAACAGTTTTTCTTTATATTTTTGGTTAAATTTATGAATATATCCCTGACTGAGTCCTGGTTTAGTCCCGGGTTATACCTGGTTTTGTAAATGCTGTTCTGAATGAGTTCTGGTTTAGAACTGATTCTGTGAATTCTGCTCAGTGAGTCCTTTTTTAGTCCTGAACTTTATATTAGTATTGTTCTTTGAGTAAGATGTGTAACACCAAGACTGAGTTTTAACTTTAATGGTTATCCATTTATATGAAAACATAATGTAATGTTATGATTATTAAAGAACATGGGCAGGACATGTTAAACATTAGATAGATAAAGGCAAATACTAAATAATTTTTGGTACCACACCAGTAGATTAAATACTTACTTAATGAAATGATTAAATACTTACAGTACTAGTGTACTGGATCACCCTTGTAACGAATCTTTTTGGGGGCTAAGCCCCTGATGATGACAATATCTAGCTCTGACCCCTGTTTCAAACCCTGCCTCTACGCCTTTTTCTCTTGGTTGTTTGCAGTTGGAGTGCATTAACTTCCAGACACTGAGCACCGTCTACATGATTTTTTCCAGCTCCTCCCCTCTGGACACAGATACCGGACACTTAGATATAGAAGGGCCCATTTTAAAAGGAGTTTTGTACCATCAGCCATTGCCATCGTTCTTTTGTGATAGGTAATGGTGTTGAGACTGTGTATCGTATATGTATTGTATGTAAAGGTGCGTAGCAACTTGACAGGACAGCTTGTGGAAACAAATTACCCATCAGGGGACAATAAAGAATCTATCTATCTATCTATCTATCTATCTATCTATCTATCTATCTATCTATCGATCTATCGATCTATCGATCTATCGATCTATCTATCTATCTATCTATCTATCTATCTATCTATCTATCTATCGATCTATCGATCTATCTATGTAACCAACTGCTGCTGGATTAAACAACTGCATTTCAGGATGATATCAATCGAAAAGGGGAAAAAGTTTCCATGTACAAGTGGATAATGTGTCAGAGTACAAAATGTTAATGATCATCTCCCACGAACAGAAAACCACAACATTTTCAGTGAAAACCAGAAGATGGCAGTCCAGTTCATCTAGGGATGAGTAAAGTGAGGAATTAAAAGGGAATATTTCAGGAACCATTTGGCCAATGTTGGTGTTTAACGCTTATCAGAATCAGGAGAATCAAGGGCCCCCAGTTCACCTTAGAAGCACCATGAGGATCCAGACAGAAGTGAACCACAATGTAGTTTATCATTGGAGGAGTGAATACTTCAAAATCCCCTTCATCTCCACTTTTTTTTATTTTTTTGTTTTGTTATACTTGTATGGTCCCTGAGGGGAAATTAGGGCTCTGCATTTCACCCATCTCTGTACTGTGAGTATCAGAGAGCAGTGGGCTGCTACTTAAAGCGCCCGGGGAGCAGTTGGAGGGTTAAGGACCTTGCTCAGGGGTCCACACTCCAAGTCGTGTCGGGGACTCAAACCCGGGTCCTCCGCGCCAAAGCCCACGACGCTACCACTAGGCCACCCACTCCCCCAAATTATTATTGTTGTTGTTGTTGGGGTTTTTTTTACTTTTTTTTAGGTTAAATCAAACTTTTTACCAACAAAGTGCAAAAGTGAGACATGCTGTCTTATTATGGCTAACTTGCACAGTTTTTGCCCCACAGTGATGAGACAGACATCTCTGTAATCAGCAGAGTCCCTGCTTTCATATGAAACCTTGTGTGGTTGGCTTGAAGTGGAAAAATGAACAGAAGACCGTCCTATTCTTCTTCCATTTCCCTTTTAATTGTTTGAGATGTCAATAGTTGGTGGAGTCTTTTAGCTGAGTTTCTCCATCATTTTGGCCGGCTACATGTTGGGATTGGTGCTTAGAGTGTGCAAAGATCTGCTGTACTGCATGTTTATCATGCCAGCCCATGCACAATACACTCGTAGCAAGGTTACTTTTTTGTAAGCATTTTTGTTGTGAATTGTCCCAACATGAATAAACTGAATAGAGCTGACTTTTTTTGTCTTGCAAACTGAAAAAATATTCTTTACTGTAGGTTTAAGTCCACATATAGAGAAAAATGAAGGTAATGTTCAAGAATAGCCTCCAATTGATCAATAATGTCATGACTGACTTACAAGCTGCCATGAAACTGTATGAAACGCATGAATCTTTAAACTCTGTCACTCATTTGAGTTCAGCCTGAAACACTCATTTCAAGCATTCAAACAAAAAAAAATGCTCAATAAGTTTATGCTCAGTATAGATGAAGGAGTTTGATGCTTTTTATTTTATTTGCCTTTTCACCGTCAGCATAAACCAAGTTAAATCTGGACTGTGGAAAAACTATTGCTCTCCACTCAGCTGTATAATTGGTCACGGTTGCTTCCAAGCCACATATAGAGTACAATAGATGCCACCCTGCTGCTCCACATTGGCTTCTTTTGCCCAGAGTTACTCTTGAAGAAGCAAGCAACACAAAGCAGAAACGAGTAAAGTTAATCCCTTAATGTTATTTTCAATGTAGCTGTTTGATATTATGTTATACAGTATTACGTCTCATAATCTAAAAGTCATTTGCACATCTCTCTGTGCTGCCTGGTTCAAGCTACCCTCCATGATAGAATCTAGAGTGGTATTAAAAACAGAGAAAAGAAAGAGACTGGAGAATGAAAAGGAAATGAAATGAAATTGCAGGATGGCATTAAAGACGGGAGGAGGTGAAGTATGAACCCAGAGAGTGAAAGCATCAGGCGGAATATGGGGAATAAGATAAAGCAGAGGGAGGGAAATGAATACAGTGAAGAGGAATATGGAGTATGAATATGAAAAGGGAAAGCATCATTGAGAGGTAAAAGCAAGGGGAAAGATGAGGAATGCACGAGGACAGAATGAAAAAGAGATGGGTTGAAGACACAAAGGGGTGGATTTACTATCCTGGGTAAATTTGCATGTGGTTATAAATCATAAAAAGCACCCATGGGAGTGTCCAGTTCTGCAGGTGAAACCAGCTCATATTAACAATTGGTCAAAGCAGTATTTGAGAAACAGTGAAAATTGGTGTACATTTCCAAAAAAGCAAGTTGCTACTACAGTATGATGATAAAAAAAAAAAAACTGTTATATCACAATAGCATCTATCGACTAATCTAGTCTATCTAGTCTTTTGTGTGTTGCGCTATCTTGCAGCGCTGCCACTGTTTAGGGTCCTAATTACCTCACATCTGCTGAGATGGACAACAGCATGAATATCTGGACTTACAACACTGGACAGTCATCTAAGACAATTGATAACCTATAGGTATGTTATCCAGAGATCTCAAAGTTATTCCGACATATTATCGGTATTATCAGTGGATTAATGCAAACTATTATTCATCTCCAGGAACTACTTTTAAAATCTGACTAGCCACAATGGGATATAAAATACAAATCTTGTTATAACCATGGATGTATATTGCTTTGGATGTATATTGATACCAATACCAATATTAATACTTCTTACTGATACCTATATTTTTCAATACTTATTGATACTATAACATAATTTAGAGTTAACATAACAATAAAGACAAGATGGCCTGGACGTAAAGGTAGGTGACGGACAGCTGTAAGAATCAGGGAAGTGTGTCTGTCTTACTTCTCCACTGTGATTGCATGACAGTGTTATGTTTACGCTACGGTAAGGTAGATATTCAAAAAGTATCAATAAACAATACCGATATACATCCCTAGTTATACCTTATCAAAGTTGGTAAAAAAAAAAAATACTTTAAAACTTTTGCAAAGACTTTTGTTAGATATTTGGCTTTTGGTATTGTTTAAGGACTGTATCACACAGATCACGTAGCCTACAAATGTCCTGCAGATGAAGCTAAAAGCAGCAGGACACCGTCTGTGTGATCCGTTTGTGTTCCTGAATGAACTTCTTTTTATTTTTTGGTCACAATATTGCCCTGATTAGAGCAAATAAGGCTGTATTTCACAATATCCCCCTCTTAGCAACAACACAACTGTCTCATAGTCTTTTAGCATTAGCTAGCATAATAATGTTATGCAGTGCGATTTTTTATTCATGGATACATTAAATATAGTTTCAGATTAATGAGTGTTCACCAAAATGTACCATGTTTTTGTTGTTGGGAATAAAATCCAGTGTTTTCTCTGTTGTCTGTGTGTTTCGTGTTCATCCCCAATACAGACGCACTGACATCAGTGGACAGACAGAAGCAATCTTCATGAAATAAATGTCCATGATATTCTCATTCACTCATTACCAGGACTTAATTTAAGCCGGATCTAGCCAGAACGTGTTCCAGCACCTCCGACATTGGATCCGGGACCTATTTCACTAGATCCGCCACCCCCTGCGTCACTATTAAAATATATTGAAAAAAATATCACCAAATAACAAGAGATAAATAAATGTTTGTTTCATGTTTAGAACTGTTACAGTTCCTGTGTTTGCATGCATTCTAAGGTGAGTTTTTGGCAACAGGAAACAGAAGCTCCTTAGAGCTGCGCACATTCACAGGGCACTCTGTTTTATCTGAAGTGGCCATACTTACCCTCATTAGAAAGCTTAATTTATTGGCTACTAAATCAAAAACCCACATGGGCCTGACAATAGAAGAATGACTCAATAAAGCATCAAATGATGTTATTCAAACTGGAGGCACTTGTTTTATTCTAAGAGCTGTCCCAGAGTCAAATCTAAACAGAAATTGAGGGGGACACTTCTGTTTTGTAGGCAGGAAGGTGAGGAAAACAAACTTACCCCAACAGCATGGCTACACTGGCAAAGTAAAATGTGTACATTAGTTTGGATGAGCGGATTTTTAAGACGATGGAAAATTGATATTATGTGGTTACTTTCGCAATATGGAATTTTTTTCAAATGGAAAAAAATGTTTGATTACTTAATCAAAATGAAGTATACCCTCATATAGAAAGAATATAAAGCCTGGACTAATCAAGATCACTTCAAAGGTAGGGAGACGCAGTTGCTTTTTATTATTTACGGTTTATCAGGCTGTTTTACTTTTATTAATTCTGCTTTGATGCTCGTTGTGTCCATAAAATGAATTTAGTGGTTAAACTGTGGAGACTCTATGCTTCCTAAACATGTATAATAAGTCCATAGTGGCAAAATCATAACAGTGGTTATTCATTTTTATGTTGTGTTAAATGGAAATACACTTAACTGGGCGCAATGATGCCCAGGTGGGTTTAAAAATGTTAATACCTTGGCAATGTTTTTTTGTTGTTTGTTTCTTTTGTATGTGTGTGCACGTGTGAGTACAGTAACGTGATATTCCTCACTGCTCAGGGACAATGCAGGGGAAAAGGTGGAAGATGACATCACAGCAACATATGCTGCATTGTGTTGCTGTGATATCTGTGGATATCTTAAAGACCCATTTATGCTTGACTCAGAAGACGGATATGCAGATTGATGGACAGTTTCATCCGTCATTTGCGTCGGTTACGTACGTAATTTGGTGTGTTTTTGAGGGTTTTATTGGATCGTCACTCGACACAGAAAATGGAGCAATACCACCAGAGGCCACGTTGTCAGTGTTGAGCTGTGTAGCTGATATGCAGCCAGCAAAAGGAACAAACCAGAGAAAAACAGGAACCGGAACATAAACAACACAAAACCCGCCAGGGTCGAATCACCCAATAAAAGCACCTGAGAAAGAGGACGCCAAACAAACGGAGAGCATCTATAGACATGGCTGGAGCTTTTGAGGAGAGGCTGTGCGAGTGTGCCTGAAAATTAACTGATATCTACGACATCACATCACCAAGGCACAGGGACAGGCAGCACTACTGCCGAGCGGACAAACTGATTTACGAACCATGCGAACACAGAAGACGCATGGAGAAGGCAGCCACGCATGGCGACGCATGAAACGGATGTTGCCATTTACGTACGTATGGGAGCATAAATGGGCCCTAAAGCAGGGGGGCCAAGTCCAGTCCTCAAGAGCTACTATCTACTAATCTCTACTCATTTTTAGAGCATATACCCTCTTCAACACACCAAGTTAATTCCCTCATGTGCATGTCATTCAACTCTGCAGAGGTCTGGTAACGAGCTATTCATTTGATTCAGGTGTGTTGGAGAAGGGATGCAACCAAAATGTGCAGGATGATAGTCAGACTTGGGCAACCTGTCCTAAAGGATATTCCCCACTTCTTGGTAGGGTTTAGGTAATAATATCACTGGAAATGAAAGAAAAAAAAAAGAACACCCCAGTTAGAGGGGATAACCACACTCCAGGGGATACCTGCGAAAAAGAAAAAAAACAATGCCCCTGTAACACAATCCTGTAACATTTATAAAATATTAATTTAAGCATATAAACTAAAATGTATTGCTTTTGTTGGAACAAACCCAGGTGATTTACACAACAGAATTGTTGACACATTCTGGCTCAAGCCAAATGACATCACCTTGTCAATCATTCATCACAGCAACAACCTAAAACAGTGGATTCACCGTTTAAAGTGTGAAGCTGCTGAAAACACCGATAGTGAAGTACCAAAGAAAGTGAAAGTAAGCAGGTAAAATTCTGTCTGTATTCAGGCTAGTATATTTTATTGGCTTCTGCATCTATGAACTGCAACCCACCCGAGGCATTATGGTTCTTATGTGGGGAGAAACTAACAGCAGCATGAAGCCGGTGCATCTTCAGCAGCATCTTTGCAAAGGGAACACCTTGGTAAGTTTTTTAGGAGGAAATTTACTGAACTCAGGCCAACACAAGGTTTGATACAAAAAGCCTCCAACACATCACAAAGCTATGGAGACTTCTTCTCTTGTGCCTGTTGTGCCTTGTGCCTCGTGGCTAACCCCACCCCCTACCCAAAAAAATAAATTAATTAAAAAAAAACTTTCACCATTGCTGAAGATTGCTACTGTATGGGAAAGTGAAATGCTGTTGTGAAGTGCTACAACATGTTGTGATGTGGTTTCTCAGCCCTTAGGACTTTTCTGGGCAACAACTCCAGGACTGTATATGACAAACATCAGTGTGCCATCAAAAGGAGTCAAAAACTGTTAAAAAGGAGATTTCACATCTCAGCCAAGCTTTCTGTTTTGGGCTCAACCACAGAACTTTCAGACTCTCAGTTCTCATCTTTTGAAACAAGATGGATCATACTTGCTCTCACAACAGGAAAACGAATCTTGCTAAGACATTGGATGAAGAAACGACCCCCCCCCCCATATGAGGAGTGGTTAACAACAATGGTAAAATTAGCATCTTACGAGAAAGTAACCTATGGTCTCCTGAATAAGCCACATCAATATGAATATACTTGGTCTGTATTTACCAACTGGCTCACTGTACCATAAAGCATTGACTGACTGAGGGGTCCACCCTCTGTGGACCAGTACCTAACCTATGGTCGGTGTGGGGTTTTTGTTTTGTTTTGTTTTTTGTCCTTTGTCTTTTGTAATCGTATTTTTGTGCTCTAATATAAAAAATCAATAAAAGTGTGCATTACAAAAAAAAAAAAAAAGGAGTCAAAAACATAGGTCAGAAAGTTACAATGTGCTTCTTTAAATACACACGCAACAGAAAAAGACCACTGCACCTTGGTTGTTTTAACCCAGAAGTTGGATCAAAAACAACAAGCTCAAATTTCTGGGTTAAAATAATCCAGATATCAGTTGGTCCCTTTTTAACCCAGCAGTTTTTAGTGTGTAATTTTTTTCTGCTTTCACAGCAATTAAAAGCTAATACGGACAGAACAGCAACATCACGTGTGTCAAGGTTATAGTTGCAACAGCAGGAAAAATAACTCCAGCCTTTGAGTTGCCAGGCTAGTGACGGCAAGCGACCGGCAGCCTGCAACATGAAAACTGCAGCAGAAAACGGTGCAGAAACGGAGGAGAGGCATCCTCCACCCTTGCCCCGACAGACCCTCGACCCAGAGACAGAAGTCACTGGCAGAGGCAGCATAGAATATCCGGGTAGATAAGAGTGGTCATCTTCAGCATCAGTTCATATTAACTTTCAAAGTGCATGTTACTTAAGTCATTTGTTATTGGAGCCAACTCAAAAAATATAAATAAGATATTAAAATAATCTATTACATTTATTCCACTGAAAAGTGTTATTTAAGATAAGCTAGCGTTAGATAAAGCTTTGATTATTCCAAAACAGGGAATTGATATAATTAAAGCAACAGGCAAGTGCACATAGTGTAAACAATCTTACATAAGGATGGAAAAATATAGTATCATAAAAGGTGGACAAGAAAAAATAGATAAATGATTTTCTCCCAGGTCTTTTGGATCCTTTGGATCTATGAAGCTTAAATATGAAAAGGTATCGGGATTGAAATCAATATGGGCGATACCTGTGTTTACTTGGTATCGGATCGATACCAAAATTCCTGGTATCGCCCACCTCTACCTAGTACCAGTCTTACTGTGCTGAACACACTTTTGCCATATAGAGACCATATTCGGAAACCCGCAATGGCGGCCTATATTGGTTTGTAGATGTAAACATAACGCCATTGTCGAACCAGTTAAAATTTAATTCATTTTTATTTTGAGGCTACATTAATCTTTTTAAGAAAATACTGGACTTTCATTCCGAACCCCTCCAAACGCCTCATGGAGGAATTTTTATTATTATTATTATTATAGTTTTTAATAAAAATGTTTCATATTCAATCTTTAAAACAAAATGCACTTGGAATGACAATAACTGTAGATGCTTGATAGACAGTGATGGTGTAAATGTGAGTTTTCTTAGAGTTTTTTTCCCCCAGCTTTTACTAATACCGAAGGACTGTAACGCAGTACTAATCAAATACTACAGTAGTTTGTAATTTTGTTCTGCTTAGTCCCTCTGTTTATCAGGCATGTGTGACACAGACCAAAAATACCATCCAATTTCTTCTTTGCAGCAGGAAAAAGGTTCTGTACTATCAAACGTCTCTGAGCATGTCAAAATAGATTGCTCTGACACAAGCAAGGGCATCCTCTATTCCACAGAGAGGTCTGGAAGAAGATACAGCGATGTACAGACAGACAGCACTCATGAAACTTCCAATCACTGTTAAACCTGATACCCTATAGGAAAGGAGACTGTCAAATTGACACATAACTTTACTGTATCTGTCAGTATTTCTCATTTTCTGATGTAATAACCCTTATACAGAACACTAGCAGACAGCAGAGAAAACATAGCTTCTCTGACACCCTTGGCCTTTTATGATAGTTACAAGTTATTTAAATAAATTAGACAAACTCGCAAATACACACACACATGGATGCAACAACTCAGGGACACATTTCTGCACACCACATTCTGCTTATATCATCAAAAATCTGCATTTGAAGCATGAATAGACTCCACCTGTCACCATGGCAGCTGTGTGGGGTGATACAATCATACAATCAGTGGAGGCTCATGGGAAATAAGCTTGCGAAGAATGAGCTTTTCTTGAGATGTGGAAAAGGCCGACAGAGGAGAAGAGAGAAAGCAGGATGAGGGCATATGAAGGCAGAGAGAGAAAAGAGCTGAACGGAGACGGCGGAGGAGAATCTGAGAAACCTTTTGTCTCCAGCTGAGAAAACAAACTACTGTATTTCACTTTGCATGTCTGGTACTTAGCGGGGAGATATTGTGTGCATAGACAGAATCTGTTTAAATAATAATGTATTTCATAATGCAGTGTATGGTTAAATCTTCAAAAAGCAGGAACTTTTGCAATGTAACTTTTATTTCTTGCTTAATACTTTAGGTGTATGCTGCCTTACAGACAGAGATCTCTGATGTTCCTTGGATCTGTTGGTGTCACTCTCCCAGGTTGGGGTTTATGGCCCCAAGTATCACTTCCCACATCCTTTCAACTTCTTCTTTCAGCCCTTGGTATTTTTCAAGCTTTTTGTGTTCCTTCCTCTTGATGTTACTGTGTCTTGGAGTTTCGACTTTTTTAACAACTGACTTCTTCTGTAGTTTTTTGACAACCTCTACATCTGGTTGGTTCTCCATGACCAAGCATCAGTCACACAGTGACTGAGCAGCGTTCTGCTGCGAGACTATTCCGCATCTTATTTCACATATGGCATTGGCAGGTAAAAGAAGTAGTTCCTACCTATTCACACAATTCAGTTAGTTTCCACATGTTAATGACAATGATAAAAATGCAAATAAAATTTAGGTTGAGAATCAGTTCAAAAATATAAATAGCTGGAAGGGAAGAATCTGTATTTCAGTATCAATCCGCTCTAAAGTGTTAACAGGTAAATGCTTTTGAGCTATGTGGTTTTTAGATTAATTCTATGTGTACAGCGAAAAAACACAGAGGTCCAGACCTCGGTGTTCTCAGTGGTAGCTAGGGCCATGGTACCATGTCATGCATTTCTAGCATTCGTTTGGCATGTAGGCCACTCGCGTTGGTGAGCTGCAATATCAATTTGAACACTGGAGGTGCTCATGTGAGCGAGAGCATGAATAAGAGGTCAGAGGTAAACACAAATGGTGGATATGAAGAGCGCTGCTTGGACCTTGTCTGAGTAGGGTCTATCTGCAGCTCGCAAGACAGGGGAGTGTCATAAAGTGGGCGTGTCGTCGAGTGATGTCACTTTATGACATGCCCACCAGACCTATGAGAGCACGGCCAAATCTAGCCCTACCCCTGACTCTTCCCCTAAACCTAACAAGACCCACCCACTATGTGACACGCCCACTATACGACACGCCCACTATAGGACACACCTCCTGGTTGCAAGCCGCAGATAGATACACTTGACTTGTCCGCAACTACCACGCACTAAAGACTCCTGGGACAAGAGTAACCCATTATGGGTTAAAAAGTGCTGGGTTAAAATAGGACAAACCTTCTGGGTTACTTTGACCCAGAAAATTGGGGGGGGGGGGTTACCCAACTTTCGGTAATAACTTTTGAACATTTGACCCAGAAGTTGGGTTATGTTTACTGCAATGTTGGGTTATTTAACCCAGAAGTTGGGTCAACAACTCAGCAACCAATAATGAAATAACCCAGAAATTAGTTGGTCCCTTTTTAACGGCGTGTTCAGACCAAGCGCGATTTGGGCGTCAATGGCGTCAGGTTTACATGCAAAGTCAATGGCCGACGCACGTCGGGGAGGCGTCGAAAAACCTGCGGCGCGTTTTGTGCGTCCAGCACTGCTCGTTGAGGCACGTTATGTGCATTTCGCGCGTCAAGCGCTCAAAGTCTCAAAACGTCTCAAGTTTTGAGACAAAAAAAGTCTCAAAGCGTCAGATGCCGGAGTTGGAAAATCTGAACTTTGGCGTCTTGACACGGGGCGTCGACCAATCAGAGCGAGTCATGGCACAGACACACAGACGTTAAACTGGGCCGGATCAGACGGCTGAAAGTGCCGCTCGCCAGCAGCTCCTGGAGTAAATGATGAAACTCATCACAGTCAGAACACCTGGAATCATTTTGTGGACCGGACACAGAGCAGAGATGTCCGACGACGACGTTCCCTGCTTTATTTATCACATAAAGCCGAGCCGCTCTCTCTCCTGCACCTGCCATGGTGCAGACAGACTGGTGAAAGGAAAAAGAGAAAGGAGAGGCTCCTCCCACGGCGCGGCGAGCGCTGCTTGACTGGACATCTCTCGCCGCGCGTCAGGGCGTCAAGACGCTGGAAATCAAGCGTCTGACTTTTTAGTGACCAAGCGTCCAACTTTGGGCGTCAGGCGCGATTTTGACGCCCAAACCCAGTAGTTTGACCCAGGAGTTTTCAGTGTGCGCCATGTTTATGATTTTTTTTCTCCTTGTTGCACAGTAACAAACACTTGTGCCTCAACAATTGGCAACAGTTTGGTTAATTGTTGTTTGGGGAACTGCCACAGAAATACGATAAGACAGTTAGATTGGCCTTTTCATTATTTCAGAGTCAAAGTGCTGGGTACTCCTCAGCAGAGACCTCCAATGCTGAATGTTCTGGCCGCCCCATGCTCCTTGTGTGCTGCAGCAGACGGACATGCTGACACTGATGTGCATGCTTGCCTACACAGTGAGTAGCCTATGTTCCAGCTTTAAGAAAGTCAGCTGATCCTCGCATTTTGGAAGAACACCATCTCATTTTATAATAATCTAATATGCCAAATTTAAAAGTACTTTGGACACATTAGCAATTATTGGCTAGTTTTGGCAACCTACCAGTCCTTACTGGTTCTCATCACATTAAAATCTGTCTCTTTATCCTTTGGACAAGTGATAGTAACTAGTTAACAATGTATGATAATGGGGCGGGGGGGATTCTTTTTGTTAAGGCACCCAGCAGTGTGCCCATACAACTGTGTAGTCCTCCGGTAAGAGCAGCTCTGAGTCTTCTGTTAAGAAGATTCCTGCCCTGGGACAAAGGTGCAAACTGTGTCTGACCCCTCCACTCAGTCTGCCTCTATCATACGTCGGTCCTCTGCGGGAATAAACCGAATGAGTAAACATGACTGTTTGAGCGAGTCCAGGGTTCAGCTCTTCTGTATCACCCTGCATTAGCTTTGTTGCATCGCTTCTCCCTCCCTTTTCCCTCTGAGAGTCAAATTAACCTTTACCCCCTAAGCCACTGTGAAACACAACAACACGATTCACCCCTTCACCTGCATGCTCCCTCCTCTCTGTCATGCCTCTCATTCCCATAAGCCCCTGTGTGTGCTCACATCACCTTTTACAACCCTGCCCTCCACCTCTCTGACTCTGTCTCCAGCAGTTACCTCCAACTGCGAAACAAAGCTGTATTCATCATGAACTGTGGAAGACATGTCTGATAGAATAGCCATTGATGTGTGTTACTGAATGAAGCCTCACGAAAAGTCCCAGAGTGTGTGTATTGTAGCAACTACATGGCTCAAACTGACAAGATGTTCCACAGGGGAGATAAAAGAGCAAGCACAGCAGTTTTACAGAGTCACGCTTGCTTCACACCCCACAAGCGAAGGAACAAAAAAAAAATGAAAGAAAGAGGGGAGGGAGGAGAACATATTGTGAAACCACAACATTGCTGCAGATTAGCATGGTTCTGTGAGCAGACAGGCAGCCATATCTGGGAATCTTATGGTAGTATATCTGCCAAAAATTTAAGGATTAAGTTTGGTTTGACAGATCTTCCCTCTGATTCTCAGCAGTGAAGGAACACGCCTCTCTGTGAGTGACTTTTCGGCAGCTTCTGTCAGCCTCAGCATAGTCGATGAACTTGCCAGCAGAGTGGAAACACTGCATGAGACTAGCTCGTCCTACTCCTTCAATGCACCCAGATTTTCATTAACAAACAACAACACGATTATCTCCGGCACTCTGAAAAGTGGAGAGGAACATGGAGGCTAAAAAAAGAAAAAGGACAGACATCCAATTCCACCGAGTTAATTAGGGCTTGGATGACTGACTGTGGAGGGTGTGGATGAGCAATGTGCTGCTCACCGATAAAGACTATTGGTTGTGTTTATTGTTGTTTTTACTGCCTTTGCATCCCCACACCAGCCAAAAACAAAAAACAAATCATTTTTGGGCTGGGTTAATTAATGTTGATTGCCTGACTGCTTCATTAAATCCGATTTCTGACCAGAGTTCTCTGTTATCTCAGTTTGGATTCAGGACATTACAGGACAACAAAAAAAAGCATGTTATCTTGCAGTGGCAACTGTAATCACACATGCAAGTGTTTGTATTTGCCTAAAAAAGTGTGAATTACAGATTCTGTTCAAACAATGCAAATTCATTTTGGACTGTAGAAAGTTATTTTCACATGTAAACTGTTAACAGTAAAATGACATTAAAAGTTGAATTTGACAAGTAAACAGTGAAGCAACCTTTCTTTTTCAATTTTGCGGCATGATCAAAATGTTTAAACCACAAGCCTTTACAGTGTTTTAAATGCTTATGTGATATGTTTATTCAAACACATACTAGCAAAAAAATCTGCAACACTATTTAAGAGAAACAACTGAAATGTTTCAAATACAAACATGCTGAGTAATTTCTGCTTTTCAGAGTAAAATCTCTGGGATTTAGTGGCATCTGGAGGCAGTGTTATAGAATTCAAATATCATCCTCCCCTTCCAAGTTATTGAATGAAATGATGGCTATTGTCGCAAAAATGCAAATAGCCTTCAGCAGACTTGTTGGTGCTGTAGAAACGTGTTGGGGAAACATGGCAGATCCTCACTATGACAAAAAAGTAACTGCAGCGTTGCATTCAAATATATCAGGTACAAAAACATTCATAATTTAACATGATTTTTACAATAGAATAAGTATAGTTACGAATGATGGATTGTATTTCTTCTATTAAATCTTCTTACTGTAGGTGAAATTTGTTGGGATGTGCATGACTGGTCTACTTGTCAAAACAGCACACAAAGGTTAATGCTATTTCCAACAGTCAACCATTTTTTTTTTTTGGAAGCAAGTTAAAGCGCTGTAATAAGTGGGTCAGGCGCCCTTTTACTACTCCCGATGTCCCCTCCTTTTTTAATCCCCCCCTTATAACTCCCTCCTTCCTTTTCCCCTTTTAAATCTATAACAAATAAATACTATTATTTGTTGAGCGGATTTGCATTTATTCTGTAAGAGTTTGCGTCTCATTTGAAAGGGAAAAAAAAAACAGAATACGCTATTCATTACACAAGGATAGATTTAATATATCTGACCTGTATCAAGTCCCCGGGATACTTTTAAAGACGTTGGTATCGCTCGGAGCGGACTTGCCAAGTATACTTTTGGTGAGCTGGTTTAAAGACCCACAACGGAACTTTTATCGGTTTTCTCAGTGACGCGCCCCCTATCAACGGCTAAACTAGCGTTCATTGTCATCCTACCTGTACTGTGATTCACTCCAGACAGTAAAAGACAGTCTTATCTTGACTCTTGTTCTGTCCCTTCCACTCTTTCTTTTCCTCTCTTGCTCCGGTAATGTTTCCTTGCATTTCTTTGCCGAATCCGACATGATGTGCATTCAAAACACTGTTTTCATATCTGGTTCATATCCGTTTGCTAGTACGTGACGCAGTGCTCAACCAATAGTCAGCCACTACATCACGGTTGCGTCCTGGACACCAAAGTTACAAAGTGCAGCTTCTAAACCTCGGATCTCCCGACATTGGGTTTGAGGTGTATGCAGGAAAGTTAAGCTGCTTTTTCTGCCAGAGTTTTAACAGATAGTGGAAGCAACAGACCAGAGCAGCACGGTTACTAAGCTGTCATAAAAATGTTGCACTTCAGGAGCAAAAAGGCAAGATGGAAAGACAATGAATAACACACATTTAGTTCATTTGGCACAGCAGCCGCCTATTGGAAAGAGGCTATAGCTTCTTGATGCAACCAGTCCAGGTTCAGTCCCAACATCTCCGTGACCCCTACTGTACAAAGACACTACAATGCACTAAATCATTAAAAAAAAAAAAACTTCATGTGTGTGAAGCAAACTCTTTATACAAATAACTTTTTAAACACCTTAAAATTTTCCTGTAGGGATGAAACATTCTTTGTTACACTACTGATGACAAATCAATTTTAATAGGCCTGACTGCTCGACTTCAGAAATCGCTTAAAATGCCCATCTCAAGCAATTTGTTTTAGTGAAGGACAATTATGTTTTGTGACTAACTTAATGTAAAGTCCAGTGAGGTAGCCTCTCACATGAAGTTTGTTTTTGACATTTAAAGTATTTTGTACTAAGGGTCTGGAGGTCTTTGTCCTTGCAAGTGATGTTTCTATCGACACTGTTCATGCAGCAACTGGCCTTCTGAGCTTTAATCAATAGCCGCTAACGCCTCCATTATAATCCATGCTCTCAAATTAAGGTTACATTGATCAACAGGCCTCAGGTTGCTACAGTGAGAAGCAGCATGTGGGACTGGCGGGGGTATTAAGCAGGAACGGAGGGTGTTGAAAGAGTAAGATTGCATGTTCATGCATGTGTGTGTGTTTCCTGCTCAATTTCTAATTTTTACAATTTCCCCAAGGTTTTCAAGTATGCATTGTAGCTATCGGTTTAGAGGGGGTGAGAAAACGCATTGTGCATGTCGATAAAAGGTGTGCTGGGTTTTAAATACCGCTGAGCTTTGGCACGATCAGTGAAGAAATTGCTCCAGGTGTTTTGGATCAGTAAGCCTCTGAGCATTAACATGCATCTTGTTTTTCTTGTATATTCGGGATAAAAATACAAACCACGGATGTGGATTTACAGGTGCTGCATATCAACACTGCAACTCTGAACTGCAGAAGCACACTTTGCTCTAAAAGTCAAATGAGAGATCTCTCGAGGCTTTGTATTTCTTTACAAACAAAACACATCGTGACAAAATCAACGTTTCGTTTCTATAGTTGAAGCTTTGAGCTGTCAAACTGTTGTGCACAAGATCTGAAAAGAAACATCTTGACTCTTAATCAGCTCTGTATTTCTTTTGAGCTGAATCATCCATCAGTTTGGACCCAATCAACAATGCATGTGTACCGCATGACTAACTAATGTTGTACAAAAATGTATGAGGAGACTGCCTCTGTGGAAATATAAAGCAGTGAACACAAGGTTATATTGTTCTCAGTTTCTCAGCTAGAAATTTCATTCGCCTGGCGGAGCAATAACTCCCATGTGATGAGATTCATCATCAAAACTTGGTTTGATTGGATAAATACATAATCCTGTCATTGTTTTTTATCATGCTCCGTCAGACAGCCAGGTTTCATTTGCTTTCTTTCTCTCTCGTTCTACCTCGACTCATTTTCTCTCAGTTTCTCCTGGAGGCTTGTAATTTATATGGCCACTCAGGTACTTCTCCATTTCCAAGGCTGGGCAGGCAGTCACTGTTTGCCCTCGTCAGCCTTGAAGAAAATGAAAGCAAAACATGGGCGACTCAGGGAGAGATGTCAGTATTACGTCTGTCAACATTACAACCTGCAGACCTGATAGTGGAAATCTACACTTCTTACACCTGTTAAAACCTCTTTACTGGAAAGGTTAGGCCACACTGTAAACAATGGAACACATCCAGAAAAGTTTAATATAGGATTTGAACAGTACGTACATGAAAATAGCACCAAAAAAAAAAAATCATTGGTCCACCTTTAGCTTTGATGGCAACTTGCATTTTCTGTGGCATTGTTTCGATAACCTTCTGCAATGTCACAAGATGTATTTCTATCCTGCATTGCATTCATTTTTCACCAAGATCTTGTATTGATGACCCAAACCCAAAGTCAACACATCCTAAAGATTCTCAGTGGGGTTCAGGTCTGGGTCTCAGGTCTCACTCTCATGATCCTTGAATCACTCTTCCACATTCTGAGCCTGATGAATCCTGCCATTGTCATATTGGAACATGCCTGTGCCATCAGTATATTTAAGTATGCAGCAGCTGACCTCATTCTTTAATCATACGTCGCTGAACCCTAGACCTGACCCTGGACTTGAACCTTAATCTGATCAACTGCAACAATCCCAAATCATAAATTTCCCCCACAGGCTTGTACAGTAGGCACTAGGCATGATGGCTGCATCACTTCCTCTTCCTCTCTTCCTACCCTGATGCTCCCATCACTCTGGAAAGGATATCACAATTGCACTTCAGACAGTTACCAGAGGATTAGCTGTTCCTGGGAGAGAACATTCTTGTCTGCTGCTAAATCATTGGGGTGAATATGCAAGTTCTGAGGCAACTTGGGCAAAAAAGGCTCTGAGTGACATTACTTGCTCACAAATCTGCCAGTGGAGCCATTCAGGATCCGTTAACTCAAACCAAACTGCATCTTATCACCTGAGGAATTAACAAACCCCTGAAATATACTGGGGGTTTCTTCCTTTTATCATACTTTATCACTTCACTTTATGACCACTTATTTTTCTTGTTGTTCATCTTATTTTATCCTGTTTGAATAATTGATCAGTGTTTCTACATGTGTATCACTAGCCGTTTTTTTAGACTTGCATCTAGTCTAGTTGTGCTTCTTTAAGTGTTGCAAGATTTAATGACGCTTTAATTTCCTCTGTTGATTTTCAGATATTTAGCGAGTAGCAAAGGCTGCATGTCATGAGCAGGTTTGGCTAAAGCAAGGAAGCTAGCATTCAGTGGCATATGAATTGAATACAGTTCTTTCAACATGGATGTAAAACCAGAGGTGGAAAAACCTGGTCCAGACCAGTTACATTTAATTAGCACAGCTCCTTTGCAGGTAGATGAGCGCACTCGTGAAAACACCTGATCTAAATGTACAATCAGATCCAAAAATATGGCAGGATTTTTACTTTCTGGCATCTGGATTTTCCACCACTCTGTAAGACCATCTGAAGAAAAACAAAGTGGCTCAAATATCCTACAGTAATTTATCAAAATCAATTGCAACTGGAATATGGAGCCAGACCCCAGGTCTCAAGGTCTTTAGACTACCTGCATTGGGCACAATGGGGTACACTGGGCCCTGCAGCATATTTCCTTGCCAATGGATGAACTGTACTGGGCATGTCTCCTAGGCTGTGATTGGCAGGGTAGAGACAAAATAACACAAATATTTATTTATTTGATTATTATTGTGATGTGGAGGAGGATAACGTTGGTAATTATGCATGATTAGCATGATTAATAACAGGAGAAATTGCGGCAGTAGAAGTATAGTTATTCATTGTTGTGCATTTATTTATTTCCTTTTTAGTTTGCCTCAAGTGTTATGCTGTTGTGATCATTCCCTTGTATTTTTTGATTGATACTAATACTGATATTATGTCATAAGATATATAGGTTGTTTATTAGTGCAAAGTTATTTAAACCATCTTTATAGTAACAAAACCAAAATTCATTACATCTGTAACAATACATTATAAATTAGCTTTTTTTCTGTTCAAACATGAGCCTTGTCTTCAGCTTTTCCAGCTATGGCTGAGACTTGTTCCTATAAACTGAAGCCAACCAAGATAATAGTAATTACTTCTTTTTCTCTGTTAATTTCTCCCCTCAAAAACAGCCCAAATTCTTGTATTATCACCATTATCTCAAACTCGAGGCACTCGGTCCAACCCTAAATTACATCTTCCTCTCGAGCTTGGAAGCTGCTCATTTCCACTTCTGTCTCTCTGTTCTTTTCTCTTTCTTGTTCTATACTTATCTCGCTCTCTGCTTTTCTGTGGTGACATTAATTGCAATGAGGGGTAGGGCTGGCACTCATTGCTTCAATGTCACGGCGGGCATACTCTGTAAATGCACAGCCCGATGAAGTGTCCACTTCACACTGCTCTGTGATTTATCACTTGTTTCTGTCACAGTGCTTAGACCAATAACTCTTATTCTACGCCATTTACTGCCAAGACTTCATATATCTCGTATGAGAACAGAGGGCTGTCATTTCTAGTTAGGTATATTCATTTGGCCTGTGTGTGTGTTTGTGTGCATACTTGTGTATGCAGAATGACGTCAAGGGATATATCTGAGCTCAAAGAAAGCTTATGTAACCATGTGAATGGTCTGTCAAAAACATTTTCTAACAGGGTTTTATTGTTGTCATCCACATGAGTGGGCTTTTTCAAATCTGAAGACACATGCCTGTCATATGTGAATGTGCTTGCCAGAGATAAGCTTATGTTTACAGTCTAGATGTGTTGGTCTTTCTTGGGTAAAAGTTTGAGCAAATGTTAATTTCTCAAGCCAATTTACACCTTTGAGGTACAAGCAATTTTACATGCAGTACATCCAGGACAATGTTCCATCAGTGTACATGTCTTAAAGATGACAGTGCACACTAGGGGTGTGGAAGTTCACTATTAAATCCATGCATCCCGATGGGACACGTACCAATTCAATTATGGTAATCATAAATGTCCAAAAATTCTTATTTTTCATAACAGTTAAATAAACGGAATACAGCTGCAAGGTGCAGTAACGTAGAAGTGGCGCCTGCCGCCCAAACACTTTTGAGGACAGAGTAGGAACAGAGTTGTAGCTCAAGCTAGCAACAGGGTTGCCAACTATCCTGTAAAATATGGAGTTGTTCCTTATTTAGTAATTAAACATCTCGTCCTGACATTCTATTGGCTCAATAGTGTCGGTCCATATAATATAAAACCAAATCGTGTCCTGTACTGGTTCAATACAAACAGTATTGAACCAGTACAGGACATAATTTGTTCAGGATTTTCAATAATCTTCCAATATACATCTGTCACATCAAATGACTGGGCCTCTCTATAAGGCATTAACTGCAGAAAAACTCCGTAATTTAACCAATACTTTAAGAAAAATTAATGGACGAACGAGTACTATTGTCCTGTAAGTTCAGATCTAGCTTTTTGTTAGTTCTTGGGGGGTGTTCTCCACACTTTATTGGCTGTGCACGCCCATTAACGCGTACCAAAGCAGCACAGTTGAGAGAGCAGCTAGCTAGCCAAACAACAACAAACCAGGAATTTCCCTGAAAAGCATTAAAATGTTTTAACATTTATGGTTTATTTTAAGAGAACCTACACATTAGGCCAAAGAACTTAATAGACAAAATAGCAAAGAAGCTGACACACTGCTAAGTCGAGTCCAATTCATGTAAGTAAATTAAGTAAATGTTTATTTATAAAGCACCTGTCATAATATAAATCACAAAGTGATTCACAGTAAAACACAAAAAAACACACACAAACAAATTTGAATATGATGGAGTGTAGTCCATATATCAGAGGAAATTATGACCATATGCCATACATATCTAAAAAAAAAAAAAAAGAAATGTGACTGAATGCAAAAAAAAAAAAAAAAAGGAAATAAAGCCATGTTGGGCACATATGGCAGGACAAAAGCAAAAAAAAAAATACAAAAAGACAGAAAAAGACACCCGTGGCAAAGAAAGAAGCTGAATGAGACATGAATATAAGTGAAATAAAGCAGAAGGGAATACGATGAACAGATTAAAAGTGAAACCAAACATATGAGGAGGGACGACAAGCATTACCAACGTGTGATTTATCCATTTAAATGAGTCCAGACTCAGAATTTCTAATCCTTTCCCCCTCAGGTCTTAAATCACCTGCCATCCACAAAGTCACCATCCATCCCACAGGAAAACACTCATTATGGGCTGCCATTACGTCTGACTGCGTCTCTCTGCATAACCTTGAAACACTGTTCACTCAGCCAAAAACACTTCAATCCAGCGGGGAGCCAGGTCAATTGAGTCAATTCTGAGTGACTTCTTTTTCCCATGGGCACCACAGATGCCATGTTTTTATTATTTTTTATTTTCTGTTACACAATGTTACTAGCAGGTGCAGGTATGTCACATGGGAGCACAGAGTGGTGGATGTAACTGTGTGCATTGATCTCAAAAAGTCAGGCAAGGAAGTAACACCAGAAAAGAAAGTCACGCACAGAGAAAGATTCTGCAGTAACGTCCTTGAAGACTGACATAAAGATGTCCTTTTATGATAGCTAACATGGATTCTGCCTTGTTATCTGTCAACTCCTGCTATAACAAAAAGACACAACCACAGAAATCAAAGCTGCACTTGTTTATAATGTTTCTTTAGGGGGAAAAAAAAAAAAAAAAAAGGATTTTTATTCTGTCTCATCCTTTTATTGTGTGCTCCGGGTCATATTTGAATGTTTGAAGCAGTTATTTTTCAGAGGTAATTTTTCAGACATTTTGCACCATTACTCCCCTCTCATAAACAATTTTACACTATATGCATTCATCCAAAATGCACTGCACATTACTCACTTCTTTGTCTTATTGTCTTATGTAAGAGTAAATTATGTCCCTGCATATTGGATGCTGCTACATACAGCTCTGCAGCACTAAGAACAAATCTAATCTGCATTTTTCTGCTGCTTCATTTGTAATGGAAAATACAGCAAAAACATAGACTGGGGTGCAAATAATTTCTAGGGAGACAGATCACAAAGGAAAGGAGCTGTAGCTGATTTCATGCCTTGTGTTTTACTGTCATGCATGGCTAATTTGTGGTCAGTGCGAAGAAATGTATGCCCTGTGATCTTTCACGGTTCCTCCCTCGCCTGTACTGTAAATGGCAGAGCTTTTATGCGTGGAAGCCTTGAAAGTCCATATTACGATTTACTTTAATATAGTCCTAATTCAGAGAGAGTCCAATAAAACTGAGTGGGAGACAGTAGTGGCAGTTCCATTTGGGTTTGTCACCCTTCACTGGCTCTGAGATGTAAATGACTATCCACCCCAAATGCCCAATGTGGTTCCTGTGGTCTTCGTCCCTTTTAATGCCTTATTTCGAAACAAAAAAAAAGAGGTCAAAGAAAGGGAACAAAAGATATGAGTCTGTCTGGCTTTGCAAAATAAAAAAGGAGAATCTCAAAGCTTGTTAATTAACATGGTCTGTGTTAATTTCTTTAAAACAGTTTTTATATGAATTAAATATGTGGATTTTTTTTTTTGTTGTTACTCAGCTCCATTAAAACACCAAAAGCCTGCAGGCTTGCATACCACTTCTGTGTTTAATACATGTATTTGGAATAAAAAGGAGCGAATTTGTTCTAAAGAGATATCAATCCACCCTATATGCACCTTCCAGCTATGAGAAATTTTAAAAAGAAAGACCAGGTGCTTCCTAAGTGTAGCTGAATTCTAATGTTGATCCAACTAAAAAGCAGCAGAGGGAAAAAAAAATCAGATCCTTTACACAGTTAGCAAGAAAAAAAGCTGCTATTTATAAGTATTAAATTTTGCCTGATAAAAAGAAATTCTTACAAACCTTCTTCTATAAAAGTGCATAAATATTACTAATAAAGTGTAATTAAGAACTGTGTGGTTCCTCTATGTAATGAATTTCCATGGCCACCTGGAGGGAAAAAATAAACATTTAAATAAAGATATCTCGTTTGTAAAATTACTCAACCTCACATGAACAACAACATGAGACAAATTATACTGTTCAGTTACTTGTTTAAAAAAAAAACTAAGCCAAATTGCTGGAGAACTATTTGGGAAAATGATGTGATTCTTGTTTTGATTAAAGCAGGAAAAGCCACAGCATTAAAACTGTAGGTGGTATTTAAGGCCCAAATCAAGGCATTGGATATTAAGTCACATTTGTCCTTACGCTGCTTGTGCCTCCATGCTACTACTTGCAGGCTTGTAGAATGCACAATTAACTCTGAACAGAAGCCGAAAACATCACAACAGTGCAATAATCTGAAGTGATTACATTCCCAGCCTCAAAATTAAAGCGTGAATCCGTAATTCAGTATTCAGCAATGTGTTTTATTTATATATATATATAAAATACCCAATAACCAAAGCTGTCAAAAGTATAGTGTGGTAGAATGTAAGTCAAGAAAAAACAGCATGGCATGAAATGAAAATGCAATACTTTATTAAAGAAAATGTATTTTTATCTCCATTTAAAGTCACAACACTCTGACCAGAAGCTGTTTTAGTCCTCTTGTAGAAGCGAACGACACAGCTCCAGGTCATAGATTAAATATAAAGATGGACATCATGACAGCTTCCTGGAAGGACATTGATACTCGACCACCATGATTTTCTCTGTAGTTAAAAATGGCATCACTGGTGCACAATGGCAGTTCAAAGATATACTGACCTCACTTTTGTGCATTAAAAGGAAGCAGAGACACGTCTTCCATCTTTATATCCAATCTCTGCTCGGTCCCTATGCCAAGGTAGCAGTTTAATCGATTAGATCAGTCAAGGAAGAAAATGATACCAACCTATCTAAGATGTTGTAAAACAACAAAATAGCAAACTCAATGAATCTAAAATGTCAAGATAACAGACAGCTGAGGGGAATGGTTATGGCATATTTCTCGTGATCTCTAGCTCTACTTCAGTTTGAGTTGGGCGCCTAACACTGAGCTCACTCTGTTGTTTATTGGATTGCAATTACTTAAGTTAGAGTTCTCCAGTAATTTCCTCTTTCCTCAGGTCCAACGCTACTACACAATGAAATAAGCTGCTGTTGGTAAATCATTTGTCATATAATCTATCAGTGTTATTTGAGGGTATTAGGAAACGTTTTGATTTGAAATCTGATTTGAAGCAAATTTAAGGAATCCACGTTCTTTCTTAGTCCCTTTAAACTTAAATTTATTACCAATTATATGAAAACTAAATAAACAGTAAAACTAAGGGGGGAAAAAAACATGAATAAAATTGAAAATAATTAGATATTAAATACATTTATAACAATAAATAAATAAATGCAAATAAATTGTCAATAAAAATAGTAAATGTGTGAAAAAATCAATTAAAAAAATTAATTTGATAAAAACAACTAGAAGCAGACTGTCACAATTTGCGACAACATGCATCAAAGGGATTTAGCAAATAATTACTGTATTATTTCAGGCTCAATTACAGTAAGTCTGGGGCCGCCCCCCCCCCCCCCATCTTAACTATTAGCTCATTGATCATTGAGTCAAAGTATTGATGTTGATCAATCTCAAGGATTATTAAAACTTTGATGACAGCATACAATGGTAATCCAACAAACATAATGGTGGTTGGAGACGACCAGTAGCCAGAGGCACCAGTGCATGCAAATGACTCACAAACAAATGTATCCTCACCAGTAGGTGGCAGCAAAATATCATGGTGTATGTAAATAAAAAAGATACTTATCACCCCTTACTAGTACCTTCAGAACTGCCTGGCTCCATAATGACATGATAGCATCATACAGTTACTGCAGATTCATTGGCTGCACCCCCACCACATCCCAAAGGGGCTCAATCCAATAGAGAGGGGCTGCTTAACTCGATCAAGTGCTGCAATCCTGCAGGTTTTCATTGTCTCCCTGTTCCAATACACCTGATTCAAATTAATGAGTCATTGTGCAAAACTTTATAGGCTGTTGAATCCATTTAATTTGAGTCAGGTGTGTTGGAAAAGGGATACATTAAAACCCTGCAGGACTGAGTAGCCGTGCAAAAGAGCAATGTGTTTGGGATGTGTCATGGTCAGCAGTAATAATCAGGTAGGCTGCAGCATTCAAATGATGCTCAGTTAGAACTGAGGGGCCAAAATACAGTACCAGTCAGTTTTGAGTCAGTCTATCTAATGAGAAAGTCTGAACTTTTGACTAGTAATGTATATTTCTCCCATTATTACACCAGCACCAGCCTGAACCAATGATGTGAGGCAGGACAGAGCCATGCTTTTATGTTGCGCCTACCTAATTCTAACCCTACGTCTGGATGTTGCAACTAAAATCCTATGACTTCTGAAATCAACAAGACATTTTGATCCAGACAAATGCTGCTAACTGGATTTTTTTTTTTTTCCCTTCTTCAACCATTCTCGAGATGGCTGTGTGTGACAATCCCAGTAGATACTCAGACCAACAACCATGCCACGTTCAAAGTCAATTAAATCCCCTGTCTTCCTCATTCTGATGCTCAGATTGAGTTTCAGCAAGTCATCTTGACCATGTCTTCATGGCTAGATACTGAGCTGCTGCCATGTGATGAGCTATTTGTTTTAACTAGCAATTGAACAAGTGCACTTAATAAAGTGGCAGGCAAGTGCATAACATGCAATATTCTGCTACAGACCACAAAAAATATACAAAAACATGAATTCATGAGAAAAAATTGATTATTTGTTGAATATTTGTGCATTCACGATACATCAACTAAGCAGTCAGGAAAAAAAAAGCTAGCTTGTTTTGAACATTCCAACATTTAATCATTACAGACTCTCATGGAGGAGGAAAACCTGAACATAACAGCTGTGTCCCATCCTCCTCAGGAAAGGATACCAGCTGACCCACTGCTAGGTATGTGTAGAGCACAGCTGCATATCCCACCTCCTGTCTCCTTCAACTGTCGAAAACAGTTAGAGTGGAGTGGCCCCATCATGGCACCCGCTCCCAAAACATGCCGTCTGATTACAGCAGTCCCTCAGTGAACCTCACTAGCACTTATTATGATAATGAGGTCCATTTCAGAACCCTCACTCCCTGTGGTGGAGAAGTAAAGCGTTGGCTACGGGTGGATAAGTAGAAAAGGGTGAATCGGATGTTGAAAGAAAATGCAGGAAATTGGGGGGTGGGCCGCCTCAGGAAACCTACATGCATAAAGATGAAAGCACAGGGCCTAATGTTGCTCCAACAAATCAATCAGACAGTGGTTGCAGGGCGCAGCTGGCCCAGTGGTTCACCGTACACACAGGAATTTGTCCAACATGCAGCTGCACACTTGACTGTGAACAGATTTCTGTCATCGCATCCACTTCCCTACACAGAGGAATCACATCTCCAGGACAAAGACACAATAACTCCTGATTCCTCCAGAAGATATCCAAATGATCCACACAAAGAATTTCAGTGGCACTTATTTTATAAAGCTGAAGATTAAATGATCCCTAGAAAATCTAAAGTTAAATATGATATTCTCCTTTCAATATGAGCAGGATACATACAGTATAGCATTTTATTTAGCATCATTTTAAAGAAAAATGCAAGCGATTTGAGTTTAACAATAACTTTATTATGGTCTTAATGTTGGGCTATGATGTGTCTTGTAATGTTTGGGAGACGTGAACTAATGAAATGTTTAGGAATGCATCAGTTGCTCGGCTGGTGACAGCAACAACTTATGAAAACACAGTTGATTGATTCTCATCCGTCTACCTGATGAGCAGCTGGAGTCCCACTGCTCAGGGATGGCATCAGTGGCCCAGTTTGAAGAAATACAAGGGATGTTCGATTTAGGCTTTTTCACCAATATCCAATAAACTGATATTGTCCAACTCTGAAATTCTAATATCAACCGATACAGATATATACAGACAGCTGTGAGGCTGTGTCTCTAGTATTCTGAGAAATACAACTACATTCTTCTCTGAGAACAAAGATCCCAAAATCTCCTTAACTCAGCCAGAGGAGTTTATTTTGGAAATCTAGCTGCCGTATATCAGATACTAGCAGGTATTAGCCAACATGTGGCTAATTATAATGTTTCTGACAACTTAGTAACTTAACCAACAACTTAAAGCCAGACATATTAAAAGCAGCTTCAAAGCAAGTGAGTCTGTAGCAGCAGCAGCTGCACCGTAGTCACATGACTCTGAAAGGAATGCTGGGTAATGAAGTTCTTCCAGGATAACAGGGACTTTTCTACATGCTGGACCGCTTGCTAATCGAATAAGATCTTGCGAGATTTGACAAAATCTCGTGAGATTTTACTAACAAAATCTTGCGAGATTTCATTTTTCAAAATATCGGCCCAAAAAACGTTAACAATATTTTCCGATATCACATTTTAATGCCAATATCGGCCGATAATATCGGTAGGTCAATAATATCAGACATCCCTAAGAAATACTAAACTATCCAAGTTACTTTCCCACTGAATCCAGTGGGAAAGTGATCCCAATTTTTCTTAGCAGTAGTGTATGCAAAGAAAAGTTTGTCAGAAACTGTGTGCTAGAACAGTGCAAAAGAACTTCTGAGATGATGTGATAAGTGATATTGTTCAGCTGAATCAGTGCAACTTCAAGTTAATCCTTTAGTCATTGTGTGCTAGCTTTGTAACTCACACAAAAAAAAGCTGATATTATGAGAATAAGCATGCTGCAAGAAAGACAATCCTTAAATACTGGACATCCAAGAATGCACCAAGCTCCCAACTCCAGCGGAGAGAAATGGAGCCAACCCAGAACTGCATAACTGCAGTTTATTTGTCTTCAGCAAAGGGCTGGCTGTAGAAGGAAGTCAATCCACATAGACTCACATGTTAAAAAGGCCAACTTCACATCCAAAAAAAACATGTTTAAAACTGTGAGAGGGTGAATTTTCTTAAAACTCATCCATTTAGATGTTGTTTAATCTTAGAATATTGAAAAAATTAGGGGCGTGCAGGCAACAGACCGGCTGTCAGCGCTAGCACTGGTAGCTCTCAGGAAGGCCTCCGCCAGTAGTAGAGTAGCACAACTACAGTTTTTGGCCAGCTTACAGCGTGCCTTAGCTTTATTCCGCTTACCTCCACTAGCACCGGGTTGGCTCAGTTAGCTCTTAGCTACAGGTTCACTGGGTGTCAATCTTTCAACCCCACACACACAGCCCCCCATCTCAGCCCCACCTCTTTGCCCATTTTTATATTTTCTGGGAGAGACAAAATGTGCCACACTGCCTAGATGGCAACGGTTGGAATCGACCATCTTTCATTACAGCTCTTCAAAAACCTACAGGTTGCGCTGCAAATGGTTTGTCCAGTAATTAACAGTCTATGGAATGCACCCATTTTTAATTTGGCTTTTAACTGATTTCATTAACTCTTTTATTTCTTTTGTATTATTCTTAATCTCTAATACTTTAAGAATTTTTTTCTATTCTACTTTTAGGATGATTCTTTTTAGGAACTGTCTTGGTACATTTTACTGTTCTTATGTTTTATCGTTAAATAGTTTTTTTCATATTTTGTAATCATTTATCATTCCTTTATCCATTGCCTGTTCCTATATTTTCTTGCTTTATTTTAATCTTTTAGTTTTTACCCCGTGTTTCCTGGGGGCCCTCCACACTGGGAGTTGTCTGGTCTGCCTGCGGGGGTGCTTTTTTGGAGATCCCTTGGGACTGGAGGACTTGGGGGGCTTTGCACCATGTGCTGAGCTTACCGTGGTCTATCTGGGTCAGGGTGGTCTCTCTGGCGGTGTCCCTGTTGTTGTGGACTGTGGAGCCTCTCAGCATGGATGGCTCCGTATAAGTGTTTTTTTCTCACCTGGGTCCTCAGTGCATTGCCATGTTACATGAATTTTATGCTGTATGTGTACATATTTGTGTGTGTGTGTGGGGGGGGGGTTACATGGTTTTATTATTTTTATTTTTGTTGGGCACTTTGTGTTGCATTCGTTATGAGCTATATAAATAAAGTTTGATTTGATTTGATGTACTTTATTCGGTACACTGTTCAACACCTGGTTACAAAATGTATGCAGAGTACCATTTCTGAATGCAGAACTTGAATCAGACGGACCAGTGAAGCTTTAATACACAGACTATGAAATAACATGAAAGAAGGGTCCATCTTCTGGCTCAGGCTGGTGATCTAATGGTGTGGGGAATATTCTCTTGGCATACTTTGGGCCCTTTTATACCAACTGAGCATCATTTAAAGCCACAGCCTACCTGAGTTGACCTTGTTCAGCCTTTATTATCACATCCTGCAGACTAATGCACCATGTCATAAAGCTCAAATCATCTCAAATGCATTTGCAACTGTGGTGTAAAGAGTTGATGTGGGCTACTATGTCTCTGTTACTTCTGTTTTCTTGTTTACGTTCAAGAAAACTGTGCAGGAGCTCTCTCATTTACTGATCATGTTGTGCTGTTGTGATCCTGTGAAGAAAAACATATTTAAAGATAAATAAATTTAAGAAAGGAAAATTGTCAACCTCTCCACACCAACATCCACTTGTGTCGTCCAGGTTAGTTTTCACCTAAACCGAGCCAAAAATGTGTTGATATATCTCGAAGGAGAACCCAAGAATCTCATAATAGAAAAACTAGCTGCTCTCTGTGTTGCGGCAGCTTAACCTTGCTGTTTTCTCACATTAACACTGGAGACGGGAGAATGTGTGGACAAATTGTTCCGCCCTTTTTTCACGCTGTTGTTTACACTTCTCAGCGGGAGATTTTATGCTTTAGAAGTGCTTTCACAGCTGGGATCGTGAGAAAGGGTCAATGGAGGAGAAGGCTAAACATGATGCAGAACGAACACTAAAAAAATCACTGTTTTCTTTACAACATATAAATATTCTGCAACATTCCCTGAACACTGTTTGTGTTGATATTGATTAGAGTATCTGAGCGTGCTACACAACAGCAAAGAGTGGGAGGAGAGCAGGAAAAAGGCAGCAGACAGATAAGTAAAGCTGCAACACAGTCAACTGACCCAGTAGTTGCAAATATCCCCGAATATTTGCAATCTTGCAAGAGAATTGTCTAGCCGTGGAAAACCTCTGTAGTTTTCACATGCCACCACTCCAGAATATTTCAGGAATCCAGTGCATCTGTGCAAAAACAGCTTTTTTCACCTCTGTTTTGCAGGACTTCATCCTATTCAATTTTCACCAGAGCCACTTCAGGCTGGACACGCAAGCAATAGGGGTCCTTGTTGTGGGCTTAATAGGGGTTAGCTCATTGAATTGATTAAACTTTGAACATTTTTTTTTCTTTTCACAGTGGAGTCCTGGTGATCTCAGCAGTCTCCACCACTCTGCAGGTGTTCGTGGTCTATAACAGATGACTTTTAGACTTTATTGTCTCCAGGGGGAAATTCTTTTCCACAGACCAGCCCTTGACTTCCATTTCATAACATGACAATGTACAGAATCCCACATAAGGGTACACAGACAGAATAACATTTCACCACAGAATGCACCATGAAATACATGAAGTAGTATGAAAAGACATGATAATGTAGCACAGGGATGCAGCTATGACTGCAGGTATCAAGCTTTTGCCAAAACGAGCCTTTCTGCACCTCAGCTTCCTGTATCGCTGTCCTGAAGGCAGCAGGATAAGATGCCATAACACACGGGGATGCAGCTGGTAAAAGTGCTCTCAACAGCATAGAGCTTTCTGGGGATCTTAAAGCAACCCTTACCTATCTTGCATTTCAGAAAGCACAGTAAAATTATTTGAATATCAACAGTCCCATCTCACTCCAAAGACCCACCCCCCATTCCTTCTGCCTCCCAATGCAGAAGCAAAGGTCTGACCGGCAGGTCCCTTGGCCAATCCTAGGCATAGGCCCAACTGCAAGGATTGGTTGGAGTTGAAAAATTAGAGATTGGAAAAATATTTTTATTTTGATTAATAGTGGGTCTGTCTTGTATTTCAGAGTTCTATTACCTCATTCATAGCATTTTATCCCATCAAAAAATAGTACAACAATGCAACATCAGTAAGGGTTGCTTTAAAGGTGCAGAGTATAACAAAATAAAAGTTAAAATGCTAAATATATATATATTACTAAGAACAGTGCTTCTATTTTTATTTCATCACTTTACAAAAATAATTATTTTGTTTTTCCCCCCCAGAAAAGCCATTTTCACAACCATTTTCATCAGCTTGCTGTGGATCCACATGCCTGAGCACAGCTGCCATATAGGGGATTATCACGCTTCCGTGTTCCGGTTTCCGGAACTTGAAACACTTAGCCGGTCAACTTCCGGTCCAGTTCAATGTCCCTGCTCTGTTCCACTTCGTAAATTGAATAAACGCCAACCCTACTTAAATTTTCATGGATTCCAGACTGAAGTGATACTAAGGAAGAAGCTGTTAAAAGCAATTTGCCAGAGTGAAGGGCCGAACTTTATAATAAAACAACGTAGCACGTTTGTTTGTAGCCGGTGCGGCACAACACCGGCACTTCAATGATGCAGACTACACAGCTAGCGTTAGCAAACTAGCATTAGCAGGCTAGCATTAGCAGGCTAGCGTTAGCTGACGTGCCTAACTTTGTGTGTCTTAAAACACACAAACATCTGAAAATCGGGTCTCTACCCTCCCGTTTCCAGTGCAACAACTGGGAACTGCCAAGAAAGGAGACGCTTTCAGATCCTTGTAAGATTTCAGCCGCACAAAGTTAGGCACGTCATCAAGCTGGCTAATGCTAGCCGGCTAACACCGGCTGTGTGGTCTGCCGGCTACAAACAAACGTGCTGCGTTGTTTTATTAAAAAGTTTGGCCCTTCACCGCGGCGAATCGATCGCTATGATCCACTTCTTCCTTAGCATCACTTCAGTCTGGAATGAAAACTTATGTTTGGCATTTATCCGATTTACAAAGTGCAACAGAGCAGCGACGGCTATTGTTAAAATGGCCTGGAAGAGGAAATGCCTAGATTCCGGGAAGTTCCGGTAAGCGTGATAATCCCTTCTTATGGTGTCCCTGAATGGACAAACAACTGTGTGTGAGGTGAGAACCCTCTGAGCTTTAAAACTGCAGCACCAGCTTTCTTTGATCATTGCTAGAGCTGCATTTGAGTTAAGTAACACCTTCAAAAGACCATAGAAGATGCACACAGTTTTGAAGTAGCTACCTGTAATCATCATGCACCTGAGGCCACTGGATCCACTTTCAGATAAAAACATGTTTATGTCTAAAAAAACTTTGGCCACTGATGATTACCATCCATTCACAACTGTGCTTGGCATTTGAAGTTATTTCTAAGCTTACCACTATGTCAGTAATTCTTACACACCTTACCTTTAAGCTACATACCAAACTTCTGAAGTTTTCTCAGGAAGTAGAGCTTCCGCTGAGCCAATTTAACTGCTGTGTTGTGTGTAGTTCTGCAGATGTACGGGTATTTAAAGCTGTTCACCGCTCCACTTCAAACACCTGAATGAATACTGGCCAATAAAACCTCCACTACTTCCTCATGTCCAAGATCATCTGAATCAACATCATAGCTTTATCTCTACCAGTGATACATCCTGTCACTGTTGGGGGGATTTCCTTTATGAGGCAACACAGTTGTGGTGGAATATGGTGTAGGGGATGGTGCAGAGGATGCATTGCTGTGGAAGGGCCATGTTCATAATAATAATGGCCGTTCTATTACGTTCTATTATTGGGTCCTCCCAGTCAGAAATAGGAGCCAGTCACAGAGGCTGGGATGCAAGCCAAGTATAGACATTTTGTGGGGGATGACCATGTTGAAAGCAACACACAAGAAAAGATCTTTGTCTTTACTCCCCTTGGAAATGAGTTCTTTTTTTTTTTTTTTACTTTAAAGGAGAACTCAGTAACTTTTTTACCTCAATAAATGCTTTTCGGAATCCCCGTGGGGCTAAACAAAGTGTTTACGGAGCGATTCAATGTTTCCCCCCTCCCGCCGGGGCCTCTGGCCTGCGAGCAGCTAAAAACAACTTTGCCTGCGCCGACCCGAGCAGAACTTGCGACAACAGAAACCGCTGTACGGTACTCAGGTCCCCTATCTACCGAGCTGCTTCCAGCTCTGATTTGAACCGGACTACCAGCGCTAATTGGAAGAAAACATTTCTTTAGCTTCACACCACCTAAACACGGCTCCTGGCTCTCATAACCAACTCTTTGCTGGACCAGAGTGATTCACGTAGCTTGCGCTGCCTGGGCGCCGGGTGAAGCATCACTGCTTCAGGCTCAATAATCACTTGTCACGTCCGCAAAAAGTAAATAAAAGTTCGTATTCTTACCTGCTACTCGCCAGCACCAGTGAAAAATATAATCCACGGCATATTTACCCGCAAATCGCGGGTAAAACGTCCCGTTTCAGAAGAGACAGGTCTTTGCTTTGAGCAGAGGGAGACGTGGTGCTGCTACCAACGCAGCAAAGTAGCATCAACAAGCTAGAAAAAGCTTAGAAATATATCCAGGGATCAAAATAGAAGAAAGACAGGTAGAGAAGCCGTCTGTGTGCTGTGGGGGTGTAAGGGGGGGTTGAACACGACAGTGAAAGGACGCCACTAGGGGGAGCCCCGAGCTGAAGTTACTGAGTTCTGCTTTAACGGCTATTGCCTGTAAATTGTAACACCACCAATAGATGCAGACATGCTGTACTGCTTTTACTTAAAGTTCCAACTTAAACAGCTCTAACAGCTACTTCAAGTTTTCACACCTTCCAATGAACCCAACATGGAGCTCTCTTTTCTCAAACTGAACTATTACCTCTGCTGAACATCAAAAGGCGCAGAAAATGAGGCTGAACGGTGGATGCTTAAAAGTTGCCTTTTCAAATCCTTAACTTCTTTTCGAGGGCTCTGCCTTAAATCTGGAGCGATACATATCTCCCCTGCTGGAGACACTGCTGCTGCCGCCGCTCACTATCGGCACTCCTCATCGAGCAACAGGCTCCGGAGATCAGCCCTGTGTGCTGCTGCCTCCACCAGCCCCGCATGCTCCCCTTTCCATTTTCAAGGTCAGATAAACGTTGAGGGGCAGAGCATTAGCCGCACATGTGCAAAGGCATGAACACTGCATAAAATGGGGTTCATCAGAGAGCAACTCTGCTTGCTTGTTTATATTCTGAGCAATTGCATAAAAGCGTCGGTCGATGTTTGCAGAGAGCATTTTAATTAGCTCTTAACAACAAGCTCTCTCTGAATTACAAAGCAATTTTTTTTTTCGATTTGGAAATTAATGACCTCCTCTCCAAATTGGGGAGGCTGATGATGAGACCGCTGCTGCTGCTTGTGGTGGTTTATTTCCCCTCCCAGCATCCTGAATGGGATGTGAAGTGTCCAAGTTGGAAAAAGCCCAAATAGAGAAGAGGGAATAGTATCTCCGACAGCCTGCCTGCTGATGTAAAAAGGGCCTGACTGGCCGCTGCTGGCTCCCTCTGTCTCACTCTCAGCTAATGCATTTTCTGGCACTCACACAGGACTGTGCACAAGCTCACTGACTTTAACCAAACGTAGGCTGCAATCGCCTTCATCGGCACATCATCATCTCACTATTTCTTGTCTGTGTCTTTCTCGTGCAAAGGAGATGCAGCACAGTAGAGCTAAGGCTCGTGAAAACACCTGCAGGCGTCCTTATTGTCACTTGTGAAAGTGTGTCTGCTTGGATTTGGGCGTGAATCAGTGGGACTGACAGCCCTTCTTTGGGTAGTCCTGCCATCTAGTGGTAAGTATGTGTACTGATTTGAGCATATTTTAAAGCAAAATAACTTATTTTTCCTTTGATTTGAGAAATTCATGTGTTACAGAATGGAAAAGCTCTAATTTATGCAATTTGGCAAAAAAAAAAAAAAAAAAAGTCTAATTGTTGTGTGCTGATGAAGAGAAAGTAATTGCATTATTTACACCCACAAGCTTGCAACAAAGGCTTCTGATGTGTAAACTTGGTTTTGCTTCTGGCATCTATGCAAAAGTTAAATAGCTTGCTAAAGACTTAATTATCTTTACTTAAAAAAATATTCTCTAGGAACCAAATACAAACATAATGCTTGTGATGGGCATTAAACCTATGTTTCCCTATCCTTTAGGTGAAACGCTCCACTCTTATTGCCCAGAGTTTATTTAGACCTCTTAAGCTCTCCAAGTCCTCTGCTTACCTCAGTTGATCCATCTGGACTCCTGATAGCAAAAAGCTCTGACCAGGAGTGACAACACTGCAGGAGCGCTAATATTGCCCCTTTACCAACATTTGGTTAAGGTCGACAAAGGGAAAGGGAATTCAGCAGCTTATGAAAAAGCTGCATGATAGAAGTGCAGCTAAATGGGAGTGAATGTTATGCACTAATGGCCAGCCAGGGGAAACCAGTTAGGCCAGCAAACAGTAGCTCTCCACACCTGTCCACTGGATTTATAAATTATATTTCCCAACATACAAGACTTTGCATCCATGTAATTCAAACTGATTCCCTTGATCAAACAGCTGCAGAGGAAGCAGCGCTGACATTCACTGTGTAACCTCATTTGACATGTAAGGAGTAAATTGAAATGGACTTACACTCATTTAAGACCATCTCTCTGCCCTCTAAAATCTAAGGTGACACAGTATAAAAGCCATACGCGATTGTTAGATCAGCTGGAGGACTGCAGTGCAGCAATGAATAAACAAAGTGCCACAATGGGATTGCCTCACTTTGTCAAACGTGCTGTGCCTCCTGCAGTAAACGTCCTCTGGAGTATCTCAATTTGTGTGTGTGTGTGCACATTATGCATGCAAATATGTGTGCGCAGCAGGCGCGTGTGCGTGCATTAACTACACAGGGAGTTGTGTAGTTAGTCTGCTGACCCACTTTGAGTTGTTTTCATTTCTCATTCTCTCCGTGTGAGTAAAGACAAGTCTCTTACTTTCTCTTCATGTCCTTTTAACATATTCCCCTTCTCCTCCCAGTATTTACCTGTAATAATTGTGACATGAATCACTTCCAGCAGGGAGGAGCTCAGCTTTAAGAACAACTCTCCTATGAAAGCCAGGAGATCCAGGGAGGGAGTTACCTTTGATCTATGGTTCCAAACTAGGGGCGCAGCAAGAAATGCAGAGTTTTTGCACAGTTTGTAATACATGGACAAATGTGTGAAAACACCAATATGCAAACAATTAATTCACATCAGAAATTTCAACAGACACAATATAGGGAAAAGAAAAGAAAAATGACTAGGTATATTTGCATGTGGTTTTGACCAGGTAATGGGTTAATTAATGGTAATGACCAATGGTTAGTTGTGGGTAATGAAGAGAGGCCACAGTGTCTCAGAATATAAGCATCGAACAGGAAGAAGACAAACAAGTTACTCCAGGTGGGGACTTCTCATCCTGAACACAGAGAAAAGCCTCTTGATTTCTTTAGAAATGAACTTCTCAGATGTAGTAAATAGCAGAGTTGTTTTACTACAGCAGCATCTGCCTCTGCAAATGTTCTATTCACCGCATTCAAAGTCGTGTGTAGAGTTTCCTAGTCTAAAAAGCCTCACAAAGGAAATGATCATTCCACCTGTTGCTGATATGGTTTAACCTACAAAGCAATCAGTAAATATTTTTGAGAAACATTTTATTGAAATCTACACGGTGAAATCCCCAGTGCTAAATTTGAGTTGTTAAGTCATAAACTCTTTCAGAGGAATTCTAACACCATTGAGAGTAAAATAACCACCAGCGCTGGTGAAAATTTTCAGCATTAAAACAAGTTTCATCTTTCAGTGTATAATTGGCTCTATGAAGTGCACCCAGGAAGACCCCGCCCTCTTTGGCTTGAATATTTCCCATCATGCTTTGTGAGTCCCCTGTATGGTCCTGCACTGAGAGCTAAATGTATACTGTACGTGATCCCTTTGGGTCTCCTTGGTGTGTATGGTGTATTAATTAAAACATGTTGTTGAAGTTGATATTTTGTGCTGATTATCAGTTCTTGGTTGGTATCTGTCAAATTACCAACTAATATCCCAACTCTCCCAAATTTCTGTGCTGATATTCAGGACAGTACTTTAGGGTCAATCCAGGGTAGGAAATAATGTGTTAATATTGATACAAAATTCAGAATCCTCTGATATTCACCTCCAATACCTCAAAGCAGGCCTATTATCATTTTTATACTTGAGTTTTGTTGCAAGTGTTGGGGTGCACGTGGTGGTGCAATGGGGGGACTTGAAATTGTTAATGAAAATTGGGGCCTGCAGAAAAGTTTGGGAAAAACAACAGTTTCTGTTTTCTTACATTAAGAGATATTGGTTACTGATGAGTTTTGTTTTATTTATTTTTTTTACTGCTGTTGTTGTTGTTTTTGTTTGTTTTTTGTTTTTTCCCTTAAAAATTGAGACTGGGATACAAACACTGACATTAACACTGACAGACACTACAGGTCTTTCAGTCTAAGTAAACTGGTTAAATCAATGCGTTATGGTTTTGTCAAATGAAATCAATTATTGTATTAGCTCAATTTTAAGATATTAAAATCTAGCTTAACCAGGTTGTTTGTGAAGTTTGTAAAAGGATAAGAATGCATCAAAAGTGTAAGTGAAGCAGCTAATTGAATGCAAAAATGTCATTTTTGCTACAAAATGAGGAGCAGGAGTCATTTTATGAAATGTTTTTACATTGAGTTACTTTGTGAAGTTATTTTGATGTGCTGTAGCATGATTTAAAAAAAAACATATAAATCAGTGGATTAGATATGTGACTATATTTGGGTTTACTGTGAAATTAGGTTGTAGTTCTCCAATGTACTTTATTTAAATAAGGTACAATGTGTGAAAATGGTGTTTTCTCTTGTTACTGTCAATGTGATCTGCATCCATCTCAGCTGACTCCTTTTTTTATGGATTAGACTCATTCCCAACCAGGAGGGAACACTCTACCTTTTTCTAATAGAGATCCATGGCCTCAACCTTTGGCGACTGACTTTCATCCCAACCGCTTCACACTCGGCTGTGAACTGCCCCGGTGTGTGCTGAAAATATTCAAATCATATGAAATCAAATTTCATTTATGAAGCAGTTTTCATACAAGAAGTAGCACAAAGTGATTTATGTAAGAATGTCTGAAAATCTGATTGACTGTACAGTTGTTCAGAATAGTGTTACTTTGTATGGGTTTATATTCTATGGGCCTATTATTTTAATTTTTTACAATTCCAACTTTAATAAAAACATTTAGCAGTTGTGTATATCTTCTCAACACAGTTCAGTTGGTCAGTGGACATTGTGAACAAAATTTCCTTGAACTCGTATCTGTGACATAGAGGTTGAAACTACCCATCATTCAAATGTCAGTTATGCAGAACCATGAGGGAAGTCATTGTTGCAAATTTAAAAGATCAATGACTTTGAAAAACTACTCAGCAGGTGATCAGATTAAACATCAATCTGTCACTATCTATTTCAGGCTGGCTTCAACAAATCAAATGAATGCCACTAATTCTTATTTGTGAGTACTGCTAAAAGGCAGCTGCAAAAAGAGCAAAAACATAAGTGTTTTTCCCTCCTTTCCATTTAGTCCAGACAAACCCTCCAGTTATAACCATGCTACACTAGCATGTGAGTTAAACTCTGTAAATGCCATCAATGTCCACATAATCACACACAATAGGCACCAATGAGGGACATAGATTGGTCCAAACCAAATATGCCATGGTGACAAACATTATCTGAGGTGTGCCAAGGATTATCTCATGATTGTGAATGTAATTAATCAATCTCAATAGATTCCAGCTCCTTTGCAGCTGGTTCCCAAATCCATTTGTTGCATCCAGGAAAGTGATGCTTGTAAAGTGCACAGTACTAAGATGAATGGCTGACAGCTTTGTGTTTAATGTTTTCATTGATGTGCTCAGGTTTCCCTTATTGAGTTCTGATCCTTCTTGCCCCAAAGTAACAATAGATGTTGTAAAGTGAGGTATCTCAGGGCATGTGTCACACTCCTTCTCTCAGTGCATTTGCTGGAAGCATCCACAGAGCCAGGAGCTGTGCTACCTCCATGTCGGCTTGAATCAAAGCCCTTAGTAACAAACTCATATTAAGAAACACAGCTAGCAGCACATACATGCGCCCTCATTATAATGACCTTCTTTCCATGGTCTGACCTCAAGCTGATGAGTCCATTCCATGAAACGTTTATTTTCAGATAAAAGGAAATTAGCCTTTTCAGTGGCCGTCATCTTTCATTTCTAAATCCCACTCAAGCCTTTTACTGCTGGTTATATGTTTCATTTATGCCCATCAGGAAAGACAATGAGCCATTGAAGCTGCTCCCTGAGGAATATGCCAAGACCATTGTTGTGTCTCCCCAAAAACTGGAGCCTGACACCCATTGTTATTCTCAAGGAAACACTCACGCTTAAGTCTGACTTACTAACTCATTCAAGGGATGTTTCAGCTGAGCGGTGAACAATACTCTCTCTCTCCATCAGTAATCCTGATCCTGCATGTCAAGGGAGAGGAGGCATGATGGTGTCAGGCTCCTCAGTGTTAAATGCCAAGCCCATGAAAAAAAGAAGAGCACCATGATGATTGGGTTTATTAAAAGCTTTCCTGTCCCGTGCCACAGCAGGGTGTGATTGATCTCCTTTGACGTGTCCTTTTACCCTGTGTCACATTAATAAACTATCTCTCTTCTGAGAGACTGACAGACTGCCTCCTCCTCAGAGAAACTCAGAGGTATGAGAGGGAGGGAGGACGGGATGGGAAGCAATAGAAAGACAGAAGTCAATGACAGCAAAAAGAATAATGAGTGGACATCACAACACCAGTCTTTCACAGCAGGGATGTCACTTTTATTGCCGATCATTATGGCAGGAAAGTCCGAGTCAAGATATTCATCACATTCATCATAACAGCAGAGTCTATTAGGGTGATATTACATAACTCGGCTTTTCCATGTCAAAACTCACTTTGCAACCTTTCATGTTCGCAATTTGTTCAGTGTCTGTAACAGCCTGGAGTTTCCTGCTGGCTCTTTTACAAAAGATCATGTGGCTCCTCTTTCTGCTTTTGCTGTTTACTCGTTTTCCTGGTGGGATGATACTTTGTAAATACCGTGGACCAAAAAAATCAATGTAATATTGTGAGCCAGACTAAAACTTTTATTGTGCAGCTCATCAAGTTCAAGTTTATTTTATTTATAAGCACATTTACAACAACCAAGTTGGAAATGTGCTTATAAATGTGTAAATGTGTAAAAATTCAATTAAAACAAATAAAACAGTGTCAAGCAAGGTTATTGTAATCAACTAAAAGTAATACAAAAAATGAAAACTAAAATTGAACAAATATTTTTGTTAACTGAAATAAACTGAAAATGCAAAAACATCCTTAGTTTTAGTCTTTGTAAAATAATTTAATACAAAAGCCTTTTGGGGTAAATCTACTTCTATTTATCTGTTTATTTTGCTCTACCGGTTTTACTCCGAGTGACTTTTTGATGATTTTGAATGTCACACCAGACAAATACCTATAATTTACAAAAAAAAAAAAAACTAACACTGAAACTATTAAAACTAAACTAAAACCAAGCAAAAAAAAAACTACTAAAAAAACTAACTAAAACTAACTGAACTGAAAAACAAAAAGTCAAAACTAAATAAAAACTGAAACTAACCAAAAATCCAAACCTATTATAACCTTGGTGTCAAGCTCAGCTAGCTAGTGCAAAGAAGTGGGTCTTGAGCATGGACTGGGTGGCTCTAATGTGGAGAGGCAAACTTTTCCACAGCTTACACACCTTGTCTGAGACAGAATGTAAAATAGCAAATTTATGGAACAAAGGTTCCTCAGACTGCAGCACAGCCACCGTACCTCCTGAGTTACAGTACAGTCAACAAACTGAGGTCACTCGTTTCCAAGAAAGCATCCTTACAAAATTTCTTAGCACCTCCGTGTGTGGGATGTAGTGGGAAAGTTTCTTAACAAAGAAAAGGCAGCGAGACAGACTATAGCAACAATAAGCTTGTTTGCTTTTGAAAGCAGCAGGAATGTGAAGCGTAAAATTGATAGTTTCTTTAGTTAGTTGAATTCCAATTAACTGCTTCAGAGCCCTTTTATTGGTTGGACTGTCTTTACATGAATTGCATCAGAGGTCAGTAAGTGTAAAAAAAAAAAAAAAAAGGAATGTAATAGACAAATGAATTCATTAACTAATTCTCACGCTGTTTAATGTAGAAATGAATTTCAAATTCCAAAATGACCAACTCATATTTGACAGCTACATTTTTTTTCTCAGCAATGTTCATTCAGAGACACAAAAACAAAACAAATGTCATGTATGTGGACGCTGTGCAAGTGACTAATGGCGCATTAAGAGAATCAAAACAGTGTAAAACCAACAACAGAAAGTTTGCAGTTTCTTCGAAAAAGCTTAAACCTGTATAGACACAATAAACATGGTGGAAAACTTATATTTCAAATCAAATTCAGGTGATATTACACTCAATATATCACATGTAATTAATTAAGAATAGAATCATTGGAGGTCAACAATCACCTGAGATATTGGAGTAAAATTGAATTGCATCTCAGTCTCTTGTTCAGTCTGGCTCTAGCCGAGTCTGTCACTGGGCATGCGCAGTGCATCGCTAAGGAAGAAGAAGAAAGGAAAATGTCACTCGCGAGGTGAGTCTACCACCAAAGCCCTTTATTTGTCTTTAAATAATCTAATTAGTAATCTGATATGATTTTCACTTGGCATTATGTAGCGTACATGATACATGTTTGATTTTATATCGACGTTTATTGTCCGTTAATGTTATTTCGCTATGAATCGTGCTAACGGTATTAGCAAATGCTAGTAAAATGTCGTCAGCTCAACACTTAGCATTAGCTACTATAGCATCACGCGTCTATAGTCAATAAACAAGTTCATTCAACTATGTAATGATGTTCTCGGTTATTTTATACTTAAGTCTGATTGGCAAAAACTAAATGGTTTATAGCAAAAGTTTTGACTAGATTTAAAGCTGTTTCCTCCTTTCAGATAAGTTGCAACGTTAACCTGACATCAAGCTAATGAGTGTGGTTAGCGGCTAACGCTAGTTAATGTTTATAACTTTTGGTTACAATATGAAATAGCAGAAACGCAAAAGGTGTAATTATATTGTTCTTTAAGCTTTTTACCGGCGCCGACTCAGCTGTCGCAAGACCAGCTGGAGACAGAAGAGAGGCTCCGGGCCTTGAAGTCCTACTCCACCGCCCTGGTATCGTCCCGCAGAGAGCCCCCTCCATACGGACACAGGAAAGGCTGGGTGCCACGCGTGCTTGAGGTAAAGCCTGTTCAATTTAAAGGAGCTGTGATTTCTCATGCTGTGCCGGTGAAATTTGTTGTTCGTTATGTGAGCTCTATAGTATTTTAACATGAATGTTGCAAAACTGTGCAGGACTTTGGAGATGGAGGAGCTTTCCCAGAGATCCATGTGGCTCAGTTTCCTCTGGAGATGGGCAGGAAGAAAAGGACATCCAATGCTCTGGCAGTGCAAGTGGATGCAGAAGGAAAGATTAAATATGATGCCATCGCCAGACAAGGACAAGGAAAAGATAAGGTATATGATTAAATCTTGTGATTTGTGTGGTTTCACTTGAAAAATATCAGCTTTACAATACGTGATAATACCACTGTCTTTGATCAACCCAGATTATGTGTTAATACAAGTGGCGATTGAGTTCAGCCAAAACTAGTGAAGCTGCCAATATTATTTATGTCGTCAGTTATTTATAGATATGCATTTATAGTTGCAAAAGATGAATTTAGAAATTTGATGTGGTCCTGTTTGATTCTTTGAGGTGCTTGGAAGAAGAGGCTTTTTCAGGTTTTGTTTCTAATCATTCCTCTTGTTGCATTATCATAGGTGGTCTTCAGTAAGTACACTGATCTGCTTCCAAAGGAAGTTCTCAATCAAGATGCTCCAGGACTACAGAAGCCTGATGAAGAGGCTGTGCAGGAGGTAAAATGTTGTAGAGAGGATATTTATCAAAAGCCTTTCAAGTCTTAATAAGAGGTGTCTGTCAGATTAAATAACATAATTATTTAGAATTTTTCTGCACAATGTTCCCAAGGCATTTAGTCTTTTATTTTATAAACTCATAAACATTAAGAAAGACTTTTCCAGTGACACTTTATTTGGTTGTCCTTATTCCTGCATAGATTATCAGTCATACATGAAAATGCATTTAATTTCTAACTGGCTGTAGGACACATTTCAAAAACTTAAACTCCTGTGTTGCCTGAAGCATAGTAGCCCTGTGTTTAAGTACTACTTTGTTCATCACTGCAATCACAGACAGACTAATTTTTGGTGATCTTCTTCTTATGTTTTGGGCCTACTATGTTTATGCCTACCTGTTGCCTGGATTAATTGTTCATGGTTGTGGTTGTGTACGCTCTTTTTAGCTGACAGAGAAGACTCGTGCTGCCCTGGAAAAGCAGGTGTCTCAGAAGATTGCTGCGGCCATGCCTGTAAGAGCTGCAGATAAACAAGCCCCTGCACAATACATCAGGTATGGATTTCAGTCAAACAATTTAACAGTGGTTACTATTTTGACTTGTAAACCAATTCAGCATGGTTGTGAATGTTGAAAATGTCCTGTAATAGGATTGTAGCAAGAGCAATTTTCATTCAAGGCTTGAATTACATAGTTTTGAGTTTTTTGACAATTCACACAGCAAAGTGTCTTGTTATCCCTCTCATCCCAAAAGCATAGACCTTCCTGGGATGTCATAGCTGTTAAAGGCATCAAGTTACTTCAAATTCTGCCTGAAACTACCTTAAATGTGTTACATGATCATAAGTTTTGAGAATAGCACAGAGCGATGCTGCTTTTGCCCAAATGTGTATGTGGTTGAAAGCAGAGATGTATGCATGGTGATGCATTTCCTCCTTCTGTTTCTTTTAGATACACCCCCTCCCAGCAGGGCGTGGCTTTTAATTCAGGGGCCAAACAGAGGGTGATCCGCATGGTGGAAATGCAGAAAGACCCCATGGAACCTCCTCGTTTTAAGTAAGTAAACACATTTCCATCACTGGAACGCTTTTGTTTTATTCTGTGCAGAGGGTTTGCTGGTATTTCTGTAATGTTTATTTTAATTAAGCAGTAAGTCATGACCAAATAAATCTACTTTTTTTAAAAAAGGGTCTTTTTTTTAAGGGTAACTTCTATCTTTTATTTTAAAATCAATCCACATCAAGTTTACAGATTGTTAATGTCATTTATGAAGGCCATTTCTTTTTCAGGAGAAGGTAATTACGGATTGTAATGAGGATAATTGTGTGTTTCAGAATCAATAAAAAGATTCCTCGAGGACCTCCTTCTCCCCCTGCTCCTGTTATGCATTCTCCAAGCAGAAAGGTAGTGTTGGCCCTTAAACACTGGATATTAAACCAAAGTGGGGTTTTGTCTGTGTCTTATACTTTGTTACTTTGTTGTAGATGACAGTCAAGGAGCAGCAGGAGTGGAAGATTCCTCCATGCATCTCAAACTGGAAGAACGCAAAGGTAATCTGACACCAGTTTACCAGAATGCTTATTTTCTTTTTGTTAATTAGACATCTTAAGTTGTTTTTACAAGAATTTTTCTGAATACATAATACCTGAAAATATTAATTTCTTCTTTGTGCTTGATTTTATTCAGGGTTACACCATCCCTCTTGACAAACGTTTGGCTGCTGATGGAAGAGGTCTGCAAACAGTTCACATTAACGAGAACTTTGCCAAGCTGGCCGAGGCCCTTTATATTGCTGACAGAAAGGTGACATGATTGGGAAAAGTGGGTTTCAGATGCCATACAGTTGGAAATATTCACTTGGCACTTGAATCTTAACACTGGTTTTGTGTTTTTAGGCCAGAGAGGCAGTGGAGATGCGAGCCCAGGTGGAGAAGAAGATGGCTCAAAAGGAGAAGGAGAAGAAAGAAGAGAAACTCAGGGAGCTGGCTCAAATGGCTCGAGACCACAGGGCAGGGATCAAAAGCCACGGTGACAAAGGTGAGTTCTGAATATAAGAGCCAAGAAGGAAAAGGTTATCTTTCCGCTTTGTTGATATTCAGAAATCTGTGACAAGTGTGTGTATTTGACATATAAAGGTGCAGGCTTGTGTGTGTGCCAATAGAGCATACTGTTATCTCTGCTGTTGCTGGCTCCAAATATTCAATACAAGTGCCATAAGTTATGACGTTTTTCATGCCGCTTATGTGCACATTTAACTGTGAAATGACAGCGTTATTTTTCTTTTACAATTTTCTTTTTTAATGATTAGAAGAAAAGTCAGCTTTGTATGTCTTGATCATTTTTGAGTGATCATTTCGATATAAAGCTTTGACTAAAACTATTAAATCTTGATTGATCTGTGGTTTTATTTAGGTTTTTTATTTTCAGTGATAAATATGCAAATTAGCCTCTCATGGCAAGGCATTGTCTCATATCTACATCTCCTCTGTTGTCTATTAGTCTTCTGCTTCATATTTGTTGTATTCTTATACCATCACATATTCCATCTTCTTTTTTCTCCCTACATCTCTCTGCTTCCTTATGTTATTTTTGTTTTAAATCTGTTTCTTTGCTCCCTGTCCTCCCTTTTCTCATCCATCCATCCCCCTCACTCATGTGACAGGTGGTGAGGACAGCGAAGCCAGGGATCGTGATGTGATCCGCCAGGACAGGAGGAAAGACAGACAGCACGAAAGAAACATTTCCAGGGCAGCTCCTGATAAAAGGTGCTGGACACACACTTGAAAACACACCACACGTCAACTCACCTACTCCTCACTGAATCATTCATGTGGGTAGCAGTAATACTAAATAGTCACCACAGGATCCTGCAGAATACTCAAGCGGTTCCTTGTCTGTGACCGTCTTCGCGTGTGTGATTGCATGATCAGTGTGTATTTGTATGCAAGTCTCCGTGGGCGTTGTCAGGTTGTCACTTAATGGGGTTGTGGAGCCCTGGAGAAGTGAGGAGCGTGAGAACTCATTACAGTCGCAATTCCAGCTGCCAGAGAGTAGAGACCTTGTTATTTAAAAACTACTCTCACTACACTTTGAGGCAGTTGTTTAAGTACAAGTAAGGTCTTAAAGACACCAAGTTCACGTGGAAAAATGGCTGATTTGATACATGAACATATTTTACCATAGAGTAAAACTTTACATGCAGAATCAGAGTACTTTTCCTGAAGCCTGCCACTGTTCTTGTCAAAAAGGAGTTGTATAATTAATACAACTACTTACAGACAAGAATTTTTTTTAATCTCATTTCTGTTTGTTGTTTTGTTTTGTTTTTTTTCTTTTTGCTAACAGTCTGTTTATATTTTGTCTGTTCCAGGTCAAAGCTACAGAGAGATCAGGACAGAGACGTCAGTGAGCTGATTGCTCTGGGAAAACCCAACCCTCGTTCCTCCAGCGAAGCTCAGTATGACCAGCGGCTCTTTAATCAGAACAAGGTTAGAACATTTACACTGATACACTTGGGAGGTATTTGGTGCCTTGTCCAGTGTTTCACATTGTAAAATAGAAACCAAGAGCCAGTTAAAGGTTATATTTAATTGTAGCTATTTAATCGTATTTTTACTTTTAGAATATAGCGAGACTCATTCCTCCTTTTGTTGTCTCTGTGGTTCTCCAGGGTATGGATAGTGGTTTTGCTGGTGGTGAAGATGAAACATACAACGTGTACGACCAGCCGTTCCGCAGCGGCAGAGACATGGCCTCCAACATCTACAGGCCAACCAAGAACGTAGACAAAGACGCCTATGCAGATGACTTTGACTCACTTATGCGGAACAACAGGTATCACAAATTGCTTTTATTATATATCTCAATATAATTCAAGTTCATTCATTCCAGTAAGGTTGCTTAAGCTGTGCAAATGTACAAGATAACATTACATTTTAGAAATTTACAAATTCTCTAACATTTTGTAGAGGGGACAGGTCTTCAGGACTCTTTTTTCCTTATCTGTGATTTTGAATGGACATTCCTCAAAGACAGGACTTGAAGGCAGCACATGTTGCCTTAAAGTCTCTCTCTCTGTATCAATAAGCATTCGTGAGCTTTTCAAAGCTCGCTGATACAGCCCCACAGTATCACAGATGCTGTATTTAGACTTGATGCTTTTAATTGTCTGGTTGGTTCACACCGTATCCCAAAATGACTCACTGCTCTGGCCGAAGTACACATTTCACATATGTGATGGTCCATCAAATATGCCTTCGTTTGTATTAAAAGAACATCAATGATACCCTGAATTTCATTTTTGTGAATTTTGGAACACCCTGATAGTTTTTTGTTTAGTTCTTTCAACCTTGTCACTGAGTGCACTGAACGAGGTTGTAAATCCATCAAAGTTGCAGAATATACTGAGTTTTCTTTTCTTTTCCTTTCCTTTGGTCAGGTTTGCTCCAGACAAGGAGTTCTCAGGTGCTGACCACGGTCAGAGGCGGGAAGGGCCAGTCCAGTTTGAGAAGGATGAAGATCCTTTCGGTCTGGACAAGTTCTTGGAGCAGGCCAAGCAGCACGGTGGCGGTTCGAAGAGGCCATCCACCAGCAATCGCTCTAAAGATGACTATCACGACAAGAAACGCAGGAAGGAGTGAGAGCAGCTGGGGGCAGAGTCTGCATGGAACAGCTGATGGACTATTAGATGATGAGGGCTCAGTGAACCTGTACTATACGTCTAGCATAAACACTTGAGCGGTTTTTGCCGACCTTTAGTGAGACAGATGATGAAAGATTGTGTGAAATTGTTTTGTCACCCTTTTTCCTTTTATGTTTTTCCGTCAGTTTTCTCATACTTGGCTCTTTTGATCTATGTTGAAATTCAAGTGTTGAGCAACATGATACAAATGGACAAGTGGGGTTAAAATGATGTGTAAAATTTTCATCAGTCTGTACAGTCCAGCGAATGATATTACAACTGTGGCCTGTGATATCTGGCCTTTGGAAGTGTAGTATTGGGCTTTTTTTTTTTAAACATATGAATACATGTTATGTTAAGGAGTCACAAATTAACCTCAACAGCAACTGTTAGTGTGGGATTGTTTAAATAATTTCCTTTATTTGCACCCTCTCCCTGCTTTTTTTTTTTTTTGTAAGCTTGTTTTATTTAAATCCCGGGTATATTTCTTTAAACACAGTCCGTATAATTTGTATAGTGTTGTAAAATTACCTGGAGGATGTAAAGCAGACCAGCTTTATATGTATCTTGTACATTATTACAAGTAGAATCAATTTCATATTGTGTTTTGAGTGGTTATTTCTTTATGAGCAAACTGAATTTTGATTCACCAGTTTTTCCAGTCCAGGAGTTTCTTAAAGGTGCCATGACATCAAATTTCACTTTTCTGGGGTTTTGGGTGTATAATATGATCTATTGTGCACTGATGAGGCCATGTGAATGTCCAGAGTGAGAATCAAAGTTCCTGTTTATGGTCTGTCAGCTTTGTCTCTCTGCTCAGAAACAGTTGAATCAGACAGCAGGCTATCATTCTACGTAGTTCTATCATTCTACGTAATTTAATTGCTCCAATAAGAGCACACTATCAAGTAAACAGTGCCCCCCCCCCCCTCTCTCTCTCTCTCTCTCTCTCTCCTAACGGTTTATGCACCGTCCGCTCCCCCCTCCCCTCCCTGTCTGATTCAGCTTCGTGTATGGAGCTAGTAGTAACTTCTGTGCAGTCAGGTCTGGGTTTTCAAACAAATGGATTTAAAAGCAAACTTCTGCAGTAACACTGAGGGAGGGGGCCACAACCTTGTCATTACCTGTAAGTTTACTTATTTTCTAAATGCTGTCTTGTCTGATAAACGTAGCTCACTATAACTGCCCATGTTGCTAGCAGTTAGCCTTAGCAACTCCGACCGCGCTTGACCTAGATTCTCCAAATAAGGTCATAGCCAAATAAGGTGAGCCAATCAAAATGAAGTCAACGTGGCGCCGGTAAAGCTCCATATCATCACCGACCCAACTGTATTACTTAGGAAGGAGGTCTGGCGTTTCAAAACAAACTCCCTGTAAAAAATGCCGTTTTTTCTTTGGAGTATTTACATATGAAGTAATGCCAACAGCAAAACAGTTTTTAACTGTTATGTCATCACTCCTTTAAAAGAAAAAGTTATATCACACAGTGGAAAGTTCATTAGTTTTGTAATTGTTGTAGTTTGCTCTTTGTAGATTTCCATTACTTTAATCATTTCCTGAGTAACGCAGCCCATTAAAACGGATGATTAAACGCCTGAAGTGCATTCAGAAAAGCCATCAATTACAAAGCCTGAGTAGTTGCACTTCTTTTTTTTTTCCTAGAAAGTAGTCCTGCGATTTGTACGATGATTACACCAGAGCTGGTTCAATTAATTACAATTAATTTTGATTTATGCAGCCTGACAGTTTTATTTTCCCATGCTTTGGAAAATAATCACCGTGGCATTACACAGCCCAGCAGACTCAAAAACCTGCACCCAGCCATCTTTCAGTCATGCCTCAGTAGGGCTCAGACAGTTGTTACATGCACAAGATTTATGTTTTCTTCAGTGGCAGTGTTTGTAGCTTTCTGTGTTCGTGCAGCGCTCTGGAGTTGACTGCAATGTTTTATTGGCTTTCTTTTTATTTATTTTTTTTACCAGCTTCTGAGAAATTATAGCTTCAGGCTGTGTCTGCTCAGGAGGTGAAGCGTGAACAGCATGTTGTCGCTGCCACTGCTAGAGTACACTGTCAGCACATGATGAGTTCAGGCAGTGTTGGGTTGAGTGTCACCTATGTTTTGGAAGAGCCAAACACTGCTCCAGTCAGTTATAACATTAAACTGAATACACCTTCAAACCACAGGTGATGTGAATAAGGTTGACCGTGTTTTAATGCAATATTCTGCTGGGAAACTGAGATATGACATTTACAGTATGCGGATGTTCACCCACCTGACATTAGAAAGCAAGAACTGCCCAACCAAACAGAACAGTTCTCTCCTCTAAAACTGAAACAAAAAATATGTAACTCCCCCAGTAGGGATGTACATTTCCATTAGTTTAAAGTTTGCATTGTTATAAAACATGTATAATGAGACAACACACTATAAAATATGTTCGAGGTGGAAAATTACAGTATTAATTTAACACAAATATTTATTAATGACACCAAAAGACTATCAAACCAACCTTTGGCTTATACTGGCAAGCCAATGGTTACCTTCGACACAAGCATCATACTGGCATTTTTGCTGTGGCTCTTGAGCTGGGGTTGTAACATTTGGGGGAGCTCGTCCGGGATTTGAACCCAGGACTTCTCACACCCAAAGTGAGAATCTTATCCCTAGACTAGACTTATCTGTCATCGTGTCTGCCCTTTTTTATATAGGCTCTTGAGCCGGAGTCATAACAATATTAACGCACACTTTTTGCCCCAATCATACAAATGCACAGTGTGCTTTTATATATTTATTACACGGACTATTTGAAATATGAATTCAACCCATGTACAGAAATACTAAAGACATGCTGATTAAAAGATAATAAATATATTGAGTAAATTAAAAGGAAGCTGAATAATTTTTAAATTGCTAAAATAATGACTACAAATTGATGAGTTTTTCTGAAATTGAATTTAATTAAAAACAATTGTCATGTAATGAAAAAATGCTCCAGAACCTATATTAAAGTAAAATGTTTAAATGCAACATCACTATTTCTAGTAGTATCATCGTGACATCTGATAGGCTACCACAATCATGTGACATGGAAGGAAAAACCCAGTTGGGTTTCACTTTCAATTGTCACTGCGCAATACTTGGATGTGAAAATGGCATGTTGTGTATTAGTATAGTGGTATTTGATATACTTAATTTGATATTCTGACTGGCAGATATCAAAGTATGAACTCCAGAGTATCGGTACATCCATCCCTACTTCCCATATCACGATTCAGTTGAACAAGATGCAGCAGAACACCCAGGATTCACAAAGCCAATCATTTCCAGACACCACAGAGTGCTTGTGTCATTTGCAGGTAAAAGAAAACATAAAAATGTTCAGCATGTTGAGTTTACATCTCATGAAATGTGCTAGATAACTAAAATACCCCTCACCATGTCCAAAATAAGTAGATGTAGATTAAAAACTGGGGAAACAAACAAAGTCTTGGGAGGTTTAGGTCACATTCAACCCACATTCACAGGAACAAGGCACATAAAATATGCTGCAGTACAGGTTGGTGGACTGTTTAAACAGGTGTATCAGCTGAAAAATATGATTCTCACTCTACACCAGAACTTTAAGCCAAACTGAACTAAATTATGGGATATCCTGAAGTGACCCTTTAATCTGCACAATTTCTGCACAACTTTGTGTTGAAAGCCAAAGTTGTTTACCAGAACTGTATTGTGCATCACTCTGCTTAATATTCCAACTCAGCAAAGATCATGAAAGAATAATTAATTTAATATATTTTAAAGGGCTTCTTAATAATACACAAATCCCAGAGCTGCATATTAGCTTGTCATTACTGGGCTGTTACTCTGTCAGGAGGCAAATTTGTTGTCCTTTCAAAATGTCTGGGATTTTCTTCTTAACTTAGATTTACTGTAGGACTAGTGGCCAGCCATCATAACTACTGTATGGAGATGTAACTGATGAATGTAAATGCATCTTATGACCGCAGCAGAGCATGAATAAATGAAAATGGAACAGATTATAGCTTTATCTTCATTCTTTTCACCGCTGATGATCAGAGCCGACACAGCTCTCACCGCCTGTTGGGCCAGAAGAGAAACACTTTGAAGCAGCCGAGCTTCTCTCTGCCCTCTGTCTTCCAAATGAGGAGCCTGGTAAAAACATTAATCCTTCACTCAGTTGCAACCCAGTGGCTCTGAAGTGATTCAGCAGTGAACTATAGTTGTGTAGAAAAGCTTGACATGACTCTTTATTGGTATTGGACAAAAAAAATGCCCCAATTTCTTCTGTGGTTGTGAGAAAACAGACTGAACACAAAACCCCAAATGTACAAGAAAATTAAGCTTTTTAACCCTCTGGTGCATAATGATCACTACAGTGGACAGTTATTCAAAAGCCCTTCCCTCCATTAAACAACGCTGTTGATGGCATACTTGCTACGCCACTACAATGGACTCTAATGAGTCGTTCTATATACCACCAGGTGGCCAGGTGTTGTATGCGCGCAAAAAATGTATTCAAACCAACAGGCAGGAATGCCGAGTTCATCTGGAATATCTCCACATTTCTTTTAGAGATGATGATTCTTGCAGGTGTGGCAAGGTACGCAACAGGGGGCCTGGACAGGATTTGATCCCACAGACTCCAAGGTGAGAGTCATCTGCGCTTACCAGTCAGCCAAACAGATATCTTTGTGGCCAAGTAGCAAAGGTGCATGATCTATCGGAGGCAAAGTGACAGACCCCACACTGTCACATCTCTCCCCCTCTGCGCAGGGTGCCACCAATTTTGAATCCATGGACTGTTTGCCAGCGTCACATGGATCCTGCTGACAACGCCAGAATGTGGCAAGATACGTAACGGAGGACCTGGGGCAGGATTTGATCCCACAGACTTCCGGGTGAGAGTCATGCACGCCAACCAGTCAGCCAAGGGGAAGCATGAGAACGTGCTTGTGGCAAAAGGGGAGAGACATGACAGCATGGGGGTCCTGTCACTGCGCCTCAGATAGATGATGCACCCTGGCTACATGGCCACATGGATGCCACTTTGGCTGACTGGTAAGTGCGCGTGACTCTCACCCAGGACTCTGTGGGATTGAATCCCACCTGGGCCCTCTGTTACATACCTTACCACACAGGTAAAAAACAAAAACAAATTTGGATACATTTGGTCAGGAGTCCCATCATGCTTGTATTCTTGTTTCATTTTTTGTTCATTTGTTTTTAATATTTCTGTTGAACCACAATTCAAAATTAATGCCATGACGTTCATAGAATTTTCATCTATTGTTGCTTTTGTCTATTTCAACTTATTTCACTGGCAGCTAATTTTTTCTTTTATGGGAGGGTATGTAAACTTTCAAACACAACTGTATATTGGAAGTAAATAACGATCAATCAGCAGTCCACTAAGATGGACTTTGATACTAAAATATATAGCGTTAGTATGACTTTTAAAAAAAACCCACCAACAACAATAATGATCCCAGCATTAAATGGTTTGTATTATTACACTGTAACTTGCATTGGTAACAAAAAAACAATATTTTGAGCAGATTAGAGCAAATTTGAGTACAGTGTCTGTATCTACTGTCAAGTTTAAGTACAGTAAGGGACAGAAACAACTGTAGGATTGTTCAGAACTGATTAAAGTAACTCAATGAATAAAAATAACTTAAAAGTTTCTTCTGTATTACATCTAAAATAGTGTTTGCAGAGCCATGCAACTTTAATGTGGAAAATATTCAATATTTATGTTTATCACCATAATAATGAGTCAGTTTCATATTTGTTTTAAAAGTAAAAACATTGCTCAAACATGAGAAAATAAAGATGTCTAGATGGCAGCTTTGTTTTTGTGCTTCTTAGTTATACTGATGGATTCACATCATTGAACATTATTACTTTCCCATAAAATATATGTTGATGTGTTTGGAGACCCCGATGTGGGACACGTGAGACATGAGCTTACAGAGGCAAAGGCTGAGAAGTTAGGAGCAATGTTGAAATATTTGAATAGTAACATTGATTTAAGACCAATTTCTGTCTTAATTTGTGGATTTCACACAATGCATGGAAAAATGCATTCATTTATCAAATACATATCATGTTTAAAGTGCATGTTGTCCACAACAGTGACCATGTTAAAAAGTCCTTGACCAGGATGTTTAAAAAATTGAGTTATTTAATCAATGCATCTTTAATTTCCACACGTGTTCTTTTCTTTGTTTGATTTGAAGAACCAGTGTAGCATTCTGTTGGCCTGGTGTGAGGAAATCAGCGTGTAACTGAATCATAAAAGGAGCCTTGATAGTTGCACATTTTTAGATCCACATATAAAAAAAAAGTTCTTGCAGTAGACAAGAAAATTGGTAAGAGTGCAAAATCACCACAATCAATCCAAGCTTTTCCATTTAGCAGGCTTCCTATCTTAAACCAGCAGAGAAGACGTGGCTCCATCAGTCTGTGTTTGGGCTCATTTTATTACAGAACTGCTGAAGACAGCTTGATAATGGGCCTCCTCTCAGCTGTTGTCTGCCTTTATAAATGTGCACAGAAGAAGATGAATGAGATTCTTTATTCATGAAGGTAAGAGGAAATTGGTTCTTTGGCATTGCTTTTGTGTGCCGTTCGATGTAAACTTTGAACATATTGTTCAGGCCATAATGGAATCCTCAGGTCGCCGACAGAGGCCATGATGGATAACTCCTTATCTCTGCTCTACAAGCAAACAAACCCAGAAATAATAAACTATATTGAGTTGTTGCGGCACATCTTTCCACTGTGTGAACTTCCAGGAGGATAGCTTAGTTTATTTTCAGATGTCTTTTGTGATACTTCACCTTCATTTCTCTCTCAGTGGCAGTGAAGCAATAAGTTTGGTGATAAATTTCGCTACTGCCGCTGTTGACCTGTCGAAGTTGGTGGCCAGAAAGAGTTCCTATCTCTCCTCAGAGATTTATTCTCTTCTTCAAGTATCAAAAGTCCATGTGTTAAGAAGATGTTGCAGTTAGTTTAAAGGTTGGAAATGTTGAGCCAATCGGAGGTAGAAGATGGGTACATTTTGCCACCACACCAACACTCTATTAACATAAAAGTATACAAACATGAAACTAAACTATAGTTGACAGCAGCATGTTGAATTTGAATGGTTACACTTGATTCTTGAATGCAATGAGTAGAGAAGCACTGAGAGCGCAGACTTCTGCCAAGCAGCTCAGTTCCCCCCGTATGGCCCCACAAAGATAAAGAATCCTTCAAAAAAGAATTCTGGATCAATACCAAACTGTAATCCTTTATTCTTTGTGCCATTACCAACATTCCAAATCTGTTGATAACGTTCAAGTTATTTTGCTATTTAATTGACAAACAAACCAACATTATCTCCTTGGTAACAACTGTTTGATACAGAATTAATGCAGCATATAAAATTACAAGAATAAAGTAACAATTTTACAAAAATAAACTAATTTTATGAGAATAAAGTCGTAGTTGTACAAGCAAATGAGCAATGGAAATGTGAGTGCAACACAGGTAAGTTAATGTCATACACATTTAAACTTCTCAAGTCATTCAATAATTTTTAGGTATGACTTAAAGAAGAAACACAAAAGCCCACAATAACCCAGCAGCTGACATCTCCCCCTCCATAAAAGCAGTGATTTCCTCGAAGTCCATCTGATTCTTTCTGTGGAATAGATTCATTTTCTTGCAGATTCTTTCAAAAGTCCCTGATACTAGTGAAAATGTGGTGCTAATGTGCCAAGATACTGAGTATTTCTTGGTTTGTAAAACCTATGCTAAAGTAGGCCTACATCGTCACAAAACGCTCCACCACCCACATTTTTTATCAACTTTCCTCCTCTAAATTTAAAGGTAGAGTCCGACGTTCCCCCCTAAAAATAAACGTTTGACTTGTGCAAGTGAAATCTGTCTCAAACCACGCCTTTGGGCCTTTACTCGTGTGCAGTGCTGCGTTTCAATGCAGCTCTCACTTCCCCTGTCTGTAATTTGCCATTTGCCTTTGTTTTGGTCTGTTCGGGACATTTCTGGGTGGAGATTTCTGTTTATATCACCAGCCAATGACAGAGCTCAGAGCATGACGCTGTGTGGAAATAAGCTCATGATTGGAGCAGACGCCAGTCACTCGAACTCTCGAAGGAAAAAAAAGAAAGAAAGAAAAACGGTGGATGCACCGAAGAACAGGTAAGAGCTTTAGATGGTGCATGTTGAAAAACCAGTGTTAATATTAGTTTGACTTTTACCCGCTTCAAAGCTCTGAAGGAGAGGCTTGAAGCTGAATAGGCTGAAGAACGAGGCAGCCTTTAGCCTGAGAGGGAGGGGCGCTCAGTTTGAATACTGTTGTTTGCAAACAGAAACGGTGGAGGACTTCGGACTCTACCTTTAAAATAATACTTCATTCTTGTAAATTTCCACTTCATTCTTGTAAAAATTTTTTTTTTTTTTTTTTTTTAGAATTTATGACTTTTTGAAATATTACAACTGTATTCTCAAAGTCTGTAAAAAAAAAAATTCTTAATGTGACCCTACTCCATTATGGGAAAAACATGACATCAGTATTGCTTCAGAATAGTCTCTGCAATCACCTTTAAGGTATATGTTTCTGATTTTCCAAACTGAGAGAGCTCTGCCAGGTATTTGCACGGAGGACACATCTGTCCATTGATATTTCAGACCTGAATCCGCAGAGTTATGCATGTTTTCTTTTTGGTTTTTTGTTTGTTTGGTTTGTGGGGAATTTTTTTTTTTTTTTTTTTTTTTTAACACATAGGCCTACAAGTTACAGAGACTGGTGAGTAATACTGCTATTCAGCTTTCTTTGAATGAACAGTTAAGTTCTTCTCAACATTGTGAAAACACTGAGTGGTCCACTTCACAAGGAAACTAGTGGCCAACGAGAATGCACACTTTAATGGCACAGATTATTTAAAACGTTGTCAGAGAAAGCATCTAGCTTCTGTAAAATAAGTACAATGAACGTGAAGAATTTAATTCATATTTAATTAATCATTTTAGATTTACTTTTCAAGTTGAGGTTAGCATGTAGCCACAGAGGAAAGCAATATATAAGCAATATAAGAAAAATACAGCAAAAAAGATAATTAATCGATGTGAATACGGTGAATTTAACAATGAAAATTAACACTTAAGTTTATTAATTTCAATAATGTGCTGGACTGCTTATTAAAGGTACAGTATGTAAAAAAAGTCAAAGGTCAATGGCAGAAAAAAGTGATATACAGCTGTGTGAAAGAGTGTTTATCCCCTTCCTGATTTCTTACTTTTTTGCATGTTAGTCACACTTAAATGTTTCGGATCAACAAACAAATTTAAATGTGAGACAAAGATAACACAAGTAAACAGAAAATGCAGTTTTTAAATGAAAAATTTTATTAGTAAGGGGGGAAAAATCCAAACTTAAATGGCCTTGCGTGAAAAAGTGATTGCCCCTAAACCTAATAACTGGTTGGGCCACCCCTAGCAGCAACAACTGCTGGTGTGTTTTGGATTATTGTATTGGATTATTGCTGCAGAACCCAAGTGCGCTTCAGCTTGAGGTCATGAACAGATGGCCGGACATTCTCCTTCAGGATTTTTTTGATAGACAGCAGATTTCATGGTTCCATTTACCACAGCAAGTCTTCCAGGTCCTGAAGCAGCAAAACAGCCCCAGACCATCACACTACCACCACCATATTTTACTTTTGGTAAGATGTTCCTTTTCTGAAATGCCATGTTACTTTTACACCAGATGTAATGGGACAGTCTCTTTCTGATGGTGGAGTCATGAACACTGACCTCAACTGAGGCAAGTGAGGCCTGCAGTTCTTTGGATGTTGTTCTGGGGTCTTTTGTGATCTCTTGGATGAGTCGTCGCTGTGCTCTTGGGGTAATTTTGGTCGGCCAGCCACTCCTGGGAAGGTTCACCACTGTTCCATGTTTTCACCATTTGTGGATAATGGCTCTCACTGTGGTTCGCTGGAGTCCCAAAGCTTTCGAAATGGCTTTGGAACATTTTCAAGACTGATAGATCTCATTCACTTTGTTTCTAATTTTTTCCTGAATTTCTTTGGATCGCAGCATGATGTCCAGCTTTTGAGGATCTTTTGGTCTACTTAAATTCGTCAGGCAGGTCCTATTTAAGTGATGTCTTGATTGAGAACAGGTGTGGTAGTAATCAGGCCTTGGTGTGGCTAGAGAAATTGAACTCAGTTTTCCAAAGATTAACCACAGTTAATTTATGTTTTAACAGAGGGGGCAATCACTTTTTCACACAGGACCATGGAGGTTTGGAAAGAAAAAATTTTCTTTCAAATACCCATCTTTACTACTAGATGCCAGTAATTCTTACATACTGTACCTTTAAGGAAATAACTATTGTATTTTTATACTTTAATATAAGATTTCAGCTTAATGTTTTCTTTGTTAAGTAAAACTTCGCCTACATTATTACCCTGTTCTGTAAGATTTATTTAAAATGTTTTCTCAACATAACAATCTGCAGACTTCCTTAGGGTTCATGGTGTGAATGTCTTGTGTGAACACAGGATACTACGGCATAATCAGTAAATTAGGTCAGTCAAACTTACATTCAGCACTAACAGTACACACCTGAGTAGCCTGTCTTTCCAATGTCACCCCGGCACTTCTTCTTCATTAGTTCCTCACCTGTGCGCATGCAGGGCCGGAACTCATTCATCATTATACTGAAAGTGAAGAGCTGGACAGACTCTACCGCTCTTTGTGAAATAGTCTGCCGGTCAATCTGTCTGTCACGCCTGCCTTACTTGATTCCTGCAGAGAAGAATCTGTCCTTTCCTGAGTGGCTTCCAATATGGATAATCTTTTAAATGGGGAAGATTTAGACAGGTGTAACAATCTCTAATGGCTGTGTCAGTAAGAATTCAGCTTCCATGCTTCACACTGCCAACAGGGCCCGTCCAACTGTGGTGACAGTGCATGATGACTCCTTTGGGAATTTTCAGTGTCATGAACTGATTGATGCATCTGTCAATATCTTTATTTGAGTGAAGTGCTGCAGAGGAAACACCTTGCAATAAGATGTGGGATACAGTAGTAGTCGCCTATATTTGTCATGTTGATGTTGCAATGAATTTTTATTTTGCATTATGTAATCATCGCACTCATCTTTATTGTCCCTTACAACTTCAACTGGCCTTTTGCAATGTTTCAGACAGTGATTAAAATCTTGTAATACAGTCACTGAAAACAAAGAGGAACTTCCAGAGAGCTGGAATGGGTCATTGATTGGGTCTTGACTTCCCAATACATGCACTGTGTATCAGCACAATCTCTTGAAACAAGTACTCATTAATAGTCATTTATATGGTAACTTGTGTAGTACCATGAGTTCATCATTTTTTATTTACCTATTTAGATGCCAGGGAAGTATGAAAAATGGCCGCTTGCCAAGACTTCCTGTAGCAATGGGTCTTAATAGGCTGTCAGGGGAATAGGAGGAGAAATTGATTCTCCTGATGATTTCATTAAATCACATCAAAGCAGGGAAATTGCTGCAAAGAGTAATCATTTGAATATTCCTGTTAGAGCATCGGCTGTGACACAGAGACTCAATTATGATACTATCATAATGTTTAACCCAACAGGGAAATCATTTTGGCATATATATGGCCACTTTTACTGGTAATATTCAGATTCATGATGCAATGGGAAGCAAAGAGTTTTTATAATTTCTTCAATCACTTGAAAAATACCCTTTTGTGAATGCAGTTGTTTAGTAATCGTGGAGAATGAAAACGCCTGTGGCCTGTCACCACACAATGAGAGTGCTTGCAATAGGACCATCTTCTCTCTGTCCAGGGACATATTCTGCAAAAGCATCACTGCCAGTTTCTGTACAGCAGAGATAGAGGACTATTAAATTAACCAGAAATTACCTCTGTCTTTGTCTATCTTACAAGCTAGTTCAGAGTCGTAATCTGTACAGTGAAATTTTAGTGGAGCTCTTCACATGGATCGCAAATAGGTCAGGTTTCACTATTGAATTGCATAATGGTAGATTATCAAGTCATTACTGCACAATTAGAGTTGTCTTTATTTAAGTTAATTTGTGTGTTACTGAGCTTATTTTCAATAAGCCATGCAGCTCCACAACACCTACATGTGAATTTGAACAATGCAGGCTCGGTTTTAGCATTCTAGTGTGCTGGCACACAGCATGTTAGCCTAGCAAGCTATGTTTCTTTAATTAACTATGTAACAAATAAAGCAGCTTTTCATACTTCACATTTAATTTACCCGAGTGTGTTTGGTCAAATAAATGTCTCTTTAGCCTTATACTGTGTTTTATGGTTGATTTTGTTTTGCCTAGAGGTTATGAATGATAAGTTTCAGCTTTCAGATATAGCATGCAGGTACCTTATTATGCTAACAACAAAATTTCACAACCAAGCCGTGCTTGCTAAGGTATCAAATTTAAAACTTGTGATTGATTCAAACAAATGACCCTCTCACTTTATTTTTTCTTAATTTTGTTTTGCCTAGAGGTCTTGAGGTGCTTTTTTATATAGCCATGCTAAAAGCATTTCTTTCACAGCAAATAAGTTACTTTGCTAAGATATTCCACTTAAAAGTACTGTATTATCTTGAAACAAATTAATTTCTAGCTTTGGAAATGAACAAATGATTCAAAATAAAATTAAAAGACGAACGCATCTTAGTTCAAGGTTATATGTGTAATTGGGAAAAAAACATCATCTAATACTGTCAGCTTAATTGTTCCACTTCCACCTCATGTGAAATATGAGTGTTAATAGATATTTTTTTCAATCTTAATAAAGCAGTCAACTCTTAAGTTAAACCTTAAGTCCGACCCAAGAAAAAACAGGCAGATTTTTTTTTTATGTAGTCTTTATTTGGCTTCTTTACCAAATGTTTAATAAAACTAACAAAGCTAATTCTTGTAGATTTACCATTTAATACGGCGTGATGTCAAAAAATGTAGTGCAAAAGTGTCCACCAAAGGGCAGAAAACAGGTACAGTATCAGATTGGGTAAATGGAGTTTTGAGCAAATCTTTTTCCCATAAAGTGATGCAAAAGGTCTTAAAAACGGTATATCAAATTTGATACACATAGAATTAAAGGGTTAAAATAGTTTAATGGGGATGTTCCTTTGTGTCAGCTACAAGTTCAAAGGAATACATTTTCCAGTAGAAATTGTTGAACAAAAAATAATCTATAATAATCATAATGATAAAAAAAGGTTGAAATCACACTCCACTTTCAGCATTTAGAGGAACAGAATAATTCATGAAATATAAAAGCTTGTGATGAAAAATACATTAGATATGAAGAAAATGTTTCAATTAGGTACAGAGTAGTCCTGGACAGTGTGTTACATAATCAAAATGAAAGCTTCATAGCACAAGAATATTACTGAGATATAATTTGGGACAATGTTAGTAGTGGTTACAAAGACTAATCATCTTGAATATATTGAATTTAAACAAGATATCCACCGGAACCTACCCCTTACTAAACTTTCTGCAGTAACAGAAATATAGGTTTCTTCATGTTTTACTGGAATTAAATTGAAATTTGTGTGTGTGTTTTTGCAACATTGTGGGGACCATGTTCCAGATTTTTACCATCACCATGGTGACGTCTTGCCCTCATGGGGACATTTTCCCGGTCCCCACAGGTATGAACCCCGTTTTGAGGGTCAAGATTAGGTTTTAGAGATTAAGGTTTTGCTTAGGGTTAGGACAAGGGCTAGGTTTATGCAATCAGTTATGAGCGTTAGGTTTGGGGTAAGGGGCTAGGGAATGCATTATGTCAGTGGATATACCCCACGGGAATATAAAAACAAACGTGTGTGTGTGTGTGTGTGTGTGTGTGTGTGTGTGTGTGTGTGTGTGTTTAAAGAGCTAAGGGTTATTTGTTTCCTATAATCACCTACTGTACATTTGCTACTCTTTTCTTTCCCTTACAGAAAAAAATGAACTCTGACTGACTGGCAGCTCAACATCAAGTATATGGTAACTATTGGTACACTGAAACAGCAATACTAATAAGGTCAAAGTAAAAAAACATGCTCTATCCTTTATTTAAATAAGGATTAAAACTATCCTCCTGCAGAAAATTTAAATGGTTTATTGCTTTCTTAGATACAGTTTCTCTTGAAGTTGTTTGCTGAGGATAGGTGCTTTTTTTCTTTACAGGAGTTCATTCTTATTCATGAGATAAATGAAACCAGGTAAAACCAGGAAATTAATGCTGTTTAGATTATATGAGGAATTAATCCCTTGCCACTTCATCAGATCTCATAAAACCTTTTAAATTAAAGTTGAAATCTTCTGTAAGGACTGAATATTAATGTATGTTCTGTAAGCAAAACGTAACTGAACACATAGCAAACAAAAACGTATCTGTGAAATGTTTTAAAAATCTATCCGTGAACAAGTACACTGTTCATTTAAAGTTTGAAGATTTTCTGTCTCATCTGAATGAATTAGAGTCGATATTAAAGCTGGCTGCAGTGTGTGTGTAGAGCAGGTCCCTTCTCCCTTTAACCCTCTCTTTGATGCTATTATAGCTGGATCCTTATCAGCTCTATCAGTTTGGGAATGGATAGGTTATTAACAGTCTTTGTGCACACAGGTAAGAGCCAACCAGACTGATGTTTCATTATCCCAAACTCAAGGTTAAAACCTTGAGAGGAGGGGTTGAAAATTGATAAGGGAATCAAATTATCAGATGTTATCATCATTGTCTTAATCATGAATGTGACACCGATGAAACACTGGGCTGCACACCAATTCTACTTTATACTGAACTATTATCCTTTGTAACCTTGTCTGATTGCAGGCCTGTTAAAAGTCAAGGCCAAACGTTTCTGCAGCCCAACAGTGCCATCTAGAAGGGTGACAGAAGAAACAGCTTTTTGGAAACATAGAGTTGATTTTACTGCCTGCAAAGAGCTTTCACTATTCACACATGAAAATGATTTGCCAACAAACAAATACATGCAAACAGTGGGGGACGGATATGGCTGCTTTACAAACAATCACACCATCACAGACACATACGTACAGAGCAACTCAGCAGAGCCTGTGCTAGTAGGCACGTTTCACAAGAACACATTTAGCAAACAGGAAGAGGACAGGAAGTACAACTTGAAGGTCCAAAGCAAAATCCTGGCCTCGATTCCAGGAAATTCTCTTGTTGCAATCTCGCACAGCAGGGGTACTGTTATCATCTGTGTACCTATATCAACACTTTAAAGTCTCTGCGGTCAGGTATCAACAGAGATCAAATAAACCCAGATAGCAAACATATTTGAGTAAAATACAGCCTACATGTCAGATCTACATGTCACCCAATGTCAGTTGCTAGCCTGATTTGGATTATGGCAAGTCTCCAGAGGGCCACATGTGGTCCATTTGTCAGTTGATGCCCTGGACAGCAAGTATTTGTGGGCCAGAAGTGGTCCTAACATGGTATGCCTGCCTAGACATGGAATATCACAATTTTATTGTGGGCCACATGTGGTGGTCATGTGGCTGAGTTTTGGCAGCTGGTCTTACACTTGGTCAACATATGTTAAGGCCAAATTTGGGCCCCAAAAATTGTACATTTTGGCTAATTTGGACCACATTATTTTGCAATCTGGGAAAGGTCTATCACAAGGAGGGTATGCAAATAACTGGTGCACTGTTTTCTTCCCATAGTTTGATATGAAAATCAACATGTTGGGGGGACCCCCTCGAAAACAAGATGGCACATCTCAAGGGGTTTATCCTATAAATAAACAAATAAAACATGTTTTGTTGCTGTCAACAGAGAGATGGAAAAACCACACTAACACATTAAGACAAAAATCAGCCATTTTCAAGAGCTTAAACTACAATATTTGCAAGCTGAACTGTATTTATTTATTTATTTCATATAACCAGGAAAGTCCCACTGAGATTAAAAACCTATTTTTCAGGGGAGTCCTGGCCAAGAGGCAACAGAAGTACAAGATACCTACATATACTTACTGTACAAGTTATGCAATACAAATAATTAAAACAGTTACAATTTTAAAAGGTAATTAAAAGGTAAATCTAGACTTGAAAGCATTCAAAGAAATAAGTTCAATTAATTTCTTTTTTTTTTCTTTTTGGAAAATGTTCCGTGTAGGTGCAGAGTAAAAAAAAGCACTTTTTCTCACTTCTGTGCAGTCAAATGGAAGTAAATAAATTAAACTGTTAATTTTCCCCATAGCCTATTTCCATATCTTTTTTTTTTTCTTCATTGGGGGAACCAGCTTTTACACTTATCTGGCTCGCCAGCTCAGGTGAGAAATCGCGTCACTGGAAAAGGTTACTCAGCTTGGGCAAAGGTTACTGTAGGTTAGATCCATGGGCTTGGCCACCGGACGTCCCATGCTGTAGAAAGCGTAGAGGGTGACGCCCGGCAGAGAGGAAGAGATAAGGTAAGAGCGCTCATACGTTCAGCAAAACACCAACACGCATCCTGAAACTCTGACAGCAAACAATAAACAAAAAGACACAATGTTTCACATAGTGAGTAAAATTTCATAGTTTCATTACCTTTTTTTTACTAAGTGGGTTAAAACAAACAAACAAAAACAAACACACACACAAAAAAAACCCGCAGACTTTTTGTAGGCGTTATTCATTTGATCCGAAAAGACGATCTTTGTACTGACGTGACACCATTGGTCAAACGAACCAGTCAGGGGCGTGGATTTCCGCCAAGCTCGTGCGGTCACAGTGCGGAGTGGGCGTTAAATCCGTCTTCCTCGTATCTCGTACTCGACTTCACGTTTAACGTTACACAAGTTGTGGCACTTAGTTAAATTTCCAGGCGCGGCCGGCCGATGAAGATGACAGAAACCTCCGCGACCAAGCTGCTAAACGGAGATATCTGCCACCGGACCTCAAACGGGAAAAATGCGAGTAAAAATGGCTTCGTGAAGAACCGCTGCCTGTTTCAACAGCCACACAAGTATCAGAGCCCCAGGGAGAAGGTGAGGCCCAACCGTTAAGTGTTGGGGTGGGAGGCTGTAACCATCGATGCTAGCATCTGCCATGACACATTTTTGAATGAATGTTGTTGATACCAGCTTAAGAGTTTGATTTTCATGTGTTCGTGTTGTGGCTACCAGTTCGTATGTGTGGGTGCTTTTCTCCGCGCGCACACGGGAAATGTGAGCCATCGCTATGTAAATCGTTGTCTCACGAGTAAACATTAATGTAATTAGCTCCTATAGTTGGCTTACGTAAAAGTCCACGCCGATCATTTCTAATGAATGGTTGATTTGATACCCGATATTGCTGTTGTCATTTGCTACTGTTTTACCTAGTTAATACTGCATTTGTAATCGCCTAGCTCAATATTGTTGATTATTGCGTAGTAATTACTGTTTTTTCAACATGTTAAGGGTTTAGTTGTGACTTTGTCTAAATGTTATGAAAGCCACACTTAACTTTTGTGCTTCAAACTTGGTTGGTGACCATGCTACCTGATCGGGGATGATTGTAGTGGTGACTTTTTTGTTGTTGTAACTTTACACCCTGTTTCTCTCCATGCTGTGTGTGGTGAGGTTAGGCAGGTCTCTGTTAACAGACTAGTTTGAAGAAGACCAGAATCCTGTTGGGGTAAAGGTTTCCCCATAGGTAGAATAGGGTTATGGGCGCTGTCACATGCCACCTTTTAGCGGTATTTGAAGGGTGTGGTACCTTCAATGCTGGAATTTTAACCCCCCTAAAAATGACATGTATGTGGGGGTTTAAGTTGAGGTTAGGTTCTCACATTTGATTATTCTTTCTTTTCTGTTTTATCCACAATTTAAGACAAAGACTGAAGAAAGGCAACACATTCCATAGTTCCATGTTCCATGTAGATTTTAACTCTAAAGATTCCAGATTCTGTGGTTGTTACACCTTATGCCTTTATCCCACAAGATGTGAACGCAGAGCTACAGATTATTGCTGAAAAGTTGAATAGGCATCAGAAAATTGTTTTAGTACTTGGGAGGAAATATTCAGAGCAATAAATAGATTGAAATTACAATCTTATTAATTAATATCTGATCTAATATTTCATTACTGTTGTGATATGATCTTTGTTGGCTCTTGGTAAACCAAGTGAGAAATCCATGGGCCCTTTTCTGAAGTACTACTGATTAACTTGGTTAGGCAATATATGATTGACTTCTGTCTGATCATTTCTCACAAAACAGTAAGTGTCTAGTTTTGGGAAATTATTTACATTAGGCCTGTAGTGTTGTGGTCAGAGATGGATGTTGCATTTTGTCTTTGACCTGGTTCCTTGGCTTAGAAACTGGCTCTTAATTTTGCCATGAATCTTAGTATGGATAGTACAGAGCAAACTGTTGGAAATGTTAACACTTTTAAGCTAGGAAAGTAGAAACAGTAATCACTAGTTCAAATTCGCTTTGCATTGAATCAACATTTTGCAGATAGACAACTTACTCCTGTTTCCCTAATGTGAACCGTACAGCTTATGCTTACACCACGAGCTTCTTTTATTGTGTATACAATGTAATATGATCATTATCCACTGAGCTGCAGAGCAAGCTTGGGATCGTTTTTCTAGTTCCAGCTATAAAAGCATAGCAATACCTGCTTTTGCACAATTTTTGCTTGAGTACAGGTTTGGAAAATTAAGCAAATGATGTCAAACTGTGTTTAGCCACTGTGGTTGAGAGCAGTGTGCCACAATCTCATTTGGATATGAATGTTTTTCTCTTCCTGCAGTGGCTACTGGCTTGTTGGTCTTCCAGTCAATTTTCTTGGATCTTTTTAAGAAGGACCACTGTAACAGATTTTACTCACACACACAATACTGTTCCCTAGCCCAGAGGTATTTCTTGGAGAAGCATGACTAGTCACATGAGGAGTGGCTGCTAAGCTGCAGGACAGAGCCTGTAATGAGTGACTCCCTTAACTAAAGTCACATATTTTATCTTGGAATTGCACTATTATTTTGTTTTGTGCTGTTTCTTCAGTGTGTGACTATATTTATAAGGTCAGGAAAAGTACTGCTATTCATAGAATACTCTAGATTTATGCCCATTTTACCCCTTTATTGGTCCATGGGGACATGAAAGGGGCTGAGTCTCAATGAATGAGTGAATTGGCTTATTGCAGCCTTTATTAGCCTTTTAATTCATTCTAACTAAATAAGCCCAAATGTTTTATATTGTGTGTAGATGGTCTACGATTTTCAGTTTAAGGATGAAAGATTGAATGCATTAACAGTTCTTGCGTAATGTTAAAGCTTTTTAAAGAAGAAACTACTTGTAAAAGAAATATTGGTCTTTGTTTTACATTTAGAAGCTGCATTAAAATGTTCAAACTTCAGACTTGTGATCTTAACCTTTTTATTTTCACTCTTCCCCAGAACCAAAATGTCCCACATAAGTCCAGTTTGTATAAAAAGCCCTTTGCGGAGTCCTTTGAGGAGACACCTTTGCTGGTCGCTGTGCTTACCTACATGGGCTATGGCATCCTCACCATCTTTGGCTACCTCAGAGACTTCCTCCGCAACTGGAACATTGAGAAGTGCCATGTTGCTAGCGAGAGAGAGGAGCAGAAGGTAAAGTGGTATCAAAAACTGATTACAGCAAACTAGATACTGCACCATTTGAGGCCAAATTAGTATTATCCTATTAAAAAAACTGCTCAAATTTGACCTATTCTTTAGCCCTTCTTCAACATAGGTTTGCTTAAGGAAGAGCGTTATGTTAAGAGTGACAGTGTGTTGCAGATCTGCTGGTTCCCAAGTGTCCTTTTGCTTCATTAGCTGTCAGCATTTTCTGTCAAACTTACATTCACACCCAATTTATCTGGTAAATACTGGCTGTTGGACTTGTTTGTACAAAAAAATGTTTCTTTGTGTATACGCTGAACTTTAAAGATAATATGAATTAATAATCTTATCCTTTTTGTGCAGGATTTTGTCCCTCTCTATCAGGACTTTGAGAACTTTTACACAAGGAACTTGTACATGAGGATCCGAGACAATTGGAACCGACCTATTTGCAGCGTCCCAGGTGCCAAGATGGACTTGGTAGAAAGAGTTACTCACAACTACAACTGGACATTTGAGTAGGTTGCTACATTGTGTGTGATTTTTAGTGTTTTCTGTTCTGTGTGTACATGCAGCACCACCTATCCCACTTATTTTTATGTCTATGGTTTCGTTCGAATTAATTGATGAATCTTGGGCTCATTCTTCTCTCAGAGCTGTGTATTTATGTGCATTTTGATATATTATTTCTTATAATAATTTGCTATTTTTTGTGACAGTTATCAGATGATGTCACACTAAAGTGATACACCTGCTCTGTGTGATCTTATCCAGGCTTTTTGCTTCTGTGTTGTGGTAGCTTGCGTCTTTGCATTGTGAGTCCCACAGTCCAGAGAAGGCAAACATTTACGTTCTCCTCCTCCAACTTAAACAGTTTGGATAAAAACCTCCCACAGAGCAGAAGACAGTGTTGCTCTGTAACTCCCAGCATGTTTCAAGCTGCTAAAACGACTCTTAGTTGTGTTTTGATTCAGTTTGTTTTGGTTTGAGATGCTTCAACTTTCATGCCACACCCAGTGCACTCCTGCATTCTGATACTGCACCCTGAAGTCACTGACCTTGTATTTCTGATAAGCATGACGCCGGCCGTGATTCAGAGAGTTACTTTGGAAGCACCAGTATCTGTCACACGCTCTTTAAAAGAAAGACACTGTTCTAAAATGAAATGACATGATAAACTGTATGGCATGAATCATTTGTAAATACAATATCTTGTGGGAATGATGACATCAGTGTGCACATAATCTGAATATGAAAGAAAGTCAAAGCAACATAAATTATTCCAAGACCTGCTCAAGTTCTCTGATATTTAAAACTCAAACATACATACTGTACATGACAGTCGATTAAACTGATTATTAGTCAGAGCTTCATAGTTAAAAGGAATGGGGAGTGTTTCTAGACAAACTGTCATATTCTTTCTGGTTTATCACATATGGAAGGTATTCACTATGCAGCTGGATTTCCTCTCCACAATAAACTGTTTATACTGTTTTTTATCAGCATGTATAGTAACTGGCATTTAAAGGGTCAGCTTTGAGCAGTAAATAAGACAGTTGCCAAGCAACCAGAGCTGACAGGCTCACACACTGAAGATAAGTATTTGTGTTAACCTTGAGTGAAGGCATCAATTCTCAGTCTACGACTGTTTATTTTACTCAGGCACACAGGTAAAGTGGTGAAGGATGTCATCAACATGGGCTCATACAACTACCTCGGCTTTGCTGAAAACATCGGAGCTTGCGCCGACGCTGCTGTCGAAGCCACACAACTGTATGGAGTTGGAGTAGGAAGCACCCGCTGTGAAATGGGTATGATAGGCCATCTTTTGAACAGAATAGGTTTTTGACAAGCTTTCATAATTTATCATATTGAGGTTTTTAAAAGTGAATGTTGTTTTAACTTCTGCTCCATCTGTTTTTATTGCTTCTTGAGGATTTTTTAAAAGCCACAGAGTAATGTGGCAGTCAAGGACTGAATCATGGAATGGAATTTCAACACTCAATTTAACAGACACTTTTTTGTAATATTTCCCATTTTATCCTTTTAATTATTCTATTTATCTAAAGTAAAAGCAGGGGTTAGTGCTGCATGGGAAAAATTATTTACCTGTCTCTTCTTTAACATAAACATCTCTTATGATGAAACACAAAACCATTGAATGCAGAGAAGTCTGTTTAAAACGGAGTGTTGCCATTTTCAGGGAACCTGGACATCCATGAGGATCTGGAGCAGCTGGTTGCCAGGTTTCTGGGCGTTGAGTCATCTATGGTCTTTGGCATGGGCTTTGCAACCAACTCCATGAACATTCCTGCTCTTACTGGAAAGGTGAGGAATTTCATTCACTTCCTTTTGTTCTTTGTGTTTCGCTGGCATTACACGTCTTTATGTGTGCTTATATCTGCACATTTTTCCTGTACTAGAAATTGTTAGCTGCTACCATTAACACTTTCACCACTGAGGAGGAAAAAACACCTCTTCCTGAGTAAAGTAAAAACAAGAGATGTTTTCACAAGTGTTGCCAAACTTGAGGACTTTTGGCTGTTCTCCAGTATCCGAGCATCCGGTACAAGCTTTCAAAACATTCAGAGTGGAGAGAATTGGAGACTGATTTTTGGCTAGTTCCACTTACTGTTGTTCTAACCCCTGCTAGTCACACATGGCATTCACTTGCTGTTTTCTTCCATAGACGGTGTTGCTTTGACAGGATCTTGAAATTTGAGCCACAGGCTTCTGTTTATGAACCTTGTGAGCCGGAGAACACATTTCATGACAAGTAGTAAACAACAATGTAAACAGACAGAGAGAAAATACATCAGTACTCGGAAATTCAAAGATTTGAGTCATTTAGGCGCTTTTGTTATAAGACTTCACAAATTCTGGGTAGAGGAAGTTGCTCCTCTATAAGCTCACATCCTCATGACCCCATAACGTTATGCAATGTTGCGTAACAAGCTTGATTGAACTTTAGCCAAAGAATCTGGAAACTATATGGGTGGCGAGGTGTGTTTTTTAATAAGATGGATGGGCTGCAGTAAATATGCTCGGACTGTATCTGCCTGCTAATGGTTTGTGCATTTTATTGGTTAACAGTTGTTCGTTTTTTTTTGTTTTTTAACAAGTTCAGACCCACAGTTTGTATAAATTATACATTATGATTATAATATGATTGTTTTCTAATTACTTTCAAAAGCAAATAGACAAAAGCATCGCAGTAGACAGAACGTGTACTTGTCTGTGTAGAGCTGAAATTTACGTCTCGAGTTTGTCGCATCACACGAATGTGTTTACCTTTCAGGCCAACATGTTTGATCAAAAGCAATCAAGTAACAAATTTGGGCTTCAAAATCCCAGAAAAATGATCAGTGCTTTCTGCTCTCAGACACAGTGCTGTGCAGACACAACTGCGATTGACGGTTCTGATCAGCTCAAGTGAAACACACAAGGCAAAAAGATCAGAGTTCATTTTAACAAAAGCAGGGCTGAGAAGTGAAATCAGACAGATGCTGCAAATGTTACACAGCATAAGTTCAACAAATTCTAGCTTTCAGGGAAAATGTATTTCCCTGAGGAAGATGGAAGTTTAATAGCTTGTTGCTAGTTCAAAGTTAATGCATTAAGCCGGCCTGTTTATATCATTTAAGTGTAAGAGATGGAGTTGCTTTTGCTCACCTCATATACACAAGCACACTCTTGTCATGGATTTGTGACGTTTGGTCTTTGCTCTTTTTTTTTTTTTTTTTCTAATAGCTGGTATAAAATGCCTGTGCAGAACCCTTTTTTTTTCCCAGTAAAACACAGTTCTCTACCTTTCAGTATGCTGAAATCAACAACTGCCCCAGCACATATAACTTGTTTCCACAATAATTTCTCAATGAGCTTTTTCTGACTTTAAATGCAGTGTCAAAGCATCACGTAAACATGTCAAATTAACTTGGGTTTTCTGGGTGGAGACATGTAGTATTTCTTAAGGAAGAATAACCAAATGCCAGACTGCAGAGTAATTGCTCAACATGAAAACCTCCAGCATGTAAAATCCTACATAATCTTGCAAAAACAAGCTCCCTGGAAACACTTAAGTTCTGCTCTCTGTCTGTAGGAGCTGGTGTAAACTATGAGCATTTGTGAACACCTTTAGTTTGTTTAAGATATGAAGTGTTTTTATCTTCTTGCTGCAGGGTTGTCTCATCTTGAGTGACGAGCTGAATCATGCGTCACTGGTGCTGGGTGCTCGACTATCAGGTTCCACAATCCGGGTCTTCAAACACAACAGTGGGTGATTTTATCTCTTTATGTTTCATAAAAAGAAATGCTGCTCTAACCTAATGTACACCCAAAACAAGCAGAAACAAAACACTCAGGATTAAAATGGCTCTTCCAACACTGGAAAACAATTAGCTGTAATTAGCTTTTCCCAGACGGGTTGTAAATACGTGTAACATGGGTGTGTGTTGCTTTTACAAAACTCCAGCTGTCTCTCTTACACTTGTTTGCTCATGTTACACTGATCTGGATTTTCCTCCCTAGCTTTTTGTCTTTTTATTTATTGTACTGAATCACACAGCAGTGGGTGTGGTGTAAAAAAACACACACAGACAGCCACCAAACACCACCACTTGGAGATTAAAACTAAGATAGCAGCAAGTAACCAGGCTGCTCGGCTACTGAAAAATTTGTCTCATTGTCATGATAGAATATTCACACTCAGTTAAAGAAAATGATCTTATTTCTGAAGAAGGAAAAAGGTTTTAAGCTTTCATGGTCTTTAATTGACTAACTCTTGTGTGTTATAGACATGCAAAGCCTGGAGAAGCTGCTGAGAGATGCCATCGTGCACGGGCAGCCCAGAACCCACAGGCCTTGGAAGAAAATTCTTATTGTGGTGGAGGGAATATACAGGTACACACTTGACATTTCTCTAAAACACAGAAATTGTTCGTTCACCTTCTTTTCTTGTCAAATACTTGACTGAGACCTTTCATCTGGTCGAGATCCTATTAGCCTTGAGCTTGATCTTTTTTGAGGGGGGTTATATTATAAGCTTATATTATAAAAATCATACTTTTCCATGACATTGCTTTTGTTGTCTGTGCAGAACTCATTCAACACATTAAGGTCATGGTGCAGATATATTGATATTTTGAGCAAAGCAATGGCCCTGGAGGCAGTTTTTATGACGGGAACTATGCTCCGTCTTTACTGTTGCAGCAAACCCATTTGCAGTAAAACAGTGGGACACGTTTACAAGACGACTGAAACATTATTGCAGCACATTATAGTTGAGTGGGAGAACATCGCAAATTCACACCTCCCAGTTTGCACTTCTTTTTCCTTTTTTCCTGGCTAGAAATACGAAGTAATTTTCATTTTAAAGAGTTCTCACTCTCCTGAGAATGATCCATCCCTTGTTCTTTGTAATTAACATAAAGGTAATGAGTTTATTGATCAGTGGCTCTGAGAAGAACTGTCTGACAGAATCAGTGGGCTTTATTAATGTGATGTTAACTGAGTTTCAGTTTCACAGGAATTTCAAGAACAAATATTTCATTAACTTAAATAAACAGTGCTTCTTGCTTTTACTACCTTATCACACTAAGCAATAGTCAGGTGATTTCCTATGAGGTGAAATTTCTGATGTAGGTTCTTGGTGATAGCAGTTGAAACCAGAATTTTCAGAAAGAAGAAATCAGTCAAATTACTGTTATCTCGTTTATTTAATGTCTTTGTTTTTAATTCCCAAAGTATGGAGGGGTCCATAGTGCGTCTACCTGAAGTCATCGCTCTGAAGAAGCGTTACAAAGCATATCTGTACCTGGATGAAGCTCACAGTATCGGTGCCCTTGGACCCAATGGCAGAGGAGTTGTGGACTACTTTGGCCTGGATCCTAAGGATGTTGACATCATGATGGGAACGTTCACTAAGAGCTTTGGAGCTGCTGGTGGATACATTGGAGGCAAAAAGGTTTGTGAGAAGTTTTACATTAAAAAAACAAAGCAAAAGAAAGTGAAGAATTTCTCTTTGGTGGAAGAAATACTGATTACAATGGACGAAACTCTTACTCATTTTCAGGAGTTTGAGCAATTATCCAATTCCTCATGTGTCATTTACTGCAGCTGTTGGTTAATAATGTCTGCCAGTAACAAGAAATTCAACTTCCTGTTTTTACTGGGAAGGATTTGATTCAGCGTATACTTCTATTTTTAGTCAGAGTAAAGGTGCAACCATATCAATAATCTTGTGCAACTTCAGCTAGATGAGGTTAAGGAAAAAGCAAATAGAAAGGAAATGCAAACACAGTGGAACTCCCTACACTTCTACAACACTTCTCTTTCATGTCAAGAAATATCCAGGTTTATATTGGGCAAATGTTTTCAATTAGAAAGCTTTACTTTAATTGTTCATGTATTCTTTCAGGAGCTGATTGACTACCTGCGCTGCCACTCTCACAGTGCCCTGTACGCCACTTCTATGTCCCCTCCTGTGGCTCAGCAGATAATCACCTCCATGAAGATCATCATGGGAGAGGACGGGACCTCACTGGGTATGTGCCGAAAAACAGCACTAAGGCATGTTAAGCTAGAAAATCAATAAAAACCTTGTTGTCATCATGAAAGTTTTGGCACTCATCCAGAAGGCAAAGTAGGCAGCTTATCACAATCCACTTATTACTTATCTACATGGTTAATGGGCACCTTTATGGTAGACGCACTGGTCAGTGTCATTGTTAAGTTTTATATATGATGTCATATTGAAACCTGTGGGTTTTTTGGTTTGGTTTTTCTCTTTGCTTCTGTTTTTCATTTGGAAATACCCAAAATTCAGAACATGTTTCAATGTTTCTCTCAATTCTCTAGTGCTTTTTCCTTTCTGCACGTACCAGATGCGACCACATGATGGCAGTATAGGTCCATCGCTCAGATTTGACTGGCTGTCAGGCAACTGCATTCTGTTTCTCTCAGCTCGCACCAGTTTACTGGCTAATGTGCACGAGTGAGGTCGTCTGTTTACATTAGACATTTTTCATGAAGCCACTTGATATTGAAATCAGCTCTTATCCAGTAAGCAATTATTTACCAGCAGATAAAAAGGTGTAGGGCAGCTTTATCAATTAGATAAGGTATGCTTTAACAATTTCCTTCATGCATCTAAACTCTGTGACTGTGTCATTTGAGCTTTCCCTTGGTGACAGCGGGTAAGCTATATGGTCTTGCATTTTGAATAGTTTTTTTTTTGTCAGTCTACAGAAGCCTCCTTCTGTCTTGATTTTTTAGGTGGTGTGTTTGTTTTAAAGAGAGTAAAAAAAAAAAAAAGGAATGGTGGAGACGCGCTTGCGTTTGTCAGATTTAGGCCAGACTGATGGAAGGGCTTCCACATACGGCCTTTATCACTTTCACATGTGTGTTTCTTTGCCTTCACACTGTAGGTGCTGAGCAGCATGGTGCTCAGGACCAGCAATCCATGCAGACCAAACTCTGCTGGACTCTTCTGCACACACAAATGCATGACAAAGTCTTGTTATTCTTGGAGGGCGGCAGCCCATTGCTCTTCACAGAACTGGACTGATTCAGCCTCCCTCAAAAAGCTGATGTAAGATCAGGTTACGTTGCCTCTCAGCCATTCAGTTGTTGTGTGCAAAGATAACGACTCCAGGGGTAACCTTTATTGTGTTGCCTTTCGTCTTCTGTATCACTTCTGAGAAGGGAAAGCCAGACTAGCTGACCTTGCAGCCTTCGTATTGGCTTGACAAGCTATCCCTGTAGAAGAGTAACAGTGACAGTCTGATTGGTTGCAGCCCTGTCGCTGTTTGCAATTCAAGCCTTTGAAGATTCAGATGCTGACACAAAGTCAGAGTGACAGCTGAGCTGCCCACTTAAAGTTTGTTGTTTCTTCACGTTGCTAAGGAATGGGCAGCAGACATGGGCCTGCTTCAACTGGAAGCAATGATGAAACATTGATGGGACATACGGAGACAAGTCATAATGTCTATGAAATGAAAAGAAAGCTAAGGCATATGAAAGACTTAATATCACTCAGAGTCTGGGATACCTGTGGATTTCTTGGCTGTGTGGGTAAACATGATGCCAGACTCTGTTGTGTTTTAGCCTCCTTTGAAGCGGTGTTGTTTCTGCTCTGTTTCTGAGTGCAGTCAGGCAGATGTGTGTAGCTGTTGGCGCTGTGTTGCATATGGTTATTTGTTTAGTTAAGATGCTATCTCTGCAGGCATGGACTGAGGATTCAGTGAGAGAATCCACAGTGTGCATCAGACTGACACGCGGCGATTGATGTCCGTTTAGTTTCGGCCTTTTGACCTCAAACTGAAGGAACTTTGCCTTCAAAGACTGCCTGCATATAAATGTAGGGGATAAGAAAAGACATACTATTAACAGTTTTTAACCTTTGTTTTTTTTGTTTTTTTTAGATATTTGAGAGAGCTTGTGTTTGATTTATTATTTCACTTTGCATGTATACACAGTAGTTCAACATGAATAAACCCTTTATGCATAAATAACCAGAAAGATCCTTACAGATGCACTCACTCATTCTCTTGGATTAAACATCTTGACATGTTGACAGGAATGTGTGAGATCACTTAGGATTATGTTCTGTTCAGACAGGTGCAACATGGGAGATTGGTAGATGACAATTTTGGATAATTTGTACACACACAGAAATGATGAAGGGAGGTGATCAGGCAAATGTAGTGAAAACATCTGTGTAGCACTGTGGGTGATGAGATGTTAACTAGCAAATACTTGCAGTTTAAACTGCAGCAAAAATATGTAAAAGGGATTTAAATTATTCAGAATTACACAAATTATTTGGGTATTTGAGTTTCATTGCATTGATTATCTACCCTACACTCTATGGGAGTGTCACAGCGAGTGACATGAAGTTTTCCAATAACTTCTTTTTAGTACGGTTGCACCACTCATACCAGTATTGGGTACTGATCCAATACTTAGTGTGTGTACTCATTCTCTGTATTCATAAAACTGTTCTGATACTACACAACCTGATACCAATGGGAAAAAACTATCCCTGTCAAAATTAACATGTAACTAAAAAGAGATTCATTTATTATTTTTAACTTTAACTATCAAGAAACAAAGGTTTTACAGGTGCTATTTTAAAAAATCTTTTTTTTTTTTCTTTTTTTTTTATCTGTGTTATGAATTTATGAAATAATTTCTTAATCAATCTCTAAAACATTTTGATAATCAGAAATTGTATTACACTTACACAAACAAGCAAATCACTCCCCTGGTTGTCTCATGAATCCATAATACAACTGGCAAAAATACACGGATGTTCCTTATCTGCCTACTTTGGGAAAACAGCTAAATCTGCTTGAAACGAGTAAAAACTTCATCACTTCTTTTCTCACCAAAGAAGTTTTGACATTTAAAGAATGAAAGAGTGGCCACGGTTACATGATGTTCAGAATTAAATGATTGTCCTTTGTGTTTACATGGAAATAATCATTCAGAATCAAGGTTTACGTGGAGAGCCTCGGTTGGGGAGAGGTTCGAATAGTGGTCTTCCTGGAGTTTGCATGTTCTCCCCTTGTTTGTGGGTAGTCCTGCTTCTTCCAACCAACCAAAGACGTGGATGTTAAATCCTCCCTAGGTGTGAATGTGGGTGTGCTTGGTTGTCTGTCTCTCTGTCTTGGCCCAGCGACAGACCGGCGATCTGTCCAGGTTTTACTCTGCCTCTTGCCTGATTATTGCTGAATTAGACACGTGGTACAGAGAATGAATGAGTTTGTTTTTTTTGTTTGTTTGTTTTTTAATCTAGTTCTGCTTTAACTCTGGTGGTTGGAAAGGGTTCTGATTGGCCAGGGGGGCAGATGTGGCATATTTACAGTTACCCAGAAGTAACGGCTCGATACTAACATGCTTCTTCATTTCCACCTGCTGGCACAAGTCCAACACCTGTTTTACATGCGCTTCAAAGCGGCATTGCAACAGGACAAGGGAACGGACATGTGCAAAATGACGGGAATTAAGTTAAAGCAAAATAAATGTATGTGATGGAGGAATTATTTAATTTGGAATTAAAATGAGAATAAACCAGCCACTTAGTTCGGAATAAAGTTTTATTCAGAATTATAATTTTCATGTGGAATTAAGTGTTTACAATGTCCTTTTAAAGCGGAATTAGCTTTTATTCAAAATTAAAGAGGAATCAAAACTCTCGTGTGAACATGGCCAATGACTGTGAGATTAAAAAACTTAGTTTTAATGGAAGGAAATGGGGCATTTTTAGGCACAAACCTCACCAGAAGGGGGGGGGGAGGGAAAATAATTTAATTTTTTTTTATTTTTTTTTTTTGTTTTTCCATATTAAAAAAATTATTATACTATATTTATTTAATATTGAAATGAACAGGGGGGTTGAGGGAAAGAAAGCAAAGGGGAGGAAAAAAAAAAAGAAAGTATAGAGAATTAATTTTTTTTTTTTTTTTTTTTTTTTATAATATATTTTTTTTTTTTTTTTTTTTTTTTTTTTTTTTTTTTTTTTTTTTTTTTTTTTTTTTTTTTTATTTATTTTTAATTTTATTTTTTATGGTTCAATAAACCCTTTTTTTAAAACCAATAAATAATTGTTTTTTTTAATTCTGATTTCAATTTCAATCAAAATAATTCTAATTTTTATTTTTTCCCTAATCCTCCACCCTAGTGTCTGACATTACATAAGCATTGCAAATCAATTTTACTGCCAATTTTTTGACATATCCAAGATATAAATTGCCACCAAAGATCTATCCCCTTATCATTTATAATACAGATAATTATTCAATGCAGTGCAATACTTGAGATAATTGAAAATGGCAATAAAAACTGAAATTTCAAGGGTACAAATCCTAGAAATGATTAGAACATTTGAACCTTTTGAGCAGGTCTGAAATTGTTTGTGATTTATGAAAAAAACAAAAAAAAAAAGGAAAAACAGGAAAAAAAATATGGAATGGTTATTTTACAGCAGTTTTTGTGCAGACATTTTTCGCCACAATGATCCCCAGAGGCTACAGAATTTGAGGAGGGCATAGTGGTATCGACAAGTGAAAACAAAAAGGCAAACCTCCTCTAAAATAAACACTTCTTTACCCTTTTCTAGGTGCCAGTCGTCTCAGACAGCTTTCAGAGAACACTACCTACTTCCGCAGGAAACTCCGCGACATGGGCTTCATCATCTATGGCAACGATGACTCGCCTGTTGTTCCCATGATGCTCTACATGCCTGCCAAAATCGGGTGATTTATCCTCTATTATCTGATCATATGCTTTCCTTTGAGGACATTTGAAGATGTTCCTTTCAGTTTAACTTCTACACTCCCATTTTATTTCAAATTGAATCTTATTCAAAGATCGAACAAAGCAGCATTTGTCTTCGCTTGTATCTCATCTTTCCTTTACTTTTCAGGGCATTTGGCCGAGAGATGTTAAAGAGGAACATTGGAACGGTGGTCGTTGGCTTTCCGGCGACTCCTATCATTGAGTCGAGAGCGCGCTTCTGCATCTCGGCTGCTCATACCCGAGAGATGCTCGATGCAGTAAGTTTTGTTTCTTTCCCTGCTGGATTATATTCAGTACAGGCTAGTTCCCTTGTGAGGATTGTATATTATCTTCCACATAACTTTGTGATCATAGATCCAAGCGCCATGGTCATCAACCAGATCTGCTTGCTGACTGATTTATGTTCGTGCGTGTGTGTATACCTGCTGAGTAATAAAAGCTTCCAGTACGTGCTTTATTAAAGAACCTAGAAGGCCAAGCTGTCTTAAAAGATTACAGCATGGCTCAGGCTTTGATTTTTATTTGAGCTGCTCTGTTTCTCCAAAGACACTTCATTCATCTTAGTGAGGAGCATGTCAGCACCGTTTGTAATAATCCATTTAAAGGGCATCAGCCTGCTTTTGTAGAGCACATGCAGGAACCGCTTTTTCCGTCTTTGGAAAAGCCAGTCCTCACTATTTCTCAAACCCTGGAATCAGGGGGAAAAAAAAAAAAGGTCAGGAGGAAGGTAAATTGTTTCCAGGTGCCCTGCAGTGTGTTGCAATGCTGATACAGTCTCTGGTGGAAAGAAGTGGAGGGGGTTCTGTTCAGTTGTGGTTTTTATAGCGAGCCTTCTGTTCACCTTTGTTTTTTGAGCTCTCCCTCTGACATGTCAAAAGTCTTCATTTGAGTTTGACTAAAGCAAATAAAGTATCTTTAGATTCGGATTAAAATCAATCTTCTCGTTGCTTTGTCAGGCGTTGGAAGTCATCAGCGAAGTGGGCGACCTGCTGCAGCTCAAGTACTCGAGACGTGAACAGCCTCTTCCCTCACTGGGGTGGATGTCTGAGGAGAGCCTGCTGCAGGACTGAGCCTCATCCTCTTCCTTTCACATCAAGCCTTCTTCCCATCTCACTCTTCTCCCCTTTGTTTGTGTGTGCGTCTGATAACACTCTTTTCCCCCCTCGTCTTCCTCTGAGCCAGTTCCTCCACTCAACTGTTCCATATCATCTCATGTTAAACTCCCACATCCTGCCCCATGCAGTCTGTGACCTGTCCAGACAGTCCCCCCAAACCCTGGCAGCCCCCCCCCCCACTCACATATCTGCCTGTTGTTACCAAGTGCATTATAGGCTATTCTGATTGCATTGTCTCACATTAAGTCTTATTTCTGCGTGCACATTGAATGTGTATTTTATTTGTGCAATAATAACAAAAAAATGTGGAGTTTCTTTGTAATACAAACAACCTACAGTAGTTCAAGCAGAGATCTTGGAGAAAAAGGAATCTGATCATAGCCATTGCTATGTTGCACACAAGAAGAAAACATGACATGTAAATATTATTTATCACAATGTTTATAATACTGCCTTAGAATAGTATCCCAAACCTCAGAGAAAGATGCAAGATTATTTGACAGGGGTGGTAAGCATGTGCTCTTCATATTTATTGATCTGATTGCTTTTTATCTCACAATTTACAACCCTGGATCACATTTACTTGAACAGAGTATAGATTATTGGTTTCTTTCCCTAACCAAAGGATATAAATGTATAGATATATTTTCTACCTTTTTTTTTTTCCTCTTGAAATGCAAAACAGATGTTCTGAAAGAAAACATGTAACGGAAAGAATTCCAGGGAGCAAGACTGACGAATATTTTTTTACTGCTCATTTTCTAAGAATAGATTTCAGCCTTATTTACTGTTTACACCTGCACTCAAAAGTTTGAGCCTAGTGTCTTTAACATTTCTATAAGCCAACGAGCTACATGTGTGATTATTTATTTTTCTTCCATTCATTCTCACTCAAGTGCTTTCATGTGAATCTGAGCAGGAAGACACGCTGCAACTTATCTGTATGTATGACGATACTCATCTGATGTACAGACGGCTTTATTTATTTATAATGTGCTTGTTATCTTTCAGCTGTTTCTTTTTATTTTGTTCTGATAAACTATTTTTGGAAAGGCAGCTCCAAATGTGCCCCAGTGAAGAGAATATTTTAACTGATTTCATGTCTTAAATTCAGTGCTGCACCACTGACGGGCATGTTAAATGCTCATATGAAGTATGCAGTGTAATTTGCAAAAAAAAAAAAGATAAAGTTTATATATTCAGATATTTTTCTTTTCCTCATCATTTACCATCTGTGATCCTCTTCTGGACAACATTCCATATCAGCCTGTTTTCAGGTTTTACTGTTGGTTTTGGTCTTACTTTTTTGGCATACACACCACTGTCACATTGATTTGAGTGTTTTATGCTCCATCAATCTGTTGATGTGAACTTGAGGCTGTCTGTTCTTCAGAAAACTGGCTGCTTTTTGGTGATGTGTCAATCCCCTCTCCCCCCCCAAAAAGTTCAAAGTGGTGAAACTCAAAACATATCCAAAAATGATGGATGTTTTTGGCATTTAAGTGCAGCATGACAGCTATTTTTGGTCCTCTTTATATACAGCAGTGACACTTTCCTGAGATAAATGCCACTGTATTTTTTTTTCTCACAGAAAACTGTTTGAATAATAAATCTGTTGTGCATTTGCCTTTTAATGAATAAAATATAAAATGTGGAAATCTAGACTGAAATCTGGATGCAGTTCCCCAAAAAGTGCTCCGACAAAGAATTTTCTTCCAGTCAAAGTTTCCTCTCAAGCTGACTGTGGTAAGTCTCTACATTTCTGTCTATTGAGGCAAAATGTAATTACAAACAGCAACATGGCTGTTTTTTCACAGCCAGGTTTCTCTCACTGAAAATGCAGATTTTACATCCAGTGAGATCATTCAAATGTTTGCAACTCTGATGCATGGTGACAATTTCCTAAGCTTAATGTCAAATGTCCTGCTGTGACCAATGGAAACTTCTGCTGCTTTTTACCTTTTTTAAATTTGGGTTTAAGATAAACCTCTTAAAGTTTGTTATGCCCTGATGTTTGTTGACCATGATGTTGAAAACAGTGCTGCAAAGATTAAATCATCCAATTTGAAACCAGTCATGGAATCGGTTTGTTTATTTACCAGTCCTGCACACAAACTGAAGGAACAACTCAAATACTCAGCAAACAAAGCCTTTGTAAATGGTAAATTACTGGTATGCTGAATTACACCGCATTCCAGGTTGGCCAGTCATTCAGTAGGCTAGAGCCCTCAGAGTGTACGTTTGTGGTGTAAGATGAAGACTTGTGGCAAAACCATCCTAAAGAAAGTGTCTCCCGACCTCTGCATATGGTCAGTTCTACCATACAAACCCCCAACGCACCCCCTCCACACAGCTGCGAACAATCCCACCCCTGACTCCCTCTGCATGAAACCTCTGAATGCGTGCGTAAAAGCCAAGTCTACCGAGACCGGTTGGCGGGGCGAGACGCACACCCTCGCACTGTTAACCCTGTTGGATGAATTTAAGCTTGATTAATGGATTAACGCATCAGACAAAAAGCTATCAGGAAAAAGCATACTATGAACTCCAGATGTCAATGTATTGGAAGAAAACGCCCACCCACCCACGACGAGTGAGTCACGGTTTAAAGTAGCTGAATAAGCGAGCGCCGGTGCGGACGGAGAGATTCTACGTGGGGTATTTCTGACCTCTTTTTGGTACTTAAAGCGCTCTCAAAGTGTGGTTTTTATGGGGAAGAGACGCCCTGAGCTCGAGCCGCCTCACGGAGTGACAGCTGCTGCGTTACACGCTGGTACAAGATATGGATAGCGCTCAGGACACCTCTGGACGCTGGTGCGCATCTTCATAAAGCGTGACGCTTCAAGCCCGACGAGGCTTCTAACTGCATTAGTCCCGAGCTAAACTTTAACTTTAACGGGAGACAAGGAGGACACGAGCATTTCCTCCAAACAGTGAGCTCACTTAGAGAGGAAAAAACCAAAATCCCCCCTTTTTTGTCCTTTCTCCTTTTCTTTGTCCCCCTCAAATCCTAACGGGAAGCATTGAGGTGAGAGAAGATGCGTCAAGAGGTCGCGAGGAGATTTCAGATGTTACTCGTGCTCTGGTCGATACTTCTCGTCAGTTTGGGGGCAGGGTTTCCTACCAGACGCAAGAGTTTTGCCCACAAAGTAAGTTATTCTTTTCTTTAAAGTAAATTTAGTCCTTTTTTGTGTCTTTGTGTAGCTCAGAAAGTCGAGGAGCATGTTTCAAACGCACCTGCTACCGACTGAACGTGTTTCACGAGGTTTCTTCTTTTCTTTCTTAGCTGCTGGTGTAAGCTGTTGCACTTTAGCTGACAGTTAAATCTTGTAATTCTCAGCGTGGGCCTACTCCTGTTGTTTTTATTCTTCTTTTCTATAATAATACATTTAAATGAGTTAAGAATAGTTTTATAACAGTTTACTGAAATAACTTTTTAATGTGTAACATTCTTTAAGAAAATAATCATTAGCAAAACTACTGTTTAGTTGCCTCCAATAAACAGTAGGTTTTAGGGAAAGTCGGTATTATTTTGTATTTATTATTATTTCTTTTCTTTTCTTTTGAACATTTAAATACCATGAAATTTTAAATGATCTTTTCTAGATGACTGGCTTTCCGCATCTATCAATGGTGCTTTCTTATGTTCCCATTTTCTCTCCATGTATAGTAACGTTTGCCATCATTGGCCATACACCCTGCTATCATAAATCCAAACTCCCTTCATACACATGCTGCGGAGTGTGTGGTGTGTGTTTAAGGGAATGTTTGTGTTACACACTGACATATTTGGATATCAAAGTATGTTTGTGTGTGTGTCAGGGTTCACTTTTTGCCTTTGAACTCCCCGTCTTGTGTGGCCTCCCATGGATGCCCTGTTGAGACTTTTTCTCTCATCATCTGTCTGACTGATGTCAAAGCAAAAAAAAAAAAAAAAAAAAAAAAGGAGAGAAGGGGGGGGGGGGGGGGGGGGGGGGGGTGATTAGTGAGAGGAAGAATAAAAATCTCCCTCTGGCTTTGGTGATTCTTTACTCGTTTACCCAAAGTTGTTAAGGGATGAGTCCGTCTTTACCCGGGTGTGTCCATATGATGCGGATGGAAAAGGGAGATTAACAGAGGAAGAGGGAAGGAGGAGGGGAAGATCAGAAAAAAATGGGTGCCCAGTAACGAGGTGCTTATGTAACCAGAATAAGGCAAGCCCCTTGCCATCTCTCACACTGGAGCTCAGGTCAAGTGTCATTCATCTGATTGTTTACATTGGCTCTTTTTTGTGTTAATGTGGAATTTCCTGTTTTTGGCTTCACCCCCATCTCCCGGCAAAGAAGAGAGAGAGGAGGATTGTGTCGAAGTGGCCTCTTTTCCAAATATTGGGACCTGTTTGCCCTGTTTATGCTTTGCTTTGTACCCCCTATTACCCTCCACAGCCTCACCCTGATTCCACCAGGCATGCATTTGTTGTCCCGTTTTCATTTGCAAAAGATGGCGATCAAAGAGCGCCCATAGTTTATTGTTCTTCTGTAATGGTTTGGAAACAGCCAAGTGCAGGGGCCTTTGATATCTGCATGCACATAAATCAGGGCTGCCACTCTGCATGCCTTCCCAGCCTGCCCCCCAATCCCACCGGATCTCATCCCTACCCCTCACCTCAGCCCCCTCTGGCCTCATCCAGTGTCCCGACTTCCTCTCTCTAACCTGAAAGTGTGTCATCAGCAGCAGTTAGCAATGACAGTAGCCCAACATGGGTCTGGACTTTTTACACCAGTAGAAAGAAGGAAGCAGTTCTTTTCAAACATCTGAGGAGATAATGCAGTCTTCAGGTCAGACTGGGGTACCCCACTAGCCTCCCTGTTAAACACACTGCATGCCATCAGCCACTGGGCCTTTGATCAGAGGAGCCCCACTACTGAGAGGAGGAGAGCAGGATCAGAGAGAACAAGGGGGAGGAAGAAAGGAGGAGAGTGATATACAGGGCGAAAGAATACAGGATCCAGATGTGAAACAACACGAGATGAGGAGGGTGTGAAAGTATGTGGCCTCTTTCATGACTCTGGACTTAGTCATTTTGTGTTGGTGTATCTGTTATGATACGTTTGTGAGTGTTATGATCGCAGCTTGGCTGATTTGACCATGATGCACATGGGTCAGGTATCCAGTTCGAATCTAGCAGCAAACATCATCTGCAACATGAAGGAGGGAGAAGGATTGGGCCAGTATTTCTCAGCTGGCTCACACAAAGAATGGCAGCCTTTTTTTCATGCACTTTTTAAAATTTATTTATTTATTGCACAGTAATGGACCTCAGGTTGACTTTTTGAGTTGCGCTCAAATTCCATGTTTTAAGGCGTCATTGTTCATTGTAATGTTTTATTGACTATAAAAGAATAAACATGATTAAATCAACAATTAGTTGCCTTTTCTCCCTAAAAGGCAAAGTAAGTTTTTTTGTATTGCACATTTTGCACAGAAAAGCAATTCAATGTGCTTTACATAATAAAACATATAAAGAGGAATATAAACTGCGCAGAATCAATTTAATGTTGAGACATAATTACAAGGGTGTAAAACAATCACAATAAAATAGAGTGAAATAGATTACAAAATTATTCCAATACAGTAGATGCAGATATTATACTTTCAATTTATAATGTGCTGAAAACTGCACCAAAAAGCAACCATGCTTTTACTGAAAACAACAGTAAAGTTAAATCTAACATTAAAATTGAGTACTTAAACAGTAAACTTTTAAGTACTTGTTCGGCTGAGTTTTATGTAATCACATTTTGGAAATTCTTGCAGTTTTATTGATTTTGTGACTATTTGTCTTTATTGGTATTGCATCAGTGAGTTGGTCACTCTTGATTTATTGAACTAGACATCATGTTTGCTTGAAATCTTTCCAAACTCAGTATTTAGTTGCAGAGTGAGGATAAAATATTCCTAAAAGGTTGCCTGTTTGTTACCATGAGTTTACAGATATCTGAGAAAGGGGGACCACCTACATCATTTATCATGCCTGACAGGTATCCTCTCTAAACAGGCTTTACATGTCTGCACTCTTATACTTGACCAAAGACGCAAGGTCTTTATGGGACAATCACAAGCAGTCGCCGTAAAATACGCCACATAGAGACCATAACCATAAATCAACCGCCTGGCTGTGAATTTGGATATTTCTTCTCCTCTTTGGCCTTTCAACTGTCTTTGTTTTACTGAGCAGACCACAAACTGGCTCAAGGCCAATCTCAAATTCTTGTCCAATCATATGTGTTGGCCAATTTGGCTGAAGACACAGACACAGACCAAAAATAAAATTTAAGTGACTTTATTCCAGCAATAGTTCATGTATCTACCATGTCCCACTATTTGCCACCGTTACCCTCAGAGGTTATCTTTTTTTTCCTTCTTCAGTCTTGCTAATCTGTAAAACCTGAAAGGTCACATAAAGCGGCGGCCATAATGGCGGCAACACAGCAGGTTCAGACACACTCGCATCAGCCCAGGGGTCCCACGCCTCCCAGGCCCTCTCATTAAAGCTAAAAGAGGATCTCTCTGGCATAGGAGCCTCTTTGTCCACAGCCTGGATGCCATGACTGTTGTGGGAAAAAAAAAAAGAAAATGAAATGAAGGCCGGTTGATCACTTGGCTGGTTAGTTGGATGCCTCAGGGTTTTTCTTTTTTCTGGGGGGGGGGGGGGGGGGGGGGGGTGTTGCTGACAAAGCTACATAGGCTACCATGGTTTCTACATGGAAACAACACTATTTTGTATTCATCAAACCATTTTAAGTGATTTCTACTTTCTTATTTTGTGGTGCTTGCTCTTTATTTTATAGTCAGCTAGAACCAGAATTAGACTAACGCATTTCTTACCACTGCTTTTTCTTTTCTCCTAAGTGATTTCAGATAGTTTGTGTTCAAGATAAGCCATTTAATTCTTGCATTTCCCTACTCTTTCCATCAGGCTCATGGCAACCCAGGTCATAGTGGTGGGGTCCAGTATGTCTCTGAGGCACTGGAGCAGCAGAACCAGGTTCAGAGTCTTCTGCCTGAGCCTCACGCCCACCAGAGGAGATGGTCTCACCCCCAACACCGCTCCGTTGGTGTTCTTCCTCAGCCTGAGCCTGAAGAGGAGACCAAACCCTTCATCTTAGATCTGAACAACTTTCCAGACCTGGCCAATGCTGACATTAACTCCCAGAACCCCAACATACAGGCAAGTTGGGGAGAGAGGAGGCATATAATTGTGTCTTAGTGTTACAGATTTTTTTTTTTTCAAATGTAAGAACAGCTTGATGTTAAATAGCACCTGTTATTGTACTGTTTTATTAATATCTATCAAAATAGGCACTGTCAAATATTAGTGACACACTGGGTCTTTTTTGCTTCTGTCTTATTAAATGTAAAAGAAAGACAGATCTGTAATCATTCACATTCAAGCCCCCACCAGTTCCTTTCACTTAGCCCAAAATATTTAAAAAAGATCAACATATTTCAAGGCACTTGTTCTCTTTAACTTCCTTGAGTGTAATCAGGATGTGGTTAGAGGGACATAATGAATTAGACCCATGTCTATTTCATGCAAAGAGATGGACTAAATTTCTCTTTTTCATGTAGCAGATAAACACACTGTCCTACTAAAACATGCAGAGGATTAACTTATTAAAACACGCAATAGCACTTCTTGAAATTTATGTCCCAGCAATTACAGGAACATAGTTTAGATTTCATGTCTCATGTTGCTTGGACTTCAAATCAGCTGAAGTGAGCCCTTGAAAATGCTAGCATCTAGGATGAGTCATGTTGAGGTAATGGGAGGTAGTTATCCAGAAAAAAAGATTCATATTCTCTTCTCGAGAAGAACATTTGGTTGGCTGAATGCTCATGCTCACTGGCTGACTTAGATCTAGGGAAAAGGGTTCACTCGCTAAAATGCTCTTCCAAGGATTTGACATGGCTGATTTCCTGAGGAGAGCTTGTAAGCGAAGCACTAAAGCTGCAAAAATGTATTTTCTGAATACATTTGACTACAAAAGTAGAATTAATGCAGCACAGTTGAACTGCTCAGTTGCTTGTTTGTCGCTGTTTCTACAAATAACTTAGGAAGTCATTCAAGTCATGAAATGAAGGATTTTTCCAAGTTTGCAAATTTTAATGCCCTCCACTTTCAAATGAACAGTATGAGTTAACTTGCTCTTCAATTGCCCCGCGTAGGTAACCATTGAAGTGGTCGACGACCCTCAGATGGAGGTAGAGATGGACCTGGCCAGCGAAAAAGACTGGCTACCGTCCTCCTCCCCCTCTTCCACAGTAGATTGGCTGGGAGGCAAGAAGCTTTTCTGGCCCCTCTTTTGGAGTTACACCGACACTGATTCCAGCGAGGACAGCAACAACCGCTCAGGCGTAGAGGAAACTGGCGAGGAAGAGGGGGAGGAAGATTACTCTTTGGATTACGGGAGTGAAGAGCCCCTACCCAGTGGGGTCGGCGGAGACTGGGATACTCGCTGGAACGAAGGCTGGGACCCATTGCAGAGCTACTACGGTAGGTTTTGCCAAGTGGCACACTCTTCATCTGTTTGTAAAAACAGTTCTTCCAGGTATGATTTCATCAGACATTTTTTCACAGAAATAAAGAGGTACTACAGAAAATTCTGGAATTAAAATAGCTGAATTTGTCATCCAAAAGATGATCAAAGTGGCTAATGGAATCCAGAGATGGAGAATTGATGCGGGAAAATCAGAAGAGGCGCAAAGAGGCTCCTGATAACTGTCTTCACAGTCAGAGAGCCAAATCATGCCAGCATGCGAAGCAGCATGAGCACTCGACCATGAGAACATTGCGGGTTATGGGTACTTTGAAGTCGACACTGGTAGTGCTGGTCGCAGAGGCCTGCCTTTTGAAGATGGGTCCGATGCACTCGCTAATGGCAGCGTGAGGCCGGCACTGTTTCCCGGGACAAAACATCCCTCTGCTTGCAGGACAATTAGAAGGCAGATTGGGAACACAAAATGACAGGGGCCATTTGGCCGGCTCTTTCATCCTTCCCCAGGACCCCTTGCCCCCCTTCCCCCCCATACCCCGGCGGCCCTCGCTGCCCTCTGCGGCTCAGTCTTTTGAACGAGTTCAAGAATTTTGAAGGGGTTTAAGGGGGCTTCATAGCTTGTGTTGTGTCTCAGCGCTGCACAGACAACTTATTCAAAGATAAATATAGTATATAATGAGAGAAAAACAGGTGAGATGTACATTGTTACTGACAGAGAGAGAGAAAAGTAATTGTACAGGCATGGAGTGGGAACACCAAGAAGCTCTCATTCTTCAAAGAAATTTCTTCTTGATTGAAAACTTCTGTTAGCAAGTGTTTGAAACTAGTTTTACTTCAATCCTTTTCCCTTATCCATGAAGCCAGTGTGCGTCGTTTTATCTGTTTGACTTTTGTGCACGCAGACGAGTCAACAAAGGGCAACAATGCCCATTAAGCGGTTACATCTAAAGACTTGGTGAACATAAATCAAGGATGCCAACCTTAGCTTCTTCTGTAATTATGATTCTCCTGAGACCTCATACTCGTATGGCCACATAGCGAGCTGGTACTGCCCACAAAGTCAAATTGGGTGCTCGCTACACCCAAGCTGGTATTTCTGCACCCACCTCGCCTTTAATCAAGAATAACTTGTTTTCAGTGTTATTAACACCACAAAGGAAATGTGGTGCAGAGGCGGACAGCCACAGTGCAGCTTCTCTCCCTTTAATTTTACTCAAGCCTGCATGGAGAGATCATGGGTTCGATGGGAAAGGTTAAAACAGGAGAAAATTGTCATTTGTATAGACTGAAACATTCAGGGAACTTTGAAAGCTTGTTTTTGATTAAACCTTGTTGTTTTTGTACTCCTGTGAACACTTTAAATGACATTAAATAAAGTACAGCTGTTACTCTTTACCTTTTCTTAAAAGTATGATATAGTATGGTAATAATGATTTCAACACCTCATAAATGCTCACAAATTTTTTTTGTAAATGGAAGCAAAACATGGGTTTTTATCCATGTGGAATGAATCGCAAGCTTATGTTGAGTTGTAGTCAAGGATTTTTTTTTTTTTTTTTTTTTAAACATTTTTACCTCCCCACAGAGAAGGACACAGATGAATGGACTTCTTGGTCTCCCTGCTCGGTGACATGTGGACACGGAGAGAGGAAAAGAACGAAGTCCTGTGGCTACTACTGCACTCTGACAGAAGCTTCTAAGTGTGACCTGGAGCCTTGCCCTGGTGAGATATTACAGTACACCTCAGAATAAGAAGTACTTGTCTGAATATTGAGATATTCACAGTTTGGTTTGTCATGTAGTGCCTGATCTAAAGTTGATTTATGGCTCTCCTCTTCGCAGGTGATGTCAATACCGTAGTGGAGCCCTTTCCTTTCGAAATGGAGAATGGAACAGAGCCATTTGGGACAGGTGCGAATTTTTTTTTTTTTAAGTAACAGAAAGATTATTTTAAACTATGTTAAAGCTGAGAAAAGTTGCAGAGATGTTTGTTAATGCGAAGAAAAGGACTCATGCTCGTCCTCTCTCCCTGCAGATGTGGACAGCTGTGAGAAATGGCTCAACTGCAAGAGTGAGTTCCTTCAGCGGTACCTCCACCAGGTTTTGTCTGAGCTGCCCAGCTGCCCCTGCTCCTACCCGTCAGAAGTGGCGTACACCGTGGTCAGTGTCTATGACGAGACTCACAAGCGGCCGTTCCGTTGGCGTGATGCCAGCAGCCCCAAAGAGCGGCTGGACATCTACAAGCCTTCAGCCCGCAGCTGCATTCGCTCGGCACTTTCCAGTGACTCCTCGACTCTTGCGGCGCAGCACTGTTGTTACGATGATCGTGGACGGCTGATCACGCGGGGGAAAGGCGCAGGCACGCCTAACCTGATCAGCACAGAGTTCTCACATGAGCTGCATTTCAAAGTGGACGTGCTGCCTTGGATCCTGTGCAAGGGAGACTGGAGTCGCTTCCATGCGGTGCGGCCACCCAATAATGGATTGAACTGCCAAGAGAACCCCCATCAAGATGTGTTCATGAATGAACTGGAGGAGGCCAGGGAGTATTGAGGGACCACAGCCAAAACTGCCGCTTCAGAGACCTACAGGGCCCAGTCCTAATTTGAGAGGAGACAGCTTACCGTAAATGTCATAAAATATCACTTAAAAAACAACCCATCCGCTATTAAACATAAAAATGACCATTTGGGTTTCTTAATTATTATGCAGTCTGATAGTCTCAAATTAGGACTGGGCATATTGTCCTGATTTTGAGCTAAACTAACTGGTTTGAATGAATGGACATAAAAAAGGAAAAAAACAAAAAACAAAACAGGTTTGTTGTCCCATTACTTGCTGATCTCTTACACATCTGGCATTACATCAAACTTTATTTTCACTACACTCTCCTGGGTGCATGTAAGCATGATGCCTACCCACTGGCTTCTGTTATGGTGTCCTGGAGTGTTTGTGGTTGACAGTAACATACAGTCTACATCCTGATCATGCTTTCTGTATGTTTTACAGTAGGAAGTAGTATATGAAGATTAGCTGGTTATTTGGAGGAAACAAACAGGTATGGGCAAGAGTCCATCAGATGAACATTCTAACTATGCTGCTACAATATAAATCCCTCAGGCTTTACAAAGGATTTAAGGGGAACAAGACATAAGAAGATCTAAACTATACTTTATGCACAAGGCTGGACTGGGATGTGTGGGGGTGAGGGGGTGTTTTTTATCACTTGGCAACAGTGTCAGGAGTTCGACTATGTCAAACTGCTGCTCTGTCCACTCATTTCTGCACGTGTTGGTCTTCTGGACTATGTTCAAATTAGAAAATGTTTCTCTGTCATTCTTCATTTGTAGCTGATGTTAAAAACTCAACTCCCCAGATCTATTGTCGAGTAGGTATCGATTAACACTGACTGCGTTCTGATTGATAAAGAAATAAAGCGGAGGATAGAGCAGTGGAGTTGAGATTTTAGCACAAAATCGGATTATTTACAGAGAACGAAACTCTGATAGTTATTTCCACAAGCCCACGTTGGAGTATGTTGGTTTTAAGAATGGTACAAGATACCTTTTTGCCCCAGCTTGCAATATTACACCAATTACTGTCATTATAGAAGACAAACCACTAGATAGGGCTGGGCGATGAACCAAAAATTTACTGATACTGAAATTTACCGCGATAACAGACGCCATTTTGCCCTTGTTGGTATATTCAGCGTTTTGATAAAATGAAAATAAAAGTAATTTTTGGCTGTTTAAAGGTAGGATGTGCTCATCATTCCCCTTTAAGATGTTGAGCTACATATCATTTGTTGTCACATGACTCCATCCCATCCAGGCTTTAATGAATTAAGCTGGATTTATACTTGCGCATCGTCTAAATCTGCGTAACCGCCGTAGCCTCTGCGTAAGTCCGCAGAGGCCTGATGTGCACCTCTCTAAACACGACTTGCATCCCGGCTACGCAAACACAGAGACGCAGAAGAACTAGCTGGTGATTGGTCAGTGTGGTTACGTGGCTCCAGATGCTTGGGTTTTGTAGCTAAATGACTGAATGAATGCTTGTCGCCGCTACCATTGCTCTAATTGAGGAAATAAATGCGGCAGTTGAAGCCAACCATCGACTTACACTGCCTCTGTATCAGGTACGCAGAACCGACTGGACGCAGATGCTGTGAGAGTATAAATCCAGCTTTATGGTCCATTTATCATTCCCGAGGTGAACTGCTCAATATATCATGATATCGATTTTAGGCCATATCGCCCAGCCTTACAACCAGGCCAGTCTTCGACAAAAAATGAAATGAAAAGGTAAATAGACTGTACGTATATAGCGCTCTTCCAGTCACAGATCACATTGATCCATTCATACTCTGACAGGCACATTGGGAGGCAATGTGGGGTTCAGTCTCTTGCCCAAGGACACTTTGGTATGTAGCTTGGGGAAGGAAGCTTAGAATTGATCCACCAACCCTCTGGTTGGCAGATGACTGCCCTTCCAGCTGAGCTACTCCTGTGACAAAGAAGGAGAAATTACAACAACAACAACAAAAAGTATATTGGGCCTTCAAGAAAATACCCAGTTTGTAAAACTACCTATCCAGCTCTGCATATGCTTTCACTGTGATGTACATTTTAGCCACTGCTTTCATGGCTATAAATGCAAATCATTGTGGAATTTAGGAGGTCAACCAGAAGCCGAAGCTAAAAAAATGTTAAAGCATTTTAATTTCCTTGTCAAGGTTGCCTTGGAGTATAATGAGAAGTGCTGTCAGGCAGAAACAATACAGAAAAAAAAGGCATATTTGATTTGACGTGTTTTGTCACACAGATTGACTTCATGCGTTTCCTCAAGTTTTTCTTTCACAGCCAGGAAAATGTGTGATCTGGGTGCCAAAGAGATAAAAAAAAAAAGAAAGAAAAAAATCGTACTGTTGGTGCCAGTGTAAATCCAGCCTCCAAGTCTCTACAGTGCAAATGTAGGGAAAGAAAAGTTCTACCGTGATTAGATTGTGCTCATAGATGTGTCTCTTCAATGTTCTCAGGGGGACTAACTGACCATGACAAACAAATTTGTTCATTTACCTCGTCAGCATTCTGGATCTTGTACAAAGTGTTTTGGAGTAAAGATTAATGGAAATGTGCTGGCTGTGTAATCCAGATTGGAAGTGATGAACAGATAATGCTTTTGTGCGCTTTCAGAAAGCAGTAAGAACCCTTCTGACTTAAAAGTTGCTGATGCATTGTGTGGCAGAAAAATGTTGCTTTCAAGCTGGTTTTTGGGTTTATGCACAGAACTTTATTGGAAAGAAAGGACAATCATTCCTAAAGAAGTTGGCGGCCAGTACCCTGGCTGATGTAGGATATTGGTACTGGCAACAGCAACAAGTTGGCACTACCAAATATTCCAGGATTTGTCATTGTGTCTGATGCATGTGTGTGGTGCAAATGCTGCACCTCACTTAGCATTTAAGAGACCTAATGGGTAAATCCAGGATTTGTCCTTTCTTTCTAGTCTAATTCTACGGATATTTGCTCCAGACCTCTGTTCAGGAATTCTGCATTTAGAAGCAAATATGCGTTTGTTTTTTTTTGGTTTTGGAATCACCAATTTTAATGGAAGGCACTTTATTTTTGCCATAATGCTGATAAAAGTGAAGGGAAGCTTGCCAGAAATGCTGCGTTGTTACATGAAGGTGCATAATATACTTATAATTGTTGAGAAAAGCATGATCTTTTTGTGGTTTCTGATTCTAGTATTACATATATGGTGTTGTACAGTATTTATTTGTCAGTTCTCTCTTATTTTTTAAGTTTACCGAAGCTTTGAAATGATTATATTCAACATGGTGCACTAATCGAGTTGGAAAAAATGAAGGCACACATTAACAAAGGGAAACCTCTTGCCTCATGTCCCTTCATGCAGCAACAACAGGTGTCTGTGTTTCCTTCTTTGTTGGACTGCAGTGCTCTATGAATATGTTGTTGCAATTATACTGAATAAATACATATATATATGTATATAAATATATATAAATATATAAAGACCTTGCATTCATCATCTGGCTTTTTTATGTGTCGTTTCTTTTTCCACACTTCAGATACTGTGTATTGGAGCCAAGCAAAGCACGGTGCTGTAGACCAAAATGCTGTAAAAACAACTTAAACCCCCAGGAGGAAGGCAAATTTGTGTATTTTATGCTGCCAAAGTACTCCTATAAGTGTTGTTTATTCCTTTGAAAAGTGCTTTCATGATCAAATACAAAGTCAGACCGTCAAAGGAAGGCCCCTGGATAATGTTATGAGTCTTGTCCAATAAGTAGACCCGGCGGAGGCTGAAATGTTTCGTAATTTGTAAATACCTTTTGTGGTTTTCTAAGTTGGTGCCTGCGTTCAGCAGAAGTAATGAGAAAGTGCCCATAATGTTTCTTGTCAAAAGCTAAATTTTCCACATTGAAACCAATCCTGATCTCATTTGGATATCACTTCTTTTCAAAGCAGCTGAGAGTGTGGGCAACAATTCAACATTTTTATAAGCGTAAAACCAGATTAAGTTGATGCATCTGCATTTACCAATGCAATGTGAATGTGATCCCCCCCCCCAAAAAGAAACCAGGATTTACAAATATGAGTTTTAGTTGTGGCATAGGCCTAACGTTTAAAGACACGCAAAAGTTGGCAAAAAATTTCTGCAAAGGCAGGATATGCAAAACATATATACTGACAAGTCAGGATAAAATAGACTGTGAGCCGTTACCTCTTAAGCCCTTTTATGCCTCTACTTACAGCCCACATTATCATGGTTTCTAGGTTGATGTATGCCTGATACAACGTTGTCTGAAGCTATAGTCTTTCGGGATTAAATTACACTAAGATTAAAAGTTTAAAGGTCAGAGCAATGCAAATCCATAGGCTTAGGCAATCTGAATAGTACTCTCAGACACTATAATTCCAGTCAGTCATTATGTCTGTTATTCTCCGTTTTCTTTGACCCAAAGGAAAACAGGTGGAAAACATGGCAATGCATTAGCAATAAAACATTAGACCAAAAGTGGGACACAATTAACAGGGATGCACTCATGATAGGCGTCATCTGTTCCCATGGTGCGTTTTTGCCGTCGAATGAACGGAGCTTGGTGGGTCCCCCTGTGGTTCCTTAGTTGACTACAGATGAGTACATTGTGGAGGGAAGCCAGACACATGTTGACCACATTGCTGCCACAGAATAACAGATAAATAACCGCAGATGTGTAGACAGAGGAGAAAGCTGGGGTAAAGAAAACAGAGCAGAGAGCAGCTGAGAGGAAAAGGGAACATAAAAGAGAGGGGAGGTTTAAAAATATTAAACACTGTGGCTAAAAGATGTTATCTGTCATATTGAATGAAGTTGGACTCTTTGGGGCAGATTGCATTTAAAAAGTGGGTAAATTCTCCTCACAGCTTATGGAGGGCGAGTGGTGTGGTTGCACAGAAGTTCTGCTGACCCAAATCACTTTTAGGCAATGGAAATGTTTTCACACAGACAAACAAAAACAAAGGTGGCAAGACTGGGCTACCATTCAAGTGTCTTGATACAGGCTTCGCCGTGTACCTTCATGTTCAGCAGTGGGCGTGTTACATGATTCATTCCTTTTAGTTATATCGCTGGTGGCCTAGGCCTGGTGCCAGCTCTTGGTGGCTACAGAAACTGTTTACTTTTGTAGGCTGGCAGGAACATGAGATTTCCTCTGGGTGTACTGTGGCTAGTTGACCTCCGAACAGCATGGCCCTTCAAGTGCCTGGCTGCTCCCGTTACAGGCTGCTTTGACCCCAACCCCCCACAGTGATCACTTGCAAGGAAAACAGCTCCACACAAACAAACGTAAAATTCACAGAGGCTGCAGTGAGGCCATAGACATACTCACACAACTAACACAACACTCATGCACAATGCATGCTTTAACAGCTCCACCTATATAAGAATGCCAGACAATCTAAGGATCTATGGATTATCTGGAGCTTGAATTATCCCATTCCTTGGCCGGCTTGACACAGAAAAGAGCCTTGTTCTAGGATGACCAACAAGACTAATCTCAAAATGCAACCTCCATCCAAGAAATTCAGAAAGAAAATTAAAAAGCAATGAAATCAAAACAGACGTTCAAGCGCTGTGCATGATGCATGATCAGGTCCAATGACTAATTTTCATGGTATTTGTTAAATTTAATTGTAGTGGTTGTTGAAGAACAGCTAATGACTCAACCAGTGGCGGAGCAAGACTTGTATGAGGGGCCAGTGTGAGGAAGACTTTATCAGGCGGGCCACTAAGAAAGGAAATTGTTTTGTTCTCCTCTCAAACACACACTAACATACACTGCCTGGCCAAAAAAAAAAGTCGCCACCTGGATTTAACTAAGTAAATAGGTACGAGCCTCCTATTGGATAATTACTGCATGGGCGATTATCTTTCAGCTGGCAACAAGTTATTTAACCCCAACTGGTGCAATGACTTGCTTCTCATTTCCTAAACAACCATGTGGAAAGACACATCCGTGGTCTTTGAAAAGATGTTAGTCTGTCTGAGAAGGGTCAAATCATTGGCATCAAGAGGTGAAAACATCTAAGGAGATGCAGAAACTACTAAAACTGGGTTCAGAACTGTCCAACGCATTATGAAAACTGGAAGGATTGTGGACCATCGTCTTCCAGGAAGAAACGTGCCCGGAAAGGCAGATGAAGTGATGCAGCATCATGCCTAGTGCTACTGTATGAGCCTGTGGGGGCAGTGTGATGATCTGGGGTTGCTGCAGTTGCTCAGGTCCAGGTTCAGCAACAGTATGAGCTCAGATAATGAGGTCAGCTGATACCTGAATATACTGAATGACCAGGTTATTCCATCAATGGATGTTTCTTTCCTGATGGCACGGCCATATTCCAAGATGACCGTGCCAGAATTTATTGGGCTCAGATTGTGAAAGATGGTTCAGGGATCACCAGACATCATTTTCATACATGGTTTGGCCACCACAGAGTCCAGACCTGAACCCCATTGAGAATCTTTGGGATGTGCTGTGGTCAGACTCTACAATCATCATCAAGGTCTTGGTGAAAAATTGATGCAACAGGATGCAATTAAATCTGGTGACATTGCAGAAGCTTCTGGAAACACAGCGAATGCTGCCGCAATCAAAGCTGAAGGTGGTCCAACGAAATGTTAAATGTTTGACCTTTTTTTTGTTGGCGATTTTTTTTTTGGTCGGGCAGTGTATAATGCTGAGATAACTGTGTACCCATAAAGTTGTATATATTATATATATATTGAATCTGAAATAGACAGTAATTTGATGGCCAAATTAACTCATTGACTGCCAGACCTTTTCTGAGCAGCGTACTCCATACTGCCAGGATTTTTAAGCATTTTCACTGATATTTGGAGATCCACAGAATATTGTGTACTATGCCTATGCAAACACTGAATGTACCAAAGGAAAGCTTAGACTCTCTTCTTTTATCAGAAAAAAACCCATTTGTTTCTAGCTTTTTCCATTCTTTAGTAATTTTCAGTAGAACAGCTGCTACAGCGAAAAAGCCTGCTTCTGACCAAAAAGCTGTGAAAACGAGCTTTAAATGCTCCAGTGCGCTTCAAGTGGAAAAGTGTCTTTGATGCCAATATTATTTTACTTTAGTAACACCTTCATTATCTGAACAGCTGTTTATTCTATGAAACAACAAATACAACACTGAGAAAAGAGTTTTGGTGGTAAAATAATTATCCACTAGCTAAATAAGCCACAAGAAGTTTGTTTCACAACATAACATTTGGCAGAAACGTCTCCCTCTATGCCTCCTTCTATTCAGCCACCGCACCTGAGGTGCGCAAGCACAATGTTCAGTTTTATAATGCTAATGGATGATGAAGCGTTAAAACCCAAAAAGCACGAGCCCACCCACGTCTCTCTCCATTGCCTTGAACAGGCTGTGTGCTGCTTAATGCGATTCGATGGCTGAATTTCCTGCGTAGTCCTTTGGATGTGACGTCAATAGGCTTCATGCACATCTCCAGTACTTAATAGTGCACCTTTGTTTCCTGTCTTTCATGATTGAATGAACTGATTTATCCAGGTGTGTCTGACCTCAGCAAATGGCCAGACACACCTGGATTAATCTGTTCATCCAATCATGAGAGACAGGAAACAAAGGTGCAGTATTAATTTCAGGAAGTACTGGAGCTGTACATAAAGCCCATTGGCGCTGCATACCGGTCCCCAACAGTTTTGATACAGGAAGAAGATTGTTGCGGTGGATTCAAACAGTGTAAGGGATAGTTATGGATTCTTCTGCCGTCAGCAAACGATCCAGATCTACGGAGAGACACTAAAAAGTTGCACTACAGAGAAAAAGACTTCATCAGTGTAGTAAACAACATCATAACACCAGTTTGTGTGCTCCTGTGCTGGCTTGGCTGATGGCTGCAGTTACCCACAGCAGCAGTCACGTCACTCGCGAGTCTCATTTCTTAATCCTGCCCCAAGATCCTTTAAGAAAACAAGGCTTTTCGTTTCAACAATTATTCATAGAACATATTTCCTTTATATCTGGCCATGCATTTGTGTTTTAATTCAATTTTAAGCCTCACTAAAGAAAAAAAAACATGATCAAAAGCTTGAAAATATAGACCAAGAGAGTGCCAGGCCAGAATGGGAAAAAACTAAGGCTCAAAAGGGCACGCCACATTTCGCAAAGCATTGTTGGCTTTACAGGCAAGAGTTGTGGTTTATAGCGTAGTGTTGCAAGACTCAGACTCAAAAATGTGCAAAAATGGACTGAATCAAAGAGAATATTGCAGTTGCATTGCTGACTGCCGTATCACTCTCCAATCTTCTTTTTCTCCACTGAAATCTGGCATTATCTGCAGCTTTTTACCATCGTGTGTCCGAGGTGAACTGACGGTGCCCAGTCTGGATGGTTTCATTCATTTCATACGCAGGTCTCCCAAAAAGATGCACACACCCATTATTACTTTTAAAATTAGGTAATTTCTAATGAACTTTCAAAGTCAATCTCCTACGCGTGAGGACATTTATGATATAGACTCAAAAATGGAGAAAAGAGAGTAGGGTGTCTGCTTTTATTTTGTTTGTGTCCTCAGCTAGCTTGGCTAACACTAGCAGCCAGTTAAATGCTACGTGTGAAACAGCATAACACCACAGCACACTAGTAACTGAACAGAACTTACCAGTTTTGAAAATGCCGTGAACGTACCAACAGGTAATGGCATTAAAAGTGAAATTTGGTCTTCTCGTGGCTGCTATCCAGGCCATTTAGCGTCTCTTTGTTTGCAGAAGTCCGTATATCAAAAAGTAAAGAAATCGTTTATGGACTATTAAAATCAGCTTAAACGCCTGTAAAAATGTGTCTTGCTAGAAATGACGTGAAATGGGGGCTCCGTATGTGCAGCCTACGGCTAACACAGCTAAACAAAATGGACGTGAGAGGAGGAGGGACAAGAAAATGTTATTATTTTTAAATCAGAAGGACCTGATCTAGTTTTTAACCAGAAGCTACTTACAGGGTCTCTGGCATCCAGCAGAGGAGATTGTTGACGGGAAACAGGCAGCAGATTCAGTCATGGGCCGCTGAAAATGTGGAGGATTAATCAAACAGCATGTAAGTAAAACAAGTGTTTTGTAAATTTTCTCCCACATTAGCTTCTGAACTGGGCTGCTAATACATGGTTAAGCTGCAGAGCAGCAGAAAAATAGTTTTGTAGCAGCCAATAGTTTGATATTAACACTTTGTAGTCCATAGTCTAAATCGCACAATCCGATGTAAAATCTAAACAGCTGATGGTGATGTAGATGACGATGGCGTTGTGGCAAAACGTAGCTTCGTTAAGTTGCATTTCAAACTTTTGTTAGAGCAGTCAGCTGTTTGTGTTTCACTGCACTTCTTTAAGATATCGTGGGTCGAAAGGATTAAAAACTTGTGTGAAATCCTTGTGACTGCTGTGAGGGACTGCTAAATGGCTTCAAACTCGGACTGACCATGTGCTGCACAGTTGGAGTGAAGAGCAGCACAGCACAAGTTAACTGGCCTTAGATCAGGGGTGTCCAAGTCTGGTCCCTGAGAGCTACTATCCTGCATTTCTTAGAATATACTCTCTCCAACACACCTGAATCAACTGGCTAATTACCTCATCCACATGAAATTTAACTCTGCAGAGGCCTGGTAACGAGCCGTTCATTTGATTCAGGTGTGTTGGAGAAGGGATGCAACCAAAATGTGCAGGATAGTAGCTTTCGAAGACTGCGCTTGTGCACCCCTGCCTTAGATGATCTTCAAACCAGTGGAGCAATGGGTTAAATAAACCAAAGAGATCCGAGGAGTGTTTTGGACTCGGGAGATTGATGCATAAAGAAGATCTCACCCACCATCCCTGGTTTTATCCGTCTTCTCTTCTTGGATCACACAGCAGCGAAGCGTCTCCCTAACTGGTAAAGCAACACCGAGCTTCACGGGTGACCCGGTGCCTAACAGCCTCTGTAACACACTTGTCATGCCCACAAAAAATGAAATGACAAATAAGAAAAATCCCTTAACTACCCCGGGATCCGCTCACACCTGTACAATCTACCGTTCTGTGTGTTTTTTTCTTCCCAGTGCTTCCTAGCATTGCCAAGGCAAAATGGTTTTGAAGTTGTCCTGAGGTAAGTCTATGTTTGTTTTTTTTAAAAATATAAGAATAAACAAATAAATAATTTTTGACCTGCACTTTAAAGAAATACACTCATATTTGATTTTCCTAGTTGGACTCCTTATGATGACCTGAAAGTGCCCTGCTGGGAAAAAAAAGAAGCTTGAAATGGATTTACAGTACAGCACAACAGAACAATAGTATTGTACAATATGGAAAGCAGCAAAATATATTTGATCATGATTTTCTAGTTTTTGAAATCACTAGAAACAACAAATCAGAGTTGCAAAAAGACTTTGATAAAACAGCATAGCTTGAATGTGACTTGGCTGTGAGCATTGACCTGCTCTATCTCTGTAAGGAGCTGATGAGTATGAAAATATAGCTGCAGCTGTGGAGTGCATGTCAACAGAACTAAGATTAGATTCCATATAATCAGCCATAAGGCATCTAAGGCTCATTCTGGATTAATGTTACTTGTTGTACACAGTGTTCAGTACATACGAAGTAAAAACAAAAGGTCTGATTGATGTAAAATTATATGCATCGTTAGTTTGGGCAGTACAAAAAAGCTGCTATGAGACAGGCTAGAATAATGATAGTGACCCTTAAACCAGAGGTCAACATGCAGTGATTCATGTTAGTGCCAAGATTAGGTGGTTGGGAATAGCTGTAGTAATTCAGCAAGTACAGGTAACTGAAGGACTACAGTAACTTTGATAGAAACGTCCCGGTTTCCCAAATTAAAACCATTCTGCAAGACTGTTATGTCATTTTATTGTACCAGTTATCCTTTTAATGTACAGCAATTTGTGATTTTTATCTGTGAAAAGCGCTTTATAAATAAATTTTACTTACTTAATTACTTACTCATGCTGCTTGTAGGAATTCAGTGAGCACTGACTGGCATCTTTCTCTTCCTGATGCCAAGTACCTTCCCTAGTCTAGACCTAACCTAGACATTTTAATGACTAAAACTAAAACTTTAATATTTAAACCAAGTTGTGTTGGTCATACCAAATGTTCTGTTCTTAAAGCTACGCAAGTAGCAATTAAATTTTACATAAGTAAATAAACAAACAAAAAAACACTCGCCCAGCTATTAACTCGCCTGATAATAGCTGGGATAGGCTCCAGCAACCCCCGCGAACTGGATAAGAGGTACAGAAAATGACTGATGACTGACTGACAATAAAACAAGGTAATTAAAAATAGCCGTCCAAAGCTTTGTATCAAATGCTAGAATGATGCTTATTGGTCCAGGCCAGCCAATATCTTGTTAACCCTTTAAGACAGGTGGTCCTTAAGTGTAAAACAATGTCAATACAGTTGTGAGCATTGGTCATAACAGGGTAATTTGTGAGTACTGTAGAGTGAGATTTAAACATTTGCTAACGGCCTTTTATTTCTGTATCCATAGCAATAATTAGCAAATCAAAATAGCATGTTTCCCAAATGCCAAAAAGTGACACAAAGAACTTCCTGTGTGCTGCAAAGTGATGACAAGGTTTTCTGATCAGAATTTGCATACGTGGAAATACATTGTGTACATCAAGATTAGGGATGGGCGATATTTTATCGTGTGCGATATATCGTCAAAGAAATTCCCCACAATAACAATTTCAATTTATCGTTTTTATCGTGAGATGACAATTTACCAGGTTGTGTTTTACTTTGGTTTTTTTAATAAGCAAAGTTAGTTTTGCTGTTTGCGTCTTTTGAATAAATGTGGAATTTCGTCTCTCAAATTTCAGACTTGTTTGCTTGATGTCACTACAGTTTTGCAATACAGGTGTACTACTTGAACTTAATTGATATAGTGGCTTCTGGTATTTTGTAGGGCTTTCAAGACAGAATTTAGTGACAGATTTATAATACAAAATATTTTGCTGATAGCTTTTATCGTCATTTATCGTTACCGTGATAAATAAGAGAAATTATCGTGATACATTTTTTAGTCCATATCGCCCATCCCTAATCAAGATGTTTCATAGAATAAGTGAAAACCTCCACCTGCTGGCTACATTAAAAACTAAGTGAAAATTACATTTGGGAATACCACACAAATACATAATACATGTTATGCAGTCCATGTAATTACTGATTTGATTAGGATTTTAAATACATACTGTATACTTTTATATATGTATATTACCACGTACATAACAGGAACAACATTTTCCGTACTCCTCATTTTGCTTGCAAACCAAAGCCTGGCAAATTGTTTTATCAAGTCAGAACAATATTGAGCATGATAATCCCAACACTGAACATCAATATCCTCAGAGAAGTCTGAATAACTCACATTCTTTGGATGAACCAGACTACAAACTCTTGTTTGTTTACCCGTGTCCAGTGGGAGTCTTAATTTTCTACCCCTCGCTCCCTCTGTTGATAATATAATCAAAAGAACAGCCAACACAATACCTTTGGACATGAGAGGGCCCTGCAGATCTAGTAGTACTGAAGCGGCAGCCAGCCAGCCATAACAACATCAAACAGCCCCTAGCCTCCAGCGCTTATTTGGAGCCAAGACCCTGGACCAAAAATATGATTGCTCCTTCTTTTTAAGATAAGAATGCAGACAAGCTTGAAAGTTATTGCGAACAATATGTACAGGTATGAAGTGGCATAGCAGTAGAAGTGGCTGAATCATAGTGCACAAATAAGAAAAAAAGTGATGTTTTAGGTCAGATGAGGATTCATTGATGCCTGAGATCAGAACATGTGATCATGTCTTCTTGCAGGAAATGACACCAACAGATAACACTCATTGTGCAAAACACAGGCATGCTTTGAAATTACATGATGTGATCATCTTGTCTAGCAGTGTAGATATGACATAGCTTGGTGGAAAAAAAAAAAAGACAGAAATGATGGAAAGCTGATGGGAAGGATGGGAGACTGACATAGAGCACCATCTGCTGGTCACAATCATTAGGTACAAAGAGACATCCTCAGGGTTTTATTCGTATATCAAAATATAGCAAATAATTCTACTAAGTCAGAGAGGGAGGGTATTTTTTGTATTTAACATATCATCATTAGCAGCAATAACTTGATAATTATTTTCTGTATGATGCTATAAGTCTATTACTTCATTGTGGAGACATTTTGGCTTAATTTTCCCCATTTTCACTTTACTTTGGTTTATGGGTATATGTTTGTTCACTTGAGGTCCAACCACAGCTTGAAGAATGAATCAATCCAATACTTTAAAAAAATTAATTTATCTAAATCCAGATATTCTTCTGTAGATTTGCAAGTTTTATGGGGTCATTGTCCTGTGGAAGGACTCTTGAACTCTGGTCCTCAAAGGCCGTTGACCTGCAGATTTTAGATGTTTTCCTGCTTTAATACACCTGACTCAATATTAATTAACTCACTGGCTGCCATTCACGTGTTTCCACGTTAATTCAACGTTTCTGCTCTATGTTTCTGTCAAATGTTATGCTGTGAAACAAACTTGTGGCTTATTTAGCTAGTAAATAATTATTTTGCCTCCAAACCTCTTTTCTCAGTGTTGTATTTGTTGTTTCATAGAAGTAAACAGCTGTTCAGATGATGAAGGTGTTACTAAAGTAAAAAAATATTGGCATCAAAGAAACTTTTCCACTTGAAGCAGACTTGGCATAAAGCTAGTTTTCTTAGCTTTTTGGTCAGAAACAGGCATTTTCGCTGCAACAAACCCATGTTCTACTGCAGATTACTAAAGAATAGAAAAAAGCTAGAAACAAATGGTTTTTTCATGATTAAAGAAGAGAGTCTAAGCTTTCCTTTGGTACATTCAGTGTTTGTATTGGCATAGTACACAATATTCTGTGGATCTCCCAAAATCAGTGAAAATGCTTAAAAATCCTGGCAATATGTAACGCTCTGCTCGGAAAAGGTCTGGCAGTCAATGAGTTAATAGATCATTGTGCATAAATTGACAAGCAGTTGGACTGCTTTTATTTCAATTAGTTCGGTGTCCCCTAAACAAGACCAAGGCCGCAAGCCACCTGTGCAACAAATCCAGTCGTGAAATTCCCTTGCTCTTAAATATTGCACAGACAACTGTCAGCTGTATTGTAAGAAAATGGAAGTGTTTTGGAGCAACAGCAACTTAGTGATAGGCCTCGTAAACTGACAGAGCAGGGTCAGCGGATGCTGAAGCGCATAGTGCGAAGAGGTCGCCAACTTTCTGCAGAGTTAATCACTACAAACTTCCTAACTTCATGTGGCCTTCAGATTAGTTCAAGAACAGTGCCTAGAGAGCTTCATGGAATGGGTTTCCATGGTCTAACAGCTGCATCCAAGCCATACATCACCAAGTGCAATGCAAAGCGTCGGATGCAATGGTGCAAAGCATGCCGCCATTGGCCTCTAGAGCAGAGGAGGCATTCTCTGGAGTGATGAATTGCGCTTCTCCATCTGGCAATCTGATGGACGAGTCTGGGTTTTACGGTTGCCAGGAGAACGGTACTTGTCTTATTGCATTGTGCCAAGAGTAAAGTTTGGTGGAGGGGGTTTTGTGGAGTGGGGTTGTTTTTCAGGAGCTGGGCTTGGCCCCTTAGTTCCAGTGAAAGGAACTCTAAGAAAACTTAAGCATATCAAGACATTTTGGACAATTCCATGCTCCAAACTTTGTGGGAACAGTTTGGAGCTGGCCCCTTCCTCTTCCAACTTTACTGTGCGCCAGTGCACAAAGCAGGTCCATAAAAACATGGATGGCAGAGTCTGGTGTGGAGGAACTTGACTGGCCCTACACAGAGTCCTGACCTAAACTTGTTACTGTAGAACACCTTTGGGATGAATTAGAGCGGAGACTGAGAGCCAGGCCTTCTTGTCCAACATCAGTGTGTGACCTCACAAATGCGCTTCTGGAAGAATGGTCAAAAATTCCCATAAACACATTCCAAACCTTATTGACAGCTTTCAAGAGCGTCTAGAGCAGGGATTACCAACACCGGACCTCTTGGGCCAGTGGTTTTCAATGTCACTCTTTGCCAACACACGTGGCAAAATTAACGAGTCACTGTGCAGAACTTCATAGGCTGACCCATTTTATTCGAGTCAGGTGTGTTCTTTCTTTAGTCCTCTTGCACTTCCGAGGCGCGTAGAGCCAACAGAGGTAACCAGGTCCCTTCATTTGGGTCCGTCACGGGCAAGGTGTTGGGCTTGTGCCAAGGTCACATTGCAGGCCCTAAGGTCCTGGGCCACAACATCCAGATAGCAGGTGAGGGGGCACCTCCGGGTCTCCTCCGTCCGGCTAGCTAGGGAATAAAGGTCAGGATGGTGCAGTCAGGTGTGTTGGAGCACGGAAATGTTGAAAACCTCCCGGACACTGGTCCAAATGGACCAGAGTGTGGTGGTGGACCCAGTTGTTTTCCTTTGCCCGTGACTTTGTATGATGCCGGATGAAACTGAGCAGCTGCTTGGATTTATTTGCTCCACGTGGCCAGAGAACGACGTCATCAGCCATCTCTGCGCTGTGTGTGGATTCATCAGACTGTTCAGAGGTGTTCTGAGTTTGGTTAGTTTCACCATTTGCTCCATGAAATGCACGCCAAGGATGGGCACTTTGAGCCATCGTCTGATCCGCCCCAGTTTAACGACCTGCATTTCTTACATGGAAATATAAGCCCATTAATCCTATTGGGACAGCAAGTCATCAACCCATCGTTCGAAAACCTGGGATTGGACGCAGATCATTTTATCCTCCACTGTCTCCGTGGAGTGAAGAGATTCCACGTGGTCCCCTCAGTATTTCCTGTCCTGTAAGAAAATGTGTGTCTGCGTCATGGTACTGAGACATACTGAGTCCCTCCGATTGGTTGATGCCCTGTGTCAAAGTGGCAAAAGTTCAGATTTTCCAACTCTGGCGTTACCACGCCTGTCTAACGCCAAAACGCACCATACCTGAAGCCCTAATGCTCTGCAAGAAGGTTTGATGCGCATTTACATAGACTTTGCATGCAAAGCTGAAGCGTTCAGTCTGAATGCACCATTAGAAGTTAGAGGACTGTATCACTAATCATTTTGGTTTTAATTGGTCATTGGTTGATCTTAGGTATCAAATAATGATTAAATTAGGATGACAGGCATTCGTTTGAATAAAAGTAGTTCGATAAATCACTTTTTCTTGTTGAATGCAAATGCACCAATGATAGCTAAGATTAGTCAGGTCAGATGGTCAAATTTGTATTTTAACATTATAGATCACTTTTCATAGTATATGTGAAGGTAATGCTGTATAAGATAATGGCGCTGGGAACCAGAAAAAATGCACATTTGGGGAATCACTTAATTTGTGAGTACAGAAACAACTTTCATGCTTACTCAGACAGAGCCTGTCAGCTCCTTGTAGCATTCAAAAGTGTACCTAATGATCAGTCAGTACATTTACACAAGCAAACATAAGCAATGTGTATCTGCATACTTAGTCAGTCACCTCTGAGTGCATTTTTTTTCTGGAAAGCCGTCATAGATTCTACACAGATTCAGTCACAGAGCTCTCCCAGGACTCCTGAAGATGAGGGTAATTGAATTAACCATAGGAGGGTTTTCCTGCTTCACCAGTTGAGGCAAGCATGCAGGATCTGATGTATGTCGTGCATCAATCTACGTAGATGCATGCTGTGATTGGCAAAATCAATCTTATTTTAGGTTTTGGTGGAGTTCCCCTCACGAGCTGAAAGTGATTGGCGGCGAAATGAACTCTACTGCAGGAGGCAGTAAAGACTGGTTCAAAGTTGTAAAAACTCCAGTTCCTTTCTGAGTCATCTCATCAAGTGAAACTTGGATGTCACGTAGCCCTTCTTCTGTTTCATTAAGTTAGCATAGTGACTCAGCTTATAAGGACAAAGTTACAGTGAAAGTTCTAATTAATTGGTCGCTATCAGCTTTACTTGGCTTATGTTATTATTTAAACTTAGCACAAAAAGTGAAGCAATTTGTGTTTGATTATTTCTTTGTTGTTACTAAGCATGTTGGCAGTAAATCTTAAACCATTGGAAAGCCTGTTTATTTCCCTTTTAAACTGTGCCACACTTGTATGGAAATGGGTTGAGCAGCAGAATTGCATATTTGGGTTATGCCCATGAAAACTTGTCAAATCTTCTCTGCCAATGTCAAACAGCTTATTCACCTTATGTTGGCAGGGCTCCAGACTAACTTTCAGCACTGGTTACAGCGGTGCGCCTAACTTTGTAATTTGGGTGCACCAGCAAAAATTTAGGTGCACCTCATTGTTTCCAGCATCGCTGTATGCAGCTAATTTTAATCCAGTTTAAGGATATTCTTTTAATCATTTTACATAGACAATGGTGGTTATTGAAGTTATTATGAACAATAATGAGGTTTAGAAAACTGTTTATCTTTAATGTTGTCAGTAGAAAAACGTTTTTAGGGGGAAGCTTCACTAAACTTTCAAACTGAAATGTCTTGAGGCGATGAAGCTTCAGGATGGGCATATCGATACCCTGAAGTCACTACTTCAATACCAGCCAGACAAAATATTTGAATCTATACTTTTTTGAGTATTCTGATACTACTCAGATACAAAATATGCATTTGTTTCCACATCTGAGAGTTTTAGAAATGAAATTATGTGAAAGCAGCCAGATTCTAGCTTCTGTATCACATGATGGTGGTAGCCTATCAGACGTCATGATTTTGCTGCTACTGTTAGTAATGATGATGATGTTTTGGTATCTTTCAGTACTTTAATTCAGGTTATTGCACATTATGTTTTGGTGAATTTATTTTATTACTATTACATTTTATATTTGAACATTTTCCACTAAAAACATTTAAATAATCTTAACCAGTGCTTAAGTTATTTGATAACTAAAATAAGTTTTTAATCTTATTTTTGTTTAATTTCTTCATCAATATAATTTATTATTGTTTCTCAAGTTTTCCTTATATCTAATATTGCCCTTAGATTCAAGATATTAATGCAAACTGCAATCATGAGTTTTTTTTTAAAGGGATCAAAAGTGTTTGTATCGGTATTGGTATCAATGAAAAAAGTACCATAAACTACTGGTGTCGTATCGACATGAAAAATGTCGGTATCGCCCATCCCTTGCTTCTCTTTCATATCCTAGAGCTCATTAGAGTTGGATTTCTTTGTTATTATGACTATTAAATAACCTCTCGAACATATTAGATAATAGAACAGATAAAGAAAAGATGATTCAATGAAGGAGGGACGGGGAGTATTTACAGTTAATGTTTTAACCGGCGGATCGGATCGCAGGGTTCTAGCCTACATCCAGGGTCAGGTCCAGATTTGACCAGCAGATAACCGTGGAAATGGGTCAGGTTTGGTAATCATCAAAACGGATTCAGATGGGTGCGGGTCGGTAGCCTAAACCTAGGCAGGACTTTGGAGGTAAGGGGATGTCATACAGACGGAGGCTGGAGCGTCACAGCGCATCCACGCTCATCCAGCTTTCTGCTTCATGTCGCTTAGACAAAACTCAAATTCATGAAGATAATTGATGACAACCACATATGAGCAGAATGCAACATGTTCCACATTTTACACTTGATTGTTTCCACGGGTCTTGTCGGTGTCGTTCTTCACCGCAGTCTAATGTGGACCCGCTGGTCTTTATTTCAAACTAAAGCGCATTATGGCGTTCACGTGTTCAGGGTGGATCAGAGCCAGTTTGAGATGAAGACTCGCCCTTTCTGTGGGCTTTTATCAGCGTTATTCTCTGAGCTCCGTTAGGAGGGAAATAAACACAGAAAAGACACACATGGAGAAAATTGTTCACCTGCAATGTTAGGCGCATCGGTGCAACCAAGAAAAAAAGTTAGGCGCACTGTGCAAATTTTTGGTCACATATGTGACTACAATGGTCGCAGTCTGGCGCCCTGTTTTGGGGACTTGCAAAAGCGACGGTTGACCTCCGGTTGTGTTGACATTTCCAGTTGCATCCATAGCAATTCTTAGCGATTTCCACCAACCTATCACTGACATCTGGCAACGACAGTTCTTTAACCATGACTATGATTATTTCTGCTGTTAGAGGGTTTCACAACAACTAGAGAAAGTGGCGCGAAATCCTACAACACATTTCTATCGATCACGGCAAAAAACGGACCGAACATTGCGGGCCACTATTAGGGTTGCTGTCTCCCTGTAAATACAATAAGGATCCCCCCGCCACCACTCTTTCCCTCCTGCTTGAATCGTTTATCTTATAAAATAACTTTCTGCTTTTTTCCCCTTTTTAAATCTCACAGTGTCTATCTTCCCCGAAGAGCTGGACAGGGTGACGCTCCTTGCCTTAACGGTACGCCCACGGCGGGGTATGTGATCAACTCCTGGGACAAATGGAAGATCATGTGTCTGTCGGTTTTGTCCGTCGAGGATGTTGAAGATCTGTACCTATTCCTGCTGACTGGTGTGGGCATTTTCCTGGTCTATCACAAAGTTGGAGAGCTGTCGGCAGTAACTGGCATGCTGCCTGACATTTGTGTGGGGATGAGTTGTGCTATCAACACTCAGACTCTGGCGTTGCACGAGCTCCATCCCAAGCTAGATGCCATTCAGGCCCAGCTTGCCATGCTGGCTGCGGTTCCGAACCTTGTCCGCAAAGTGGGTACATCTGTGGAGAAGTTGGCACGGCTCCTGAAAAATTGACCCCTGATTCGGCTGATTGATGCTGCCATGGAGACCTGTTGAAGGACTCAAAGTAGACATCATGTCTGACCTGCCCCAAAACATCATCTGCTATTAATCTGAGCCCTTGAGCAGCCTGTTTGTTTGGGAACACAGGCCCTCTCTCATAATCCCCGAGAAAGTTTATGTGAATGGACTCTCAGCATCCCTCCCTGTTCCCCCCCGCACATCTCTCATGGGACTGTGGACCACCTGGCCAGCACCCCCAAGGCCACAATAACATCTGTGGAAAGAGACTGGGTGTGAACTCGGACTGGTTCACAGCCTCGCATACACGCATGCATGCATCCACTGACACACAAGATCACTGCACACACTCCTGATGACTCAACGCCTCAGTCGCTCCTTCTTTTTTCCCTTCCTTCTGGACAGACCGAGCTGGCAGGGTACCTGAGCGCGTCCTCGCTCTGCTGTTTGGAGAGAATCCCCTCCCCACCTGCCCACCAAGTGTCTTTCATGTTGTGATTGCCTGAGATTGTCCTCATCTATATGGTATCTTTTTTTTGTCTCCAAGTTTTTCACCTGTGTACGTGGAGAGTTCGGAGACCTTTTTTTTTACCACCTACCCACCTTTCCTCATGTTGTTTTTTTCCATATCTGCAAAGGTGTGCCCTGCAAAGGGCTGCGTGGCCACGGTCTGCCTGATCCTCTCTTGTTTATATGTTTTGTTTGTGTCTTGGACGGGTTGTACTGAAATATGAATTTCCCCTCGGGGATCAATAAAGTATCTTTGACTTGATTTGATTACTTAGTACTGAATATGCTAAGTTAGCTGGTCTATATTACATCTTTTCTGTTCCTCTTTCTCCTCTGATCTCAGCCTGTTGAAATGATGTCAGCTGATCTCAGCAACATATTATTATGTTCATACTAACTCATATCTCCAAGCCAAACTCATGCAGATTTATACTGTAGCATTTATTCATTTCATTACGCACGTCATAACCTGAAATCTCAAGTAATTTACCAAGTAAGCATACTTTCATGTTCAGTACATTTTAGTATCAGGGGAGTTATTTATTATGATTTTATTACTATGCTACAATACGAAGCATAAACTACAGGGGGTGACGTCTTTAGAACTGGCACGTTACTGGACTCTTATAACCTGCGCAGATTTAATGCCACACACTTGACAGTAATAAAAGACAGATTGCAGATCTCATCTCTCTTCTGATCTGTGTGTGATGTTCATTACAGAGCGCACCACAGGGTTATCAAGTTTACAGCACAGTATCACATCTTTCACTCTTAATATTCAAAATCCGCATCCATCTGCCCACTCGGTGGACTTTATTAACCTCCATATGAGTTTTTCAAAATAGTTCAGTTTGTTCCCAAATAAGTCGCTGCATCTTGCTTTGTGAGCAACCATGTTTTTCAACGTGACTGATGAGCCACAGCTAGCAACCGGAAATGTCAACACATTCCAGAAGACAAGGACATTTAGAAGTGGGTAGGGCAAAATAAGGTGAATTCTGCTGTTGACTCTTGTTTGATGTTGTTTCCTTGATTGGATGATTAAAATTACAGTAGAAGAAACAAGACATGGTCACAATTTAACAGTTAAATCATTTAACAATCAGAGGTATCTGTAGCATGTGGACAAACAAATGCAGTGTTCTGTGGGATGAAGTCAAGACGGCAGGCAAGTTATTCCATCCTAGACTTCCAACGATAGACTGTGCTCTGTGGACTGGGAACAATTGTCCTCTTGAAAGACAGAATTCACTCCCAGACTACGGAGATATGGGATTCCCACTGGTTGCAGATATTCATTAATGGCAAGTCATCTCCACACTTAGACCATACAATCTGTACCATACTGTACTGTCTTCTTCTGCTTATCTGGGATCGGGTCACCGGGGCAGCTGTCTAAGCAGGAAAGCCCAGACTTCAATCTCCCTGGCCACAGCTCATCCGGAAGGATCCAAAGGCATTCCCAGGCCAGCCACGAGATGTCACTACAGCGTGTCCTGGGTCTTCCCCAGGGCCTCGTCCCAGTAGGGTGTGCCCGGAATATATCGGGCGAACACCAAGGGGAATACCAAGGGTTATCCTAACCAGGTGCCCTAGCCACCTCATCTGGCTCCTCTCAATGCAAAGGAGCAGCGACTCTACTTATAGCCCCTCCTGGATGACCGAGCTTTCCACCCTATCTCTAAGGGAGAACACAGCCACCCTGAGGAGGAAATTTATTTTGGCCGCTTGTACCCGCAATCTCATTCTTTCGGGCACTACCCACAGCTCATGGCCATAGGTGAGAGTAGGAATGCAGATCGGCCGGTAAATTGTGAGCTTTGCCTTCTGGTGTAGCTCCTTCTGCAGCACGACAGACCAATGCAGTCTGAATCACTGCTCTACGTTCCCTCACTCCTGCACAAGACCACGAGATACTTGAACTCCTCCCCCTGAGGCAGGACCCAACTTCTGACCCAGAGAGTACACTCAACCTTTTTCCGAGTGAAGAAAAACTGCTTTAGGCAGTCTATCAAGATCAGTCAAATCAACATCAACTGACTGCTGTTAGACAAGACAAGGCAGTTCATTTGTAAAGCGCATTTCAAGTACAAGACAACTCAAAGTGGTTTAGATAAAGAACTGAAAGCAAGGTGGAAGAGACACATTAAAAATTATGTTGAAAATAGAAGTTAAAACAAATTAAAAATAATAAAACAAAAATAGAAACAAAACGAGGTAAATGAGAGCGTAACAAACAGAAGGATACAAACTTCAGTAGAAAAGTCATCACCATCACTGTCAATGTATGTAGAAAATTATGGGAAAGAAAAACAACAGGAAAATTCTATGTTCATCAAAAGCACTGGCAAATAAAACGGTTTTTAGACCTGATTCTGAAACAAGTTTCACTAATGAAACTGGAAAATATCAATTTAAAACAAGACAACACAGCCAAATACTTCATGGTGCAAGTGCACCATCTGGTGGAGATGTGTTTGCTGGGGCCAGAAGACATTTATCTAAGACTGAAAGTGAACTACAAACGGTGAATGAAACAATTCCCTTTTCTTTTTTTTTTTTACTGACTTTCTCGTGTGCAACAAAGAAATCTCGTCTATAGTGTAAATGTAACCACTGGTTTTACTAAAACTCCAATGAACTTTCATATTTCCTGTTCAGAAACACTACAGAAGAGAAACCATAATTATGTCATTTATGCACTACATCCCTTGCATACAGTACACCAGAAATGTGAAATAGAAGATTATGAAATGGGTTGTAGGATCATTTAGTTTCAAAAAGAAGAAAAGATATTGTCAGAAGTGGGATTCGAACCCACGCCTCCAGAGGAGACTGCGACCTGAACGCAGCGCCTTAGACCGCTCGGCCATCCTGACTGTGTTTTCGCAACCGAAAAGATCTCAGTTTTGTACACACGAAATGGACAACTGATGCACTTTCAGCAGTTATGACTTTATTCCAGGGTCTGCAGCCTCAGAACCAGCCCTGATCAATATTGTTTGTCGGTCCCCCCCCACCCCCCCGGTGATTCATCGACATAATGCATTCCCTAGCCCCTTACCATAATGCTAACTACCACAACTGATTGCCTAAACCTAGCCCTTGCCCTAACCCTAACCTAAACCTATTTGTAACCTAAACTTTAAAACCTAACCTTGACCCTCAAAATTGGGTTTTTCTTTGATTTTTTTTAGTGCGGACCGGCCAAAATGTCCTCACTTTGCAAAAATGTCCTCACTTTGCTGGTTAAATACGCAAAATGGTCCTCACAATGTAGCAAGTACACAAACACAAACACACACACACACACTTGTACTTCTGTCTTTGTGAGGACATCCATTGACATAATGCCTAGCCCCTTACCCTAATCCCTAAATATCACAACTGATTGCCTAAACCCAACTCTTACCAGAGCCTAATTGTAACCAAATCTTGACCCTCAAAAATGGGTTTTTCTTAGGCTTTTTCAGTGAGGACTGGCCAAAATGTCCTCACTTTGTTTCTTAAAAGCGCAAAATGGTTCCCACAATGTAGAACGTACAGGGACACACACACAGACCATCTAAAACATTAATAGTTAAGGCGGTTGAGGCCCTCAGAATGGGTTGAAGAGGCTGATCATTAAGTTCGCACCTGTACTCTGCTCTTCTGCTCATATTCATATATTGAGTCACTGGTTTGAAAACAAGATAGGTGCCTAGCAAAACGTGTCTGCTAAGCTGATTGTTATTAGCCGTCTTTAGCACAGCTGGCATTGTAGTTCACATATACCACATGAAAATGTGTATTACGTATGTGTTGCGTTCACATGCCAGTGCTTGAACCAGGCTCGGGCACGCTTGGTAATTTCAGTGCCAGAACACTATGTGGCAGTGTTGCGGAAACTTCGTTGATAGCCAACAACCGAGGAAGCAACAAACCCTTACGTCACCATCCAAGCAACGGGTTAGTTTATTAACAAGGAAGGAAACGTCACCATCCAAGCAACGGGTTAGTTTATTAACAAGGAAGGAAACTCGTTTGGTTACTTGGAGAGATCTCATGTCTGCTATGGATGCAAGCTGGGGACGTGAAACCAGCCACTGTCAATCAACGACAGACGATCTGATTGCCCGAGAGGCGTGCACAGTTACGCCATCATCATGATTAAAAAAAAAAAAGCGTGGTGGTTTTGCGGCTCATCTGCCTGAGCCTCCTCTTGGTAATTTCCGCTATGAGCTCCTTGTTTGAAGTGACAACTATGTTGGCAGCTGTAAGCAGTTATTTACTGAGTCTGTGTAAGATAGAAGTATCTGCGGCTCCAAATTTAATTTTGGTTTGGGTTTTTGTGTGGAGTATGTCATTTACGCTGATGTCTCGATTAGAGGTCGACCGATTAATCGGTTTGGTCGATTAATCAGCGCCAATAGGACGTCTTAAAAACTACCGGTATCGGCTGAACTTGGCTCAGATAGTGGCCAATGGCTGCAGTTTTTTCCTTAGCGCCATGAAGTGCTTCTTCCCTGTGCTGCTCTCTGAGCACTGAGGGGCGGGGCTGCTTTTCACACAGAGAAAACGGGGGAGAGGTGGAGGGGGGTGTGCAGGCAGCATACAGGGGAGAGGAGGGGTCCAGGTGGAGAATATAACAAGTGAAGCGACATCAGTTAGTGCAATACAACCATCAAAATCTCCTTGGAGGAGGCAATAAATACCAGTTGTTCAACAAGCAGAAACGTGAATCATATTTCAGCAGAAATGTGTCTCATATTTCAGCATAAACAGCAACCGGCATGTTTGACGTGACCACAGTGCTTGTTAAGCAAACAACGAACAGCTTAAGAACAAGGTAAATAAATGAAAGCTGTCTGTAGCCGATTTCACACTTTCATAGCAGAATATGCCATAAAGTCCATCCGCTATTTAATCAGAGATGTCTTTATAAACACGCCGCTTCCTCGCGGACAAGTCCACCACAGCTCCGAGGTAAAAGAGTTTGTCTAAATGTAAACGGAATAAAAGTCTGCACTGTTGATTACTGAGGACCACTTAAAGCTCGGCTGAAACCGTAAGTTATCTTCTAATTTTTAAAGGCTATTATTTATCATGCGCGGGCCACACCGTGTTTAATTACCTCCACCGTCACTCCGGATTCGTCATTGAACCGGTCCAGGTCAGGTGCAGTTCTGGTAGTCCGCTCTGTTCAGGTCTTGCAGGTTTGATTCCGTCACACAAACCAGTTTTAATCTGTCCTGGAACCATATTTCGTGTATTTTACCGCTTGTAAAACCATGTGTAGGACAATCATCCGACTGCAACAGGATCCCGCCGACATCACGTCTATGAGGGGTTTCCCAGAAAATAACTAAGGAAAACATCGGATATTCATGTGAAAACTTGTCTGATTGATGTGATCTTAGTTTGTCATGAATCTTAAAATTGGGCAAATACTAGTAAACTTTAGTGCTGGTGGAGACGAACCAGCCGCCCCTCGATTTGTGTCCAGATATGACTGAGTTTGCAGTGACTGCTGCTGCTGGGCGGACAAAAAATTTAGTTATATCTTCAATATAAATTAATTCCTTTTGTGAATTTATTCTTTAAAAAAAATGTATTTATTCATTAACGACCAAAAAAAAAAAGCTTTGTTGATCAAGATCAGGACTGTTTAAAATGGATAAAATAGAGATAAAATCCAAACATACCCTCCCCTACAGCTGGTTAGTGGTTAGCCTGACTATGTGAGGATGAGAAAACCACAGTTCAACTTCCTTCACTATACGCCTGTTTAACAAGTTGTTTTGTGAATATTATTTTTTATGGCATAGAGTCCCATCACTCACATAAATGTGAAGGACCTCTTAATTTTCTAATAGCTATGTTTCTATTTCTATAAAAATCTTTCAATAGCCTATATATTTATCCATCCACTATATGTATACACACATTGAATTTTTTTTTTCGCAAAAGGGGGTTATCGGCCGATTAATCGGCTATCGGCTTTTTCCCTGCTCCAAACTATCGTTATTATATCGGCCTTTAAAAATCCACCATCGGTCGACCTCTAGTCTCGATTTAATAAAGTTATTGTTCAAATATTTCTTTTATGACTAAAAGGAAAGATAATATAGCACTACTTGTGGCGCAGGGAAGTGTTTGGTAAACAAGCAAGAAGAAGAACAGAGGAGTTAAAGACAGCCTGTGTCCACGGCGCGCACCTCCGCAGAAAAGTGAGAAGGAAAGAGAGAAAATGGTGGAATTAAGAGTTTATTATTCAGTCCTCAGCTGTGCTCTGTTTGCAGACATGGTGCTCCACTAGAAACAGATAAGTAGTCGACACAGCAGAGCGCAGTTCTGGAGATTTTTCTTTAACATCTTATGGCAGTAAATTAATTAAGTCACCTTAAAGCTCACCATTTAAAAAACGATCATGATTATCCCCTTCGATCACTGACAGACGATCTGATCGAAAATCACCCCATCCTTAAGGCAAGCCAGACGCACACATTTTTCATTAGCTTTTTTAAACCACTGATTACAATTAAAAGGAGAAGATTAATGTCAACAAAGATAAGCATGCCGGTAGGGTCGAATTTTGATTTGGTCATTGCCGCTTGTTGGGTGAGTAGCCCACACGTCACATCCGGCACGGCCTGGATTGTGTTCACAACGCATTTTTCCCTGCCTGAGTGCGGGTGGCCCGGGTCCTGGACTACCTCTTGACCTGGGCCGCCCAGGCCTGGCCTGTTTGTTTTGACCACAAATTTTGTCCATGTGAAACTGTAACGGTTATGTGCTTTCAAGGTTTCGGGGTGCCAGCCAGGTCTCTCTCCTGACACATAAGAGCTTCAACACAAAACTCGCACAAAGGATGTAAAACAGATGTATGTTTACCACCCTAAACATTGAATAAAGAAAACCCAACAACCACATTTTTTCTTTTACAAGATTCAAATGTATTTACACACGCACAGTAAACACTGTATGGACAAAGATAATCAGTCAAGGGGGACGTGACTTTTCAATAACTCAGTTCAATCAGTTCCAACCAAAAGACAGAAACCCAGTCCAGGTTTTCTTCTCGCCAGTCCAATCCACACAAAAAACGATGAAGAAAAAAAACTCCACTCCGTGTTTTCCAGGGAGTCAGTCCACAACAGCGTCTTCCACAACTGTGCTCCGCTGCACTACAAGCTTCTGTGCTCGGCGGCACTTCCAGATCAACCACTTCCAGCAAAAATCGCATATATATATATAGACAGGGTTTGTTTCACTCACGGTACCACGGAAAGACTTTTGGACCGAAGAGGAGGTCTCTCTTGTGAGCCAGACGACTTGTTGGACGATCACAGACACGCTCCCAGACAGTTCCTGCAACTTCAGATGCCCCGTCCTCTCCGCCGCCGCGCTTCCTTTCAAACTTTTTCATGGGCGTGTCAACCAGAGGACGTTGGACTCGGTCGCCCCAGTCTTGCAGGATGCGAGCTCAAAAAAGGAAATGGGGCGTGGCGATGAGGTAAACGAGGAATATATTTATGGAGGGAAATCAGGCTGTCACACTCCCCCTCCCCTGAAGAAAGCCGGAGCCCGTGGAGGCGCTCGAGTACATCATCAGCGCTAGAACCCTGTGAATTCCTCGTCATCACTGTCCTCCGCAAAGATCTTTAAGAGTTTATTTCTCTGCTCTCTGTCCACTTCCTCAGCGGTTGGGTAACACGGTTTCATCTGTGTCACGTTTACTATGCGGAGGTCCTCCCCGGTTTCTTCCATGACAACTTCATAGTTCAAGGGTCCTAGTTTCTGGATAACCCGATATGGACCTTTCCAACGTGGGGCAAGTTTTGCAGAGAAAGATATTTCTGCTCTTGAACTGGGGTGTGTGCGGAGCCAGACACGATCTTGTATGTTGAAATCTGTTTCTCTTCTTCTTTTATCATAATACTTTTTTTTGTTTCTTGCGGGCTTTTTCCAGGTTGAGGGTGACAAGATGTTTGAGCTCTGTCAATTGTTTGGCTGTAGGATTGGCAGTGGAGTCTGGATCACATAGGTGTGGGTGGAGCTCAGTATCCAGTAGGGATGGGCGATATGGACTAAAAAATATATCACGATAATTTCTCTTATTTATCACGGTAACGATAAGTGACGATAAAAACTATCAGCAAAATATTTTGTATTATAAATCTGTCACTAAATTCTGTCTTGAAAGCCCTACAAAATACTAGAAACCACTAAACTATATCAATTAAGTTTAAGTAGTGCACCTGTATTGCAAAACTGTAGTGACACAACAAACAAGTCTGAAATATGACAGACCAAATTCCACATTTATTCAAACAATGCAAACAGCAAAACTAACTCGGCTTATAAAAACAAAGTAGTGTAACTGCAAACACAACCTGATAAATTGTCATCTCACGATAAAAACGATAAATTCAAATTGTTATTGTGGGGAATTTCTTTGACGATATATCGCACACGATAAAAA
>JALJCO010010467.1:0-36590 GCA_023101725.1 Atherinomorus stipes | reverse complement strand
ATGTTTTTAATACTAATGGGTGATGAAGCGGTAAAACCAAAAAGAACGAGTCCACCCACGTCTCTCCGTTGCCTTGAACCGGCTGCGTGTTGCATAATGAGCTGCGATTCGGTGGCCGAATTTCCCGCGCTGTCCTGCGGATGTGACGTCATTGACGCTGCATACTAAGACTGGGCGATACGGACCAAATATATCATATTTGTTTTAGATGACGATATACGATAGCAGTATTTTTTACCTAATTTGCCTGAAAGTTTCATTTCTTATCAAACACCTGCTTTTAGTATTGAAACATGTTTATCTTAAAGGTCGACGGCAGTGATGGAACTGACAAAACACTGGTTAGAAATGTTTGTTAAATTGAAGCAATTAAAGATAGTTGGCTGGTTTTTATGATTTCTTTTTAAAAGTCTTGAGGAGAATCGTCTTCCAGACAGTCAAAATACACTGCCCGCCCAAAAAAAGACTCCAACAAAAAAAAGGTGAAACCTTGAACATTTGGTTGGAGCCTTTAGCTTTGATCGCGGCAGCATTCGCTGTGTTTCCAGAAGCTTCTGCAATGTCACCAGATTTATTTGCATCCTGTTGCATCAATTTTTCACAAAGATCTTGATGATGATTGTAGAGTCTGACCACAGCACATCCCAAAGATTCTCAATGGGGTTCAAGTCTGGACTCTGTGGGGGCCAATCCATGTGTGAAAATGATGTCTGATGATCCCTGAACCATCTTTCACAATCTGAGCCCGATAAATTCTGGCACGCTCATCTTGGAATATGGCCGTGCCATCAGGAAAGAAACATCCATGGATGGAATAACCTGCTCATTCAGTATATTCAGGTATCAGCTGACCTCATTATCTGAGCTCATACTGTTGCTGAACCTGGACCTGAGCAACTGCAGCAACCCCAGATCATCACACTGCCCCCACAGGCTCATACAGTAGCACTAGGATGATGCTGCATCACTTCATCTGCCTTTCCGGCCACATTTCTTCCTGGAAGACGATGGTCCACCATCCTTCCAGTTTTTCAGAATGCGTTGGACTGTTCTGAACCCAGTTTTAGTAGTTTCTGCATCTCCTTAGATGTTTTCACCTCTTCATGCCAATGATCTGACCCTTCTCAGACAGACTAACATCTTTTCCAAGACCACGGATGTGTCTTTCCACATGGTTGTTTAGGAAATGAGAAGCAACTCATTGCACCAGTTGGGGTTAAATAACTTGTTGCCAGCTGAAAGATAATCGCCCATCATGTAATTATCCAATAGGAGGCTCCGACCTGTTTGCTTAGTTAAATCCAGGTGGACACTTTTTTTTTTTTTTGGCCAAGCAGTGTGTCTCATCACACTGAAAATAAGACCAAATTGCGCCAAGAGAAACATTTCAGTGACATATAAGATCTTGTTTTAAGGCAATGCATCTTATTTCAAGAAATCTTATCAAGAACATTTCACTTGTTCTACTGGCAGAATTTTTTTGCTTATTACAAGCAAAATAAGTCTTGGCCACTCTTAAAATACAGTACGTAGGGATGCACGATCCACCTGTTGGTATCGGCCTTTATCGGCCTTAAAACTGAGGTTCGGACATCGGCTACCCCACCGATATTTAACCGATATTTAACCGATCAGCCCGCTATCTTAAGTCTAAAAAAAACTTCCTCAAAAATCTTTAAAACTTTAAAGACTTTTTAAGACTTTAAAACTTTTGAAGTTCAGGGCTGGGAAAAATATCAGTGCACTGAAATATTGTGATATTTTCATATACTGATATCATTTAAACATTTAAAAGCATATCGATCTATTTTACTAATGAACTGTTGCGATATTTCATCATTCTGCAACGAAATCTCGCGAGAATTGACAAAAATTTCATGTTTTCATATGCTGATATCATAATGACATTCAAAAACGTGGTATCGATCTATTTTACTAATGAAATATGTCGTGATATTTCATCGTTTTGTAGCGAAATCCCGAAAGAATTCACGAAATATCGGGAGATTTCCTTTGTAAAATAAATCGATAGCGCATTTTCAAATGTCAATATGATATCAGCATATGAAAATATTGCGATATATCAGTGTATTGATATTTTATTCCCACCGCTAGTCTTTAGAAGTTTAAAGTCTGTAAAAAAGAAGTTTTTGAAGAAGTTTGGGGTTTTTAGACTGTAGGAACAGCGGATTGATCGGTTAGATATTGGTTAAATATCGGTGGGGTGGCTGATGTTCGATACTCAGCTTTAAAGCCGATATAGGCCGATACCGATAGGGGGCCAATTATATCGTACATCCCTAATTTTGAAACAAATACCTATAATTTTCAGAAAAAAATAAAAACTAAGCATTTTCCAAAAGATGAAAACTAAAAAACTAGAAAACCTGCTAAAAAAAACTAACTAAAATTAACTGAACTGAAAAACAAAAAGTCAAAACTAAATAAAAACTGAAACTAATTAAAAATCCACAACTATTTTAACCTTGATGGAAACCCAGCTACTGAAACGTTTCTCTTTCGTTAATTTGTGTCTTATTTTGAGTGTGATGAGATATTTTGACCACAAAATGAGAAAAATCTACTAGGCAGGATTTGAGTTTTTGCAGTGTAGCTCTCTCTTTATGTCTGTGCTTAATCAGGCTCGGCCAACTTCCACCTTCCTCCACCTTCCGTCAGCTCGCCATATGCTTCACAGTTTCTCCTCAGATGCACGGCGCTTTAAGAAAATGCATTTTTACACATTTCGTGCTGTCAGGTGTTGCAGCTTCAGGATTCTGGCCTGAAATAGAGAGTTGTTAAACCCTTCACACTGTCAACACGTTGATCTTTAACACTGCAGGAAGTCAGATTTTACCAACTGTATTTTTCTCATTTCTAGTCAAAATATCTCATCAGACTCAAAATAAGACAAAATTACCTAAAGATAGTCCTGCTCGATGGTGGAAAAAATCATTATCACGATTATTTTGATCAATATTAAAATCACAATTATTCAAACGGTAAATTTTTTAGTTGCACGAATCGTTTATTAAGCATTTCTTTCTTTTTAGAATAAGGCTGGGCGATATGGACCAAAAATCATATCACCATATATTTATTTTAGATGACGATATACGATATATCCCAGTATTTTTACCCTGAAAGTTTAATTTCATATCAAACAGCTGTTTTTTAGTATTGAAACATGTTTATCATAAAAGTATCGCTCCACTGCAGAGATGGAACTGACAAACTGGTTAGAAATGTTTGTTAAATCAAAGTAATTAAAGATAATTGCTGGTTTTTATGATTTATTTGTGAAAGTCTTGGGGAGGATTGTCTTCCAGTTTAAATAATAGGGGTGGGAAAAAATATCGATACACTGAAATATTGCGATATTTTCATATGCAGATGCCATATCTATATTTAAAAACATGATCTATTTTACTAATGAAAATTTTCTTGCGAAATATCGTTTTCTTACGAAATCTCATGAGATAAAAAAAAAAAGATATACTTTATTAATCCCGATTAGAGAGCCAATAAGGAAATTGGTTCTCTGCATTTAACCATCTCAGGTTGGACCTGAGAGCAGCGGGCTGCTATTTGAAGCCCCCGGGGAGCAGTTGGTGGGGGGGGTTAGCGATTCCGGTTCTGTGATCGATATCACTTTTTGATTCGGTTCCTTATCGATTCTCATTAAATGAGTAAATACAATATGAACGGCTTTGGTTGCAGTTACTCTTTCATTTAAAATATTTAACTTCAACTTAAAGCTGATTCAGTTAGAAAATAACTCATAAATACAACTGCAGCAATCAACTTTTGTACAGTAACAGTTTTTATGTGGAAAAAAGTAGCATCTTTACCTTTTAATGAAGGATAGAAGATCTTTTAGGACTTAAAGGGAACGGATTAAATAAGTTAGACTTTTTACTCCTTTTGAACATGTTGAATCTAAATTATTATTATGTGTGTGTGGATATGTATGTATATGTTTGTGTATGTGTGTTTCGTTTCGTCAGATATTTTGTTATAATTTACACAGCAGTACACAGTAGTACACTGAGCAGTACACAGCAGTACACACTCCACACTGACACAGACGCTGCTGCTGCTTTCCTTTAAACATGTTCAAAATAATCTAAAGACTGAAGGTTAATATGACATCACAATACTTTATGAATAACTCTAACATTATTACAGTCAACGGGAGTTTTACGTTACCTACGACGTTGCAGATGGAAAACGTGCCGAGGCTCCCCACCGAGCGCCACCATGGTTGCTTAGCAACGTGCGAAAGGCTCTATATTGCGACAAAGTAACTGCTGTGTGGCCAAATGTTGGAGATGTGATCAACGTTCCATACATGTAACTTGCGCTTATATCATATTTTTCATGAAATACAACCAAACTTTAGAACACGTTTGCTGCGACGCCATGTTGGAGAAGCGTACATGACAACATCGCACAAATGCGTCCGACGGTTATGGAACCGATAAGAGGAATCTTTAGGCAGATGAACGATTCCATGGAATCGAACGACAGAGGTTCCCATCCCTACCTGAGTGTCGTGTCAGGGACTCGAGCCTGGGTCTGCCGCGCCCTAACCCCTAGCATGATGGTGGTAGCCTATCAGATTCTAGCTTCGGTGTCACATGATGGTGGTAGCCTATCAGATTCTAGCTTCTGTATCACATGATGGTGGTAGCCTATCAGATTCTGGCTTCTGTATCACATGATGGTGGTAGCCTATCAGAATCTAGCTTCTGTATCACATGATGGTGGTAGCCAATCAGATTTTAGCTTCTGTGTCACATGATGGTGGTAGCCTATCAGATTCTAGCTTCTGTATCACATGATGGTGGTAGCCTATCAGATTCTGGCTTCTGTATCACATGATGGTGGTAGCCTATCAGAATCTAGCTTCTGTATCACATGATGGTGGTAGCCTATCAGATTCTAGCTTCTGTGTCACATGATGGTGGTAGCCTATCAGATTCTAGCTTCTGTGTCACATGATGGTGGTAGCCTATCAGATTCTAGCTTCTGTATCACATGATGGTGGTAGCCTATCAGACTCTAGCTTCTGTATCACATGATGGTGGTAGCCTATCAGATTCTGGCTTCTGTATCACATGATGGTGGTAGCCTATCAGATTCTAGCTTCTGTGTCACATGATGGTGGTAGCCTATCAGATTCTGGCTTCTGTGTCACATGATGGTGGTAGCCTATCAGATTCTAGCTTCTGTATCACATGATGGTGGTAGCCTATCAGATTCTAGCTTCTGTGTCACATGATGGTGGTAGCCTATCAGATTCTAGCTTCTGTATCACATGATGGTGGTAGCCTATCAGATTCTAGCTTCTGTATCACATGATGGTGGTAGCCTATCAGATTCTAGCTTCTGTGTCACATGATGGTGGTAGCCTATCAGATTCTAGCTTCTGTATCACATGATGGTGGTAGCCTATCAGATTCTAGCTTCTGTGTCACATGATGGTGGTAGCTTATCAGATTCTAGCTTCTGTGTCACATGATGGTGGTAGCCTATCAGATTCTAGCTTCTATATCGCATGATGGTGGTAGCCTATCAGATTCTAGCTTCTATATCGCATGATGGTGGTAGCCTATCATATTCTAGCTTCTGTATCACATGATGGTGGTAGCCTATCAGATTCTAGCTTCTGTGTCACATGATGGTGGTAGCCTATCAGATTCTAGCTTCTGTATCACATGATGGTGGTAGCCTATCAGATTCTAGCTTCTGTGTCACATGATGGTGGTAGCCTATCAGATTCTAGCTTCTGTGTCACATGATGGTGGTAGCCTATCAGATTCTAGCTTCTGTGTCACATGATGGTGGTAGCCTATCAGATTCTAGCTTCTGTATCACATGATGGTGGTAGCCTATCAGATTCTGGCTTCTGTATCACATGATGGTGGTAGCCTATCAGATTCTAGCTTCTGTATCACATGATGGTGGTAGCCTATCAGATTCTAGCTTCTGTGTCACATGATGGTGGTAGCCTATCAGATTCTAGCTTCTGTGTCACATGATGGTGGTAGCCTATCAGATTCTAGCTTCTGTATCACATGATGGTGGTAGCCTATCAGATTCTAGCTTCTGTATCACATGATGGTGGTAGCCTATCAGATTCTAGCTTCTGTATCACATGATGGTGGTAGCCTATCAGATTCTAGCTTCTGTGTCACATGATGGTGGTAGCCTATCAGATTCTAGCTTCTGTGTCACATGATGGTGGTAGCCTATCAGATTCTAGCTTCTGTATCACATGATGGTGGTAGCCTATCAGATTCTAGCTTCTGTGTCACATGATGGTGGTAGCCTATCAGATTCTAGCTTCTGTATCACATGATGGTGGTAGCCTATCAGATTCTAGCTTCTGTATCACATGATGGTGGTAGCCTATCAGATTCTAGCTTCTGTATCACATGATGGTGGTAGCCTATCAGATTCTAGCTTCTGTGTCACATGATGGTGGTAGCCTATCAGATTCTAGCTTCTGTGTCACATGATGGTGGTAGCCTATCAGATTCTAGCTTCTGTATCACATGATGGTGGTAGCCTATCAGATTCTAGCTTCTGTATCACATGATGGTGGTAGCCTATCAGATTCTAGCTTCTGTGTCACATGATGGTGGTAGCCTATCAGATTCTAGCTTCTGTGTCACATGATGGTGGTAGCCTATCAGATTCTAGCTTCTGTATCGCATGATGGTGGTAGCCTATCAGATTCTAGCTTCTATATCGCATGATGGTGGTAGCCTATCAGATTCTAGCTTCTGTATCACATGATGGTGGTAGCCTATCAGATTCTAGCTTCTGTGTCACATGATGGTGGTAGCCTATCAGATTCTAGCTTCTGTATCACATGATGGTGGTAGCCTATCAGATTCTAGCTTCTGTATCACATGATGGTGGTAGCCTATCAGATTCTAGCTTCTCTGTCACATGATGGTGGTAGCCTATCAGATTCTAGCTTCTGTGTCACATGATGGTGGTAGCCTATCAGATTCTAGCTTCTGTATCACATGATGGTGGTAGCCTATCAGATTCTAGCTTCTGTGTCACATGATGGTGATAGCCTATCAGATTCTAGCTTCTGTATCACATGATGGTGGTAGCCTATCAGATTCTAGCTTCTGTGTCACATGATGGTGGTAGCTTATCAGATTCTAGCTTCTGTGTCACATGATGGTGGTAGCCTATCAGATTCTAGCTTCTATATCGCATGATGGTGGTAGCCTATCAGATTCTAGCTTCTATATCGCATGATGGTGGTAGCCTATCAGATTCTAGCTTCTGTATCACATGATGGTGATAGCCTATCAGATTCTAGCTTCTGTGTCACATGATGGTGGTAGCCTATCAGATTCTAGCTTCTGTATCACATGATGGTGGTAGCCTATCAGATTCTAGCTTCTCTGTCACATGATGGTGGTAGCCTATCAGATTCTAGCTTCTCTGTCACATGATGGTGGTAGCCTATCAGATTCTAGCTTCTGTGTCACATGATGGTGGTAGCCTATCAGATTCTAGCTTCTGTATCACATGATGGTGGTAGCCTATCAGATTCTAGCTTCTGTGTCACATGATGGTGGTAGCCTATCAGATTCTAGCTTCTGTATCACATGATGGTGGTAGCCTATCAGATTCTAGCTTCTGTGTCACATGATGGTGGTAGCCTATCAGATCCTAGCTTCTGTGTCACATGATGGTGGTAGCCTATCAAATTCTAGCTTCTGTATCACATGATGGTGGTAGCCTATCAGATTCTAGCTTCTGTGTCACATGATGGTGGTAGCCTATCAGATTCTAGCTTCTGTATCACATGATGGTGGTAGCCTATCAGATTCTAGCTTCTGTATCACATGATGATGGTAGCCTATCAGATTCTAGCTTCTGTATCGCATGGTGGTGGTAGCCTATCAGATTCTAGCTTCTGTATCGCATGATGGTGGTAGCCTATCAGATTCTAGCTTCTGTGTCACATGATGGTGGTAGCCTATCAGATTCTAGCTTCTGTGTCACATGATGGTGGTAGCCTATCAGATTGTAGCTTCTATATCGCATGATGGTGGTAGCCTATCAGATCCTAGCTTCTGTGTCACATGATGGTGGTAGCCTATCAGATTCTAGCTTCTGTGTCACATGATGGTGGTAGCCTATCAGATTATAGCTTCTGTATCACATGATGGTGGTAGCCTATCAGATTCTAGCTTCTATATCACATGATGGTGGTAGCCTATCAGATTATAGCTCCTGTATCACATGATGGTGGGAGCCTATCAAATTCTAGCTTCTGTGTCACATGATGGTGGTAGCCTATCAGATTCTAGCTTCTGTGTCACATGATGGTGGTAGCCTATCAGATTCTAGCTTCTGTACCACATGATGGTGGTAGCCTATCAGATTCTAGCTTCTATATCACATGATGGTGGTAGCCTATCAGATGTCATGATGACGCTGCTACTGTTAGTGATGATGTTGGTGTGTCCCGTTACCATGGCAACGGGACACAGTTGTGTTCTAATGCAGGTTATTGTACATTAGGTAAATATAACTATCACATTTTCTATTTTAACATTTCCACTTAATAAATTTGATTATTTTGGTGAGTATATATTGATGCAAAATGAACAATCGTGATTTTCTTTTGAAGGACAAAAGTATCGGTATTGCTATCAGTATTGCTGAAAAATAAACTACTGGTATCGTATCGACATGAAAAATTCGGTATCGCCCATTGATAGATTAGACTTTTCCTAACGCTACATCACCTTTAAAGAACTGCAGTATTTACACGTCTTATTTTGAGTTTGATGAGATATTTTGACCAGAAATGATAAAAATAAGTTTTTGCAGTGAATTGATTTCAACTCAAACCGGCTGCTTCTGTTCGCAGGAGAAAATGTTGCAAAAAAAAAGCTTTTAATCCAGGTTTCATAGGAGTTGTTGCTTTCCTGCGTCTGGGCTAACCTACATACGGTTAAACAAACTCTCTTCATGTCCGGTTTATGAGGAGGAACATATGCTGCTCCTCACCGGCAGCCTTTCCCTCTGCGATCTCCTCTCCCGCCTTAAATACTTCTCGCCAATCACCTTGAGAGCGCCGGGCGCTTTTGATTTATTGTAGCGGCTGGGCTGCTTCTCCATCTTCGACCCCGGCTTGTCACAAGGCGGCTATAATTGGGAGACGCTGGTGACCCAGCTAACACAGCAGCCCAGTTGGAGGGGGAAGCATCCTTGGGAATTCTCCATCTCTCTCTCTCTCTCTGTCTCCCTTATTCTTTCTTTCTCTTCCAGAAAAAGTAGGACACCCAGCAGCACCATTAATTGTTTTGCCCTTTATATCTCAATAACAGGCGAGAAGAAGGGGGCGAGGCGGGAAAAGGGGGGAGGACGCCGCCTCACCGTCTCTGTGCTCTGCTTGCTTTCAGGAGGCCTCGGCCAGCTTCGCCGAGTGGGAGCGGCTGATGAAGGGCCTGGGGTCGGGGGTCGCCGCCACAGACAACCCCTTCACCGAGGTCATGAGTCTGGTGACACGGATGTACAAGCAAACCGCTGTTGCCAAGGTAACGGGACACCAGCTGTCGTTGCATCTTGTTAAACAAGGCCTGTGCAGACATCTGCGGGTGATTTACGCACGCTTATTCTGGTTTAAATCAGGGATGTGTACTGATATATCGCGATATATTTACATGAGAGAGATATGATATTTACAAATATCGTTATATCGCGATATTAGTTGTGCAATTTTTTTTTGTTTTTGCTTTATTTTGACCCAACTGCACCTCGACTGACTACAAAGGGGTCACCTGATTATTTAACAAGGGTGGCAAAAAATATCAATACACCGAAATATCGCGATATTTTCATATTCCGATACCATATCTATATTTAAAAACGCAGTATCAATCTATTTTACTTATGAGATCTTGCAAGATATCATCGTTTTGTTATGAAATCTCATGAGATTTTACGAAATACGGCGAGATTTTGTAACAAAACGATGATTTTTTCCAAGATTTCTTCACTAAAATAGATCAATACCACGTTTTTGATATTTGATATTGATATTTTTCCCTAGCCCTAATTTCTAATCAGTGTTCAGTCAGTTCCATCACTGCAGTGGCGCGATACTTTTACGATAAACATGTTTCAATACTACAGAAACAGCTGTTTGAAATTCAATGAAACTTTTAGACAAATTAGGGTAAAAATACTGCGATATATCGTATATCGTCATCTAAAATGAATATATGGTGATATGATATTTGGTCCATATCGCCCAGCCCTAGTCAAAATACAACATTGATAAGATACTGAGATGTCCCGCGTTTCCCAGAATCAGTAAAGATGTTCTGACGGACGTTCTTTCAGCTTCTTCTCAAGAAAAGTGTTCAGATTCGTTCTTGGCATTAAGAAGATGTTTGCAAAGAACGCTCTGCAGTCTTTCATAGCGATCACACATACACGTCCTCAAAATTATTCACACCCTCCAATTACAGAAGGGAAAAGTCAGCTGTCGCTGAAATAAGATGAAATCGACAAAAAGTAATAATAAATAAAAATTCTGTGAAAATCATGACGTTGATTCTGAATTGTGGTTCAAAAGAATTTAAAAAAAATAAAACACAAAAAATAAAACAAGTAAACAAGCATGATGGGGCTCCGAAGCTAACATTTGATTGAGCAACACTTTGAGGCAATCACTGCAGTCAGGTGTTTCTGTAACGTCCAATCAGACGTCTGCATCCGTTCACAGGTATGTTGGTCCGGGACAGTTTTGTTTGTTTTTTTAAAATTATTATTTCCTACTACAATTTAAAAGCAATATTTTGTTTCACTAAATTATAATTTTGCAAATTTTTATTTATTATTAGTTTCTTTAGTTTCCTGTAATTTGAATTCCTGATGTGAATTTAGTCTTTTCTTTATTCGGAGGATGAAGAATTTTGAGGATGACTGTGTATATTACAAGTTTAATGTCTCAATTTAACATTTTTTTACAAGTGCGCTGTTTCTCTTTTATATATCTATTTTTGTTTGAAGTGCGCTGTTTCTTTTCGTTATTTTTTTTTCTTTTTCGTTTTTCTTTTTCTTTTTTTTTTAACCTTAAAACAGTTTTCAAAATTAATTTCCTCTAATGTGTCTGTTATTTATTATTTATTATTTATTTACTTTTATTTATTACTTTTTGATTGAAGTGCTTTGTTTCTTTCCTTTTCTTTTCTCTTTCTCTTTTTTTTTTTTTTTTTTTTACCTTAAAACAGTTTTCAAAATTAATGTCCTTTCATGTGTCTGCAACAAAGTTATTTTTTTTTAGTATTATTTCCAACCACAATTCAAAAGCAATATTTTGTTTTACTAAATTATAATTTTGCACATTTTTATTTATTATTAGTTTCTTTAGTTTCCTGTTATTTGAATTCCTGATGTGAATTTAGTCTTTTCTTTATTCGGAGGATGAAGAATTTTGAGGATGACTGTGTATATTACAAGTTTAATGTCTCAATTTAACATTTTTTTTTTACAAGTGCGCTGTTTCTCTTTTATATATCTATTTTTGTTGGAAGTGCGCTGTTTCTTTTCTTTTCTTTTTCTTTTTCTTTTTCTTTTTTTTTTTTTTTACCTTAAAACAGTTTTCAAAATTAATTTCCTCTAATGTGTCTGCAACAATGTTTGTTTTTTAAATTATTATTTCCAACCACAATTCAAAAATGATATTTTGTTTCACTCAATTATAATTTTGTAAATTTTTATTTATTATTGGTTTCTTTAATTTCCTGTAATTTGAATTACTGAGGTGAATTTAGTCTTTTCTTTAATTGGGGGTATGAATAATTTTGAGGACGACTGTATAAAGAGAAGTCTGTAAATTGTGCTGGGGGGGAGTATCAGCCAACACACCCACTGTATCGGCCGATGCCGATACCAGCAAAAAGCACAAATATTGGCCTAAAATAACGGCTGGTCGATGTATCGCTCTATCCTCAGTCCACACATGATATTGGTGTGAGATGCCACGTTTTGCGTAAATCATCAATGAAGTGTTGTTTGACCCGGCTGCACCTCGACTGCTTAAAGGGGTCACCTGATTATTTAATAAGGTTGGCAAAAAATATTGATGCATTGAAATATCGCAACATGATACCATATCGATATGTAAAGACGCTGTATCAATGTATTTTACTAATGAAATCTTGCAAGTTACGAAATCTCGTGAGATTTCACGAAATACTGTGAGATTTTGTAACAGAACGATGAAATCTTTTTTCTTTGTTCTGGTTTTTTTTTCCCTTTTGTAGCTTCATTGATGATTCTTGACTGAGTTTGGCAAAAGTCAGTTAGCAACAACACAGCTTTGCTTGTAAAGACAGAAACGCTCCTTTTATACCCAATCATGACACCCTAACCAGTCGGCTGTTACTCCGCTGAGTGTTGAATCTTTCAGAGTTGGCACCTTCTTCCTGTTGCTACCGTCCGTGTTTTAAAGTTGGAATATTTTAGAAAAATACTGATTAAAGTGCTCGTTATTCTCGTGTTACCACCTCAGCAGCAAAACTGTTGGTCGTCTTCGGTTAAAAGGCCAAACGTGGATCCAGCTGCTTTACAGCGCTGTATTTGTAGGCTCTGATTGGCCAGCACGTCCTGAATACAGCCTGTGATTGGTAGAAAGTCCGTCTGTCTTGATGTCCTCACATCTCTGCATCAAGCTGCAGTCACAAGTACCTGCTCATCCGGGGAGAAGCAGAAATGTTTCCCTCAGTATATCATTTTAATTATAACCATTTAGATTTATGTAACGCAGCTTTTAAAGCACTTGATCTGATTGTGAATGCATAACAGAAGTGCCTTGAAGTTCCACTTCAACCACTAAATCAGCTTTATTTCTTTACCATTGTTTTGCACATTTCACATTTTCAAGGTAAAAGACTGAAAAGAAAGAAGAAAATGAATTTGTCATCCTCGTGTTCACACTCCAAACTGCTGGTCCTCTTTGCTTAAATGGATGTTCGGAGCAACTTTAATCCACTGAGTGTGAAATCTTTTTCCCGTCCCCTCTGTTGACATTTGTTTTTTGAGGTGGAATTTATAATATTTATTTTAAGTCTGCAGACTCTTAAATGTTTATTATATTGCTTTAAATGGACAACATCCCAAAGTTTTAAAAAACTTTTTTTTCTAACCTCAGCTGATTTTGTAGTTTCCTCTATTTTAACATGAAGCTAAGATTTCATGTTCTGTGCAAAACAGTAAACATTTAAAAATTTCATTTTACAGAAAATATCTCACCTTCTGTTAAGATAAATTTGCAAAAAAACCCTTCCTAAACCCCTGCCTAAATTTATTGAAATAAATACAGCAACAAATAAAGAAGGAAAAAAAAGAAGACTAGAATACAATAAAATAAAATACAGTTAAATATGAAATAAATTGATTAAAAATGAATAATGGGAATTTAACAGTAATTTAAATTTGATTAATAGAAAAATAGGACAGAAGCTGTTTGATAAATTTCTCTATAAATTTTTCCCCAAAAGATATAATAAGTTACAAATTCTAGCATTTTGATTTAATTCAATTTAATTTATTCTTTTAATTTAGTTTATTTCAGTTTATTTTCTTTTGTTTAATTTTATCTTATTTATTATCCTATTTTATTTAATTTTATATGCATAGTGCTGTACTTTTTTAATTTATTTTTTAAACATTTTTAAAAATTTGATTTAATTTAGTTTACTCTTTTCTTTTGATTTATTTTATTTTTGTTTCGTTTGATTTTATCTTATTTTATTTATTTTATATTTACATGATGTATTTTTTATTTAATTTGTTTTGATACTTTTTAAAATTTAATTGAATTTAGTTTATTTTTTATTTTACTTTATTTTCTTTTAGTTTAATTTTATTGTATTTAATTTTATTTAATCTTATATAAATATGCTGTATTTTTTTAATAATTTTTGGAAAATTTAATCGAATTTAGGTTTTCGATTTAATTTTATTATTTTTATTTTATGTGTGAGATGTCTATATAATTAATTTTTTTTTAAAGAATGAATCTTTCAGCAACAGTAAATTAACTTAAAAATGAGTAAAGTTGTGTTATTTCTTTTTTTTTTTTTTTTTTTACATTTTCATGCTCCAGGCAAATAGCGAATTGATGGCACAGCATCGTTCTCAGACCGCTTGGCCAGCCACTCAGTGAGATCTCATGGGAAAGCATCGCCATGGTAACAGAGCCTAATGGTCACCAGTGAAAGCACTTAGACAAAGTAGGGAGTTATAACGGAGGTATTATTTGGTTGCGTCCAGCCCGGCATGATTACACCTTATATCAAAGCTACACACAGCACTGAAATAGCATCTATGTGATGTTGTTGCTATGGAAACGCCGTCTGCTCTCAGTTTCAAGAGATTTCTTCTCTTTTTTTTCCCCTTTTAATGAGAGAAGTAAGCAGAGTGGGGGCGGCTGGCTGCAGAAGGGAGGCTGAGGTCAGAACCTCAACAGTCTAACAAACTGATACATTTCCGGTTCATAACAGAGCCTGAAATATTCAGTCCCCCCCACCTTCGCTGATCTTGTCCCTCAGCTTCTTTCACATCTCCCTCCCGTCACCTGCCATGTTGGAGAGCTGGCATTCCTCTCAATTAGCCGAGCCCCCTCAGCCATGAGGAGCGTGGCCCCGAGGTTAACAAAGACCGGAGATAACGGCGAATGTAATCACTGACACGCCTACCCCCCCCCCCCCCCCCCAGCCTGCCTCTCCGCTCGCATCCTTTTTTTTTACACTCGCTCGTGTTTGCTGATTGGATTTCTGCTCAGTTTAGCCTACGACCGGACCCCCCCCCCCCCCCCCCCCCCCACACACACCCCCCAAACCCCGATACCATCAGCTCAGTCTCATTTCCTCTCCAGACACACTTTCCCTGCTTCAGAAAAACGGAGGGGTTGGAAGGGGAGGGGCGGATGCGCACATCAACAGTCGTCTTTAAAATTATTCACACCCTCCAATTAAAGACGGAAAAAAATCATCTGATCACTGAAATAAGATAAAATCAATAAAAGTGATGATCAATAAAAATTCCATAAAAATCTTGACGTTGATTTTGAATTGTGGTTTGAAAGAAATATTAAAAACAAACAAACTAAAAATAAAACAAGTAAACAAGCATGATGGAGCTCTGGAGCTAAAATTTGAGCCAATCACTGCAAACAGGTGTTTCTGTAACGTCCAATCAGACGTCTGCACCTGTCGACAGGTATGTTGGTCTGGAGAATGGTTGGATTTTTATTCTTTTTTTCATCTTAGTAGGATCTAGCAACTTCGAAGAACAAGGTTTACACATAATCATCATGTATTAGTGTCATTTATCTCATTTTTAGTTTATTTATTTAATAACTAAACAAAATCCACTCACATATAACAGATTGGACCTAAAATGTGGCGTGATAACACATTTACAAACACATTTATATCACAAGTTTAATTCATGGAATAAAATCAGACTCCTAAACACAAAATCTACAACATTTTACTACAAAAAACATCAAGAGACAACAAAATAAACTGATGGAAATTTATTTAAAAAGAGATAAAATGGTGCAGTAATCACATTAAAAATGAAAAAGTTCAATTTAAATAATCTGTAAATGAACCTGTGGTTTATTTTCTTAGTACGGCTGTGAAAAAATATCGATACACTGATTTATCACAAAATTTTCATTTGCTGATATCATATTGATATTTAAAAAAGTGGTATTGATCTATTTTACTAATGAAATCTCGCAAGATTTCTGGTCCAGTCACGAAATCTCGCGGGTTTCCTTGAAATCTCATGAAATTTCGTAAAATGACGAAATCTCGTAAGATTTCATTGGTAAAATAGATCAATATCGCATTTTTAAATATCTATATGAAATCTGCATGTGAAAATATCGCGATATTTCAGTGTATCGATATTTTTCACAGCCCTATTAGACAGGCCATTAAAGCACAAAGTTTCATTCAACAATTTATTTATTTAAACTTTTCTAAGAATTTTCTAAGAAACTTCCAAACAGACATTTTCTTCATCAACAGCTGATTTTCTCTCTTTTTTCTTAAAAATTCTTTCTTTCCAACGAATGTTAGACGTTTGTTTCTAGATGAAGCTGCAGATGCTTCAGGGCTTCTGTTAGCATTAGCGTTAGCATTAGCATTCACGTTAGCGTTATGCTGCGTTCCATTTGAACTCAGAAATTGGAAACTCTCAGTCCTGAGTGGGAAGTTTCATCTGGAACGCCCCCCTGAAGTCGGATTTCCCACCGGGAAAGTCGGACAATCCTCGCAGCTCCGAGTTCAGATTTAAAGATGGCCGCGCCCTGTGTTAGCAGTTTTAGACGCTGCTGTAATGTTACATTTATTTACTCTTCTTACTAATATTTTGTTGCATAAATCAGTCGTACACGTAGTTTTGGTTTATACAGATGTAGGAAGCTGCTGTCGTGTAATTCACATTTTTCATGTGGTATATGTGAACTACAACGCTAGCTGTGCTAACGGCTAATAACAATAGCCTTAGCGAATACGTTGTTTTGCTAGGCGGCTAACTGGTTTTCCGACCAGTGAACTGGTTTGGTGTGACGTCACCCCCAGTTCCCACTTCCCAGTTCTGAGGTAAATGGAACGTAGCATTAGCATTAATGTTAGCATAAGCATTAGCGTTAGCTGGTGCTTCTCAGCTCTGCTTTGTTATCTCCACTCACTAATCCGTATTTATTAAACTGGAGTGGGTTTTTGCCTCTTTAGAGGCGGTTTGGGACCATTTTATCTTCATTTTTTTGTTTAAATACTTCTTTATGACGTTAGCTACAGGCTAGCAGCTAGCTGAGTGTCTTCTTCTGCTTGTTTGTTGAACTGGATGTGTCTCAGACAGTTTTATTTATTTGTTTTTTCTTATTATTTCCAACCACAATCCAAAAGCAACACTTTAATTTACTAAAATATAATTTTGTAAATTTTTATTTATGATAAGTTTCTTTGGTTTCTTGTTTTTTGAATTGCTATTGTAAATTTAGCCGTTTCTTTAATTGGAGGGTATGAATAGTTTTTAGGACGACTGCATGTCACTCTGACGAGCATCTTGGGTCCTGCCTGCCTGCCAGTCCGCCTGGCGACAGAGCTGCCAAACGCCTTTGGGGTATTTTTGTTGCTTTACCCGCCAAGCATCTGCTCCCAATTACCCAGAGAGGACAGCTCTGATGCTGGACTTTAAAGCCAGATAACGGGCCGCTTCAGACAGCCCAGAAGTTTGTGCACTAATTAAACTCAGCGGAAGGAAGCCGAGCCGTCAGTAATGAGGAGCCTCAGATCAGAACAGGGTCAGCAGGCCTGCCGGACAGATTCATGATCAGCGGCGTGGGGTAATTATCAGCGAGGCGAGGCGGAGGTTGTCCCGGCAGAGCAGGGAGGGGCGTGGACGTTTCAGGCCTGTTTGACTTAAATCAAACCTCAGGATTCCTCCTAGCTGCTGCTTTTCTCGGCCGCTTTGCAGCTCAGAAACGAGCCGAGTCCAGATGCTCAGTGACGCGCAGGTACAGCGCATCCACCAACAGCCCGGCCGTGCACGGTGAAATGATAGATGCGCTATCTGCAGCGCTGCAGTTAGCTCCCCTGCTCTTGTGCTACTTTCTTTTTTTAGCCTGTCAGCTCCACGCTGTCAATCAAGGTCACAGGCTTCAGCACAAACTAGCGAGAGAGTGTTAACTCGCATGTTTTTAAGCTCGACTTCATCAATAAAACACGACTAATGGAGGAAAATGAAAGCCATTGATGAAAAAAGCGGTTATGTAAGGAGGAAAGTTTGGAGGAAAGTTTGGACTGCGGCTGCTGTGACAGGTAACAGTCCAGCCTTTCTCTCAGGGACATTGGAAGTCCTGAATAATGGAGGAAAGTTCGCCTACACTTTCAATATGCTTCCTGAAATATCAGCCTCCATGGCCGATATCTGTAACGATATCACGGACGATGATTGATGTGTTTGGCTACGTGGTAACACAACATCGGTGGTATTCTTCCACCGTTTGGACGACGACTCATGAGATGTACAGCAAAATACACAAAACCAGGGGAGGGAAAAATATCGATACGTTCAGGGTTCATGTCCTGGAAAACCTGGAAAACCTGGAAAACCTGGAAAACGATTGAACATTTTTTCCTGTCATGGAAAATGAGAGAAAGAGTAAAATGTCCTGGAAAATTATTTCTCCTCTCGCCGCTTCGTCTCTGCTTCGTCTCTGCTTCGTCTCTGCTTCGTCTCTCCTTCGTCTCTGCTTGTCTCCTTCGTCTCTCCTTCGTCTCTGCTTTGTCTCTCCTTCGTCTCTCCTTCGTCTCTGCTTCGTCTCTCCTTCGTCTCTCCTTCGTCTCTGCTTTGTCTCTCCTTCGTCTCTCCTTCGTCTCTGCTTCGTCTCTCCTTCGTCTCTCCTTCGTCTCTGCTTGTCTCCTTCGTCTCTCCTTCATCTCTGCTTTGTCTCTCCTTCGTCTCTGCTTTGTCTCTCCTTTGTCTCTGCTTTGTCTCTCCTTCGTCTCTGCTTCGTCTCTCCTTCGTCTCTGCTTGTCTCCTTCGTCTCTCCTTCGTCTCTGCTTTGTCTCTCCTTCGTCTCTGCTTTGTCTCTCCTTCGTCTCTGCTTTGTCTCTCCTTCGTCTCTCCTTCGTCTCTGCTTGTCTCCTTCGTCTCTCCTTCGTCTCTGCTTTGTCTCTCCTTCGTCTCTGCTTCGTCTCTCCTTCGTCTCTGCTTCGTCTCTCCTTCGTCTCTCCTTCATCTCTCCTTCATCTCTCCTTCGTCTCTGCTTCGTCTCTCCTTCGTCTCTCCTTCATCTCTCCTTCTTCTCTCCTTCGTCTCTCCTTCATCTCTCCTTCGTCTCTCCTTCATCTCTCCTTCGTTTCTCCTTCGTCTCTGCTTCGTCTCTCCTTCATCTCTCCTTCGTCTCTCCTTCATCTCTCCTTCATCTCTCCTTCGTCTCTGCTTCGTCTCTCCTTCGTCTCTCCTTCGTCTCTCCTTCGTCTCTGCTTCGTCTCTCCTTCGTCTCTGCTTCGTCTCTCCTTCGTCTCTCCTTCATCTCTCCTTCGTCTCTGCTTCGTCTCTGCTTCGTCTCTGCTTCGTCTCTGCTTCGTCTCTCCTTCGTCTCTGCTTCGTCTCTCCTTCGTCTCTCCTTCTTCTCTCCTTCGTCTCTCCTTCGCTTCTCCTTCGTCTCTGCTTTGTCTCTCCTTCGTCTCTCCTTCATCTCTCCTTCGTCTCTGCTTCGTCTCTCCTTCGTCTCTCCTTCATCTCTGCTTTGTCTCTCCTTCGTCTCTCCTTCGTCTCTCCTTCGTCTCTCCTTCATCTCTGCTTCGTCTCTCCTTCGTCTCTCCTTCGTCTCTGCTTCGTCTCTGCTTCGTCTCTCCTTCATCTCTCCTTCGTCTCTCCTTCGTCTCTCCTTCGTCTCTCCTTCGTCTCTCCTTCGTCTCTGCTTCGTCTCTCCTTCGTCTCTCCTTCGTCTCTGCTTTGTCTCTCCTTCGTCTCTGCTTTGTCTCTCCTTCGTCTCTGCTTCGTCTCTCCTTCGTCTCTGCTTCATCTCTCCTTCGTCTCTGCTTCGTCTCTCCTTCGTCTCTCCTTCATCTCTCCTTCATCTCTCCTTCGTCTCTCCTTCGTCTCTCCTTCATCTCTCCTTCTTCTCTGCTTCGTCTCCCCTTCGTCTCCGCTTCGTCTCTCCTTCGTCTCTCCTTCGTCTCTGCTTCGTCTCTGCTTCGTCTCTGCTTCGTCTCTGCTTCGTCTCTCCTTCGTCTCTCCTTCGTCTCTGCTTCGTCTCTCCTTCGTCTCTCCTTCGTCTCTCCTTCGTCTCTCCTTCGTCTCTGCTTTGTCTCTCCTTCGTCTCTCCTTCATCTCTCCTTCGTCTCTGCTTCGTCTCTCCTTCGTCTCTCCTTCATCTCTCCTTTGTCTCTGCTTCGTCTCTCCTTCATCTCTCCTTCGTCTCTGCTTCATCTCTCCTTCGTCTCTGCTTCGTCTCTCCTTCCCCCTCTCTCCTTCGTCTCTCCTTCGTCTCTGCTCCGTCTCTCCTTCGTCTCTGCTCCGTCTCTCCTTCGTCTCTGCTTCATCTCTCCTTCGTCTCTGCTTCATCTCTGCTTCGTCTCACCTTCGTCTCTCCTTCATCTCTCCTTCGTCTCTGCTCCGTCTCTCCTTCGTCTCTGCTCCGTCTCTCCTTCGTCTCTGCTTCATCTCTCCTTCGTCTCTGCTTCATCTCTGCTTTGTCTCTCCTTCGTCTCTCCTTCGTCTCTGCTTCATCTCTGCTTCGTCTCTCCTTCGTCTCTGCTTCATCTCTCCTTCGTCTCTGCTCCGTCTCTCCTTCGTCTCTCCTTCGTCTCTCCTTTGTCTCTGCTTCATCTCTGCTTCGTCTCACCTTCGTCTCTGCTTCATCTCTCCTTCGTCTCTGCTCCGTCTCTCCTTCATCTCTCCTTCGTCTCTGCTCCGTCTCTCCTTCGTCTCTGCTCCGTCTCTCCTTCGTCTCTGCTTCATCTCTCCTTCGTCTCTGCTTCATCTCTGCTTCGTCTCACCTTCGTCTCTCCTTCATCTCTCCTTCGTCTCTGCTCCGTCTCTCCTTCATCTCTGCTCCGTCTCTCCTTCGTCTCTGCTCCGTCTCTCCTTCGTCTCTGCTTCATCTCTCCTTCGTCTCTGCTTCATCTCTCCTTCGTCTGCGCTTCGTCGTCGCTTCGTCGTAGTTTTGTCGTTGCTTCTTTGTCGCTTTAGAATTGAATAACTTTTATATTCTAGAAAGTTTCCTCCTTGTCGTTTCTCTAACAGCTTTGAGTTTCCTGGTTTAAATTTAAATTGTTTACTTTTCTATAAGTGAGTTTTTACGTTATCACAGTTGATGAATTCTGTGGTTCGTCTGGTTCAGGCACCAGGAGGCAGGTTTTCTTGTATGTTCATACCAAATTGAGACATATTGATTGGCTTTCACTATCTGTGAGCTGACAAATGCGCTCCAGTCGCTCTCTCCTTTTAAAGTCTGGATCTCTGACATTCAATAGTTAATCGATCAGTCAGAGAGGATGCCGCGGTGATTAATTGACTTCCTCACTGATCTGGCCGGCTCCTCTGTGTGTGGTCGAGCAGTGAAGTGATGGATTCAGTGGCTCTCTTTCATCTGTGTCTATTTCTGCTCGGCCAGGCGGGAGCTGTGAAGGACTACATTAAGATGATGCTGGAGGCCGAGCAGCTGAAGTTCCTGGTGTTCGCCCACCACCTCACCATGCTGCAGGCCTGCACCGAGGCCGTCATCGAGGCCAAGGTAACCTGCAGCTTCTCTTATTTCAAAGATGCAGCGACGATCTTCTGTCCCGATGCGTTAGACCTCAGTTATTTCTGTTATTCACTGTGTAAGTTCAGTTTCTCGGCAAAAAACGAAGAATTAACAAATGTACGGAGTGCCATGAGTGCCACAATCTTTGTGAAACGTTCACAAGCAGCACTCGTCTGATTTGTTGGTATCGGCTCCAGGGATTGATCGATACAGATGTTTTAGGACCGATACCAATATTTTCTTATCAGCCTCAACAGATGGCTGATACAACCTGCCAATATTTGGGGCCGATACTGCGTTTGACCCCATAATTTATATCACGAAGGACAAAATTAAAACCAATTTTGAAAACATTTTTAAAGGTACAGTATGTAAAAAAATCAAAGGTCAATAGCAGAAATATCCAGGGGTCTCAGGTGTATCTATGACTGGACTATGAGGAACTACTTTTAATGTCTTTTACGACGTTACTGATCCCAAACAGTCTCTAACTCCCATTAAACAAAGCTGCTACAGCAGTTTTACAGTTCAGAGTTCTCACTTCTCTCACATTGTTTTGTCCATTCAGGGACACCGTAGTAAAAATGGTGGAACAAATATGGCAGCCTCCATATGTGCACCCCCCAACAAGTGGATATAAATGACTCATTCTAAGAAAATAAATATATAACAGTTATTTGAGTGCAGCGATTACACATCAATTGAAACACAGTTTTGAATTATATATCACACTTTTCTGCCACTGACCTTTGATTTTTTACATACTGTACCTTTAAATAAATAAATATGACTAATACTCCAGAGCGACTATTGGAAATTAAAAGTTGGACAATATCAGCTTATCAGATATCGGTAAAAAAGCCACTATTAATCATCCCTAATAAGATAAATGGCTATCAGAGTAATCAGGCCTGAAATTAAGAGTTGGACAATATTGGTATATCGGATATCGGTAAAATGTTGAACATCCCTTATTTAAAATAAGCTGAAATAGCTGTTATCCACGTATATCTGGCTGATATTTCATATAATTTTATTTAACATTCTTCCATGGTGATCCATTAATTAGAACCTGGAAAATGCTCGATGTGGATTCATATTTACTCCTTTACGGAAGAAGATTAGGGCCACTGAAAAAATCAAATTAATTTCTGAAATTAAATTCCTGATTTTTTTTTCTTATGTTCTGGAAAAAAAATCTGATTTCTGACTTTTTTTCCAGAACATATAAAAAAATAAGAATTTTTCAGGATTTTTTTTTTTTTTCAATTTCTGAAAAAGTCAGAATTGTGATTTTTTCGGAAAATTAAAAAAATATATATACAGATTTTTCTTTTTTTTTTAATTGTTCTGGAAAAAAAGTCAGAAATTTTTTTTTTTTTTTTTTTTTTTTTAGTGGCCCTAATCCTCTTCCGTACTCCTTTGTGGTGGACCAGAGTGAAATGGTTTGTTTCTGTGTTTGCTGAAGTCCTGGACTCGATCTGCAGCAGATGTTAGAAGTCATGAATTATTGAGTCATCTGCTGTAAAATCAGGTCTTCAGTTAATTAAAATGTGACATTAAATAAGCAACTAACTGCACCTGTTACCCAACAATAAAATTCTTCAAACTCTCAGAAAGTAAACTTTCCTCCCACAGCCAATTTCCCGAGTTTTTCTCTTCTCATTACATGCGAATGATTTCTCTTAGCTTGGCACCAGCAACCTGTGAAACAGTTCACGTGTGTGTGTGTGTGTGTGTGCGTGTGCGTTGGTGCGTGTTGCAGGGGTCGAGAAGTTGTCATCCGCTGCAACGCGGTGCGATGACGTGCGATAACACTTTCCTCCTGGAGACGCTCGCTCTCCGGTGCGTTTGCACTCACCAATTAACAGAGACGAGCTAAAAAAAGGAGCGATGGCGGCGTGATGAGAAGCCTGGCAGAGACGAGCCACGCCGTTATCGCCGCATCTTTGCTTCACACGTTCCCGTCTCACCTGAGACTTCTGCTGGCTGAGGAACTTAGGAAGATTTGAAATGTTTGAGCTCTGCTCAGGTATGAGCAGGATTCAGCCCTGAAAGTCAGCAGACATATTTAACTGACCTTTGATGCTCCTGGAAAAGTCAAACAGGCTTCACATGTGGGAGCGGCGCAGTACGAACACGCCGTCCCGCCGTCGGCCTCGGTGCCGCTCTGCAGGACTGATGGACCAGAACCAGGCGTGCATTAGCAGCTCGGTGGATGCCAGGATCAGTTTTAATGGATGTGCAGCCGTCGCTCTTTGTTTGCTTTCATTCTGTTGCTGGTGGCGTTCTTATGTTCTTCACAATGCCCGATCCATCACAGACGTTTTCCACTCGCTCGTTTCACTCAGAAATATCCACAGTTGTGAATGCAGGTTATTGAAACGCTTCTCTTTCATTGTGTCCCTGCAAATCTGTAGCTGCTTTTTAGAGGTGGACAGCACGTCCCTTTCATAGGATCATCGTATCTCCTCCAGTTCATGCCCGATATTTTTTAAACACCTCTGACATGTGAAAACTTTCCTTCCATCCACACGTCTGTGATTCAGGCAGCTTTGTTTAAGCCTTAAATGACAAAACAGAGATTATTTTATTTTAATTTCAATTTAATTTAATGTAGCTGCTGACTATGAACCAACCAATACAGAATTTTTGGGGGATTCCCGATATTTTCCCATCAGCCGATGGCCAATATAACCTGCCGATATTTGGGGTCATTATTTAGGGCTGATACTGCATTTAACTCCCAAAATGATAACCTAGTGAACGATACAATGAAATGTAATTTTACAACTCTTTTAATACAAAAAAGAACAGAGCACTTCTAAACAATAAATATTACATATTAGGGATGGGGAAAAAAAATTGGTACACTGAAATATCGTGATATTTTCATATGCTATGATATTGATATGTAAAAATGTGGTATAGATCTATTTTAATAATGAAATCTCGCGAGATTTCATTGTTCAGTCAAGAAATCTCGCGGGTTTTCGTGAAATCTCGTGAGATTTCACCGTTATCATCTGAAATCTCGCGAGATTTCGTTGGTAAAATAGATCAATAATGCATTTTTGAATCTCTATATGAAATCTGCATATGAAAATATCGCGATATTTCAGTGTATCGATTTTTCCCCCCCACCCTATACATATGAACATGATATTATAAATATATATATGTTGTGTATACATATATATATATATATATATATATATATATATATATATATATATATATATATATATATATATATATATATATATATATATATATATATATATATAAGGATGCTCGATAACCAATTTTTAAAACCGATACCAATAACCGATAAATTTCAACTCCTAAAGGCCGATACAGATGACAGATACTGATAACACACATACATACGTAATTATACCAAATCAAATATTCCAACTGTTTGGGGTGAGAAAAAATATCGACACATTGAAATATCGACGATATTCTCATATGCTGACTACATATTGATATTTAAAAATGTGGTATTTATCTTTTTAACCAGTGAAATCTTATCTTTCTGTTACGAAATCTCGCAAGATTTCCTGACAACTATGCAGTCTCGCCGGTTTTCGTGAAATCTCGCAAGATTTTGTAAATAAGATGAGTCAATACCGCATTTTTAAATATCAATATGATACTGTCGTATGAAAATATCGCAATATCGAGTATTGATATTTTTTCCCACCCCTGCCAATCTTTACATATATATATGTATACATAAATATATATAGATATATATATATATATATATATATACACATACATACATACATATGTATGTATATATGTACATATATATATATATATGTATGTATGTGTATATATATATATATATACATATACATACGTGTATATATGTATGCATACATTCTAAGAGAATTCTATAAGAATATAAATATATATATATATATATATATATATATATATATATATATATATATATATATATATATATGTACATAAAATCTGGTGTGTTTTGTACATACAAGCCTCATTATTTTCATTAGCTCGTCACTTATTGTGTGTGAAGTAGGTTTGTTTCATTGGAACGTCTCCACTTGCAATAATTGCCAACGTCCACAAGAAAAAAAACTGAGAAGCTGTTTTTGGACAGAAAATCTGAAATTTAAATTCAGCAAATGAACAGAAACAATTTTTTTTGTCATCATTGTTTAATCTTTTATTAATATAAAATGTAAATTTAGCCATTATGAAATTAAACTGGTGGATTTTTTTGTTCTTGTAACAACGCTTGTTGGTAATAATTGTCACACTGGTGGAAAACCTCTTTATTTGCTCTTAAATGGAGCCACATTTTAAAGGTGTTTAGGAATCTGTGAGTCTTGTCCATTAAAACAGCGGCACGATTGTCCTGCAGCTCTAATTCACAGCTTTAATCGACACCAGTAATTTTCTCATGTGAGTGAAATCAATGCCGTGCTCGTATTTTCGTCCACTTCAGCGTCGAGCAGCTGCCGTGTTGTATGAGCTGAAAATCAAACGCTGTGGCGTGTTGTCTCTGACCCGACAGGTCGGTTACATCCGGATCGATGGCAGCGTGCCGTCATCAGAAAGAATCCAGCTGGTCCACAAATTCCAGAACGACCCGGACACCCGAGTGGCCGTTCTGAGCATCCAAGCAGCCGGACAGGTACTGGTATAAACTCTGAGAGACGAAAAACCAAACCAGAACAGCCTTGTTAAAGGGATAGTACACCCACAGAATGATGGTCCTTCATCTTCTCCTCATCTTCATGCTGAGCAAGACTCTGGAGCAGCTCGTCTTCCTGGGGTCCAAATCAAAAACATACTATAAAAGAAACCAGAAAATGCAGTTTTAAAATGGGGATTTTTATTAGTAAGGGGGGAAATAATGCGAACCTCCATGTCCCTGTGTGAAAAAGTGATCTTCCCCTAAACCTAATAACTGGTTGTTCCACCTTAGCAGCAACAACTGCATCAAGCGTTTGTGATAACTGGCAGTGAGTCTTCTACAGCGCTGTGGAGGAATTTTGTTCCACTCATCTTTGCAGAATTGTTGTAATTCAGCCACATTGGAGGCTTTTCCAGCATGAACCGCCTTTTTAAGCTCATGCCACAGCATCTCAATGGGATTCAGGTGGGGGCTTTGACTAGGCCACTCCAAAGTCTTCATGTTGTTGTTCTTAAGCCATTCAGAGGTGGACTTGCTGGTGTGTTCTGGATCATTGTTCTGCTGCAGAACCCAAGTGCGCTTCAGCTTGAGGTCACCAACAGATGGCCGGACGTTCTCCTTCAGGATTTTTTGGTAGAAGCAGAATTCATGGTTCCATTTACCACAGCAAGTCTTCCAGGTCCTGAAGCAGCAAAACAGCCCCAGACCATCACACTAAAACCACCATTTTTTTTTTTTTTTTTTTTTCCCCCCAATCCTTTTCTCTTTTATGATATAATTTTTTAATAACACCTTTTTTCTTTTTCTCACATGTTTTGTCTTATCTCATACAGGCCATTTTGCCCCCCAGTCTCTTTCTGATGGGGGAGTCATGAACACTGACCTTCATTGAGGCAAGTGAGGCCTGCAGTTCTTGGATGTTGTTCTGGGGTCTTTTGTGACCTCTTGGATGAGTCGTCGCTGTGCTCTTGGGGTCATTTTGGTCGGCCGGCCCCTCCTGGGAAGGTTCACCACTGTTCCATGTTTTCACCATTTGTGGATAATGGTTCTCACTGTGGTTCTCTGGAGTCCCAAAGCTTTAGAAATGGCTTTGGAACCTTTTCCAGACTGATAGATCTCAATGACTTTGTTCCTCATTTGTTCCTGAATTTCTTTGGATGGCAGCATGATGTCTAGCTTTGGAGGATCTTTTGGTCTACTTCACTTTGTCAGGCAGGTCCTATTTAAGGGATTTCTGATGGAGAACAGGTGTGGCAGTAATCAGGCCTGGATGTGGATAGAGAAGCTGAACTCAGCTTTCCAAAGATGTGCTAAACTACATTATGCTGCAGAGAAGCTGCTTTATCCACATTTATCACCGTCGTTCTTCTTCTTTGTTGGATGCATTTCACACCTTTCCTCTTGTGGCCTCGTCCACAGCGGTGCGCCTCCACCGCTCGTGCACACCCTCTCACTCACGTTCACACCACAGAAAAGTTTCCCACAACACTTTCGTTAGTTTCCAGGTTGATGTTCAATCAGAGCCAGAAAAATCTGATTTAACCGTTTAATCCATCGTTTACATTCCACGTCCGTCTCCTCTGGTGCAGAAATAAGGACGTCCATCTCGGTCTCTCAGATGGATGGGACATGCCCGTACGGACCGCGGTCGCGATGACTCCGATGCTGTTCGCATTCTCAGAAGCAGATCGGGTTCAGGTCGCATTTACCTGCAGTGTGAACGTAGCCTCGGATTACACCGGACGAGCAGTCGGCTGATAACAAAAACCCCCGAATATCCGGCTGAATTTGAGATATAAAAAAGTGCTCCAGAGTCTTGCTCAGCGTGACGATGAGGAGAAGATAAAGACATCATTCTGTGGGTGTACTGTTCCTTTAAGGTCAGCATGTGCTGATAACATGAGAGGACAAATAAAACATTATTCACCGCATTAATACAACATTTACCAGGCTGAATGGAGACATTAGTCGTAAATGAGGGGAAATCATTACCATTATTACCTTTAGAGTCACAATTCCAGTTTGTCCTGGTTAAAATGTTAAAAACATGTTGCATTTTAATAATCAACATGCAAACTGGCTGATATTAATTATTCTGATGTATTCAAGTGAAAAGACGTGAATGCTTAAATGCCAATCAGGTTGTAATAGTCTGTAATTAAATGGGATTTCAGGGAATTCAGACTGGATTGAATGTGAGTTTGAGTGAGGTGTTTTTCTCCGGCTTGGCTGTGTCCGCGTCCTCTCCAGGGTTTGACCTTCACCGCTGCCAGCCATGTGGTGTTTGCCGAGCTCTACTGGAACCCCGGACACATCAAGCAGGCTGAGGATCGCGCCCACCGCATCGGGCAGACGTCCTCTGTCAACGTGCACTACCTCATTGCCAAGGGCACCTTTGACACCGTCATGTGGTCCATGCTCAACAGGAAGGTGCAGCGGGTGACATTTTGACAGCGTTACCGGGAGTAATTTATGCAAAGCTGCTTGACCATTCATAGATGTCACGGTTCATTTGAATGATGCATCGCTCAGAGAAATGTTTTACCAAAAAGTTTTTTGTTGCTTTTGTACTGATTAGCTTCTTCGGTCGAGCTGAATGTCACCTGTCCTTCAGGAAAGCGTCACTGGCAGCACGCTGAACGGCAGGAAGGAGTACCTGAAGGCCGACGAGGGCGACAAGGACAGGTGGGAGTTCCTCAGCTTCGCCAACGCGTGGACGCCAACCGAGATGTCGCTGCCGCTGGGGGGAGCTCAGGAAACATGAACGAGGACGTGTTTTTCACTCATGTAAGCCGGGATCATATAAAACCAGGAGAAATTACATATTTCCTTTTACCTCCATGTGATTTTCCTCCATTTTTCCCCCTTTTTAAACCGTCTGTGGTCTAATGGCATCAACTGATTATCTCAACTACTTTTATCCAACTGACTGAATTTCCTTTGAACGTCTGGTGACATAATGGATTTAGTTGTAAAGCCAATCAGTTGCACAATAACTCAAAGACGGCAATTTGTCAGATTGGCAGCAGAAAGGTTGAAGGCGAAGCTCCTAAAACTCCCTAATCTAATCTTAGTCTCAGAGTGGCGTTGAAAGAATAGAAAAGATTCAGCTGCAGTGACCTGTGACGATTAGCTCTAAACTAAGATTTAATGATGGTAAAAGCCGGTCCTTTCTCCGTGTTAATTCTCAACTCTATAGGAGGTGACAAGAACTGGGATGATTCAGTTTAATTAAAAAGCCGAGCGTGCGGTAAAGAGAAAGGATTTTACGCTACATGGTCATGATGGCACCACACAGTTGCTGCATCATGATGAGAATCTCCCGTCCCACCTCATCATGATGAGAATCTCCCGTTCCACCTCATCGTGATGAGAATCTCCCGTTCCACCTCATCGTGATGCGAATCTCCCGTTTCACCTCATCGTGATGAGAATCTCCACTTCCACCTCATCATGATGAGAATCTCCCCGTTCCACCTCATCGTGATGAGAATCTCCCGTTCCACCTCATCATGATGAGAATCTCTCGTTCCACCTCATCGTGATGAGAATCTCCCGTCCCACCTCATAATGATGAGAATCTCCCGTTCCACCTCATCGTGATGCGAATCTCCTGTTCCACCTCCTCATGATGAGAATCTCCCATCCCCACCTCATCATGATGAGAATCTCCCCTTCCACCTCATCACAATGAGAATCTCCCGCTCCACCTCATCACAATAAGAATCTCCCGTTCCACCTCATCATGATGAGAATCTCCTGTTCCACCTCATCATGATGAGAATCTCCCGTTAACCCCCTCATCACAATGAGAATCTCCCGTTCCACCTCATCATGATGAGAATCTCCTGTTCCACCTCATCATGATGAGAATCTCCTGTTCCACCTCATCATGATGAGAATCTCATGTTCCACCCCATCGTGATGAGAATCTCCTGTTCCACCTCATCAAGATGAGAATCTCCCGTCCACCTCATCATGATGAGAATCTCCCGTTCCACCTCATCAAGATGAGAATCTCTCCCGTTCCACCTCATCAGGATGAGAATCTCCCGTTCCACCTCATCATGATGAGAATCTCCCGTTACACCTCATCAAGATGAGAATCTCCCGTTTCACCTCATCATGATGAGAATCTCCCGTTACACCTCATCGTGATGAGAATCTCCCGTTCCACCACATCGTGATGAGAATCTCCTGTTCCACCTCATCAAGATGAGAATCTCCCGTTTCACCTCATCATGATGAGAATCTCCCGTTACACCTCATCAAGATGAGAATCTCCTGTTCCACCTCATCAGGATGAGAATCTCCCGTTACACCTCATCGTGATGAGAATCTCCCGTTTCACCTCATCAAGATGAGAATCTCCCGTTCCACCTCATCATGATGAGAATCTCCCGTTACACCTCATCGTGATGAGAATCTCCCGTTCCACCACATCGTGATGAGAATCTCATGTTCCACCTCATCGTGATGAGAATCTCCCGTTCCACCTCATCATGATGCGAATCTCATGTTCCACCTCATCATGATGAGAATCTCATGTTCCACCTCATCATGAGGAGAATCTCATGTTCCCCCTCATCACGATGAGAATCTCCCGTTCCACCTCATCATGTTGAGAATCTCCCGTTCCACCTCATCGTGATGAGAATCTCCCGTTCCACCTCATCGTGATGCGTATCTCATGTTCCACCTCATCGTGATGAGAATCTCCATTTCATAAAACAACCCCCCAGAATCTCCCGGCACACCACGTCCACCTCATCTGATCAAATCTCATGTTCCACCTCATCACGATGAGAATCTCCTGTTCCACCTCATCATGATGAGAATCTCATGTTCCACCTCATCATGATGAGAATCTCCCATTCCACCTCATCATGATGAGAATCTCATGTTCCACCTCATCATGATGAGAATCTCATATTCCACCTCATCATGATGAGAATCTCCCATGTTCCACCTCATCATGATGAGAATCTCCTGGTCCACCTCATCATGATGAGAATCTCACGTTCCACCTCATCATGATGAGAATCTCCCGTTCCACCTCATCGTGATGAGAATCTCCCGTTCCACCTCATCGTGATGAGAATCTCATGTTCCACCTCATCATGATGAGAATCTCCCGTTCCACCTCACCATGATGAGAATCTCCCCAAATCTCTGTTCCACCTCACCGTATAGATCTCCCTTCCCCCCTCATCCATGAGAATCTCCTGTTCCACCTCATCTGATGAGAATCTATAGTTCCACCTCATCATGATGAGAATCTCCCGTTCCACCTCATCATGATGAGAATCTCACGTTCCATCTCATCATGATGAGAATCTCCCGTTCCACCTCATCGTGATGAGAATCTCCCATTTCATGATGAGAATCTCATGTTCCACCTCATCGTGATGAGAATCTTCTGTTCCACCTCATCGCGATGAGAATCTCCTGTTCCACCTCATCATGATGAGAATCTCCCGTTCCACCTCATCATGATGAGAATCTCCTGTTCCACCTCATCATGATGAGAATCTCCCGTTCCACCTCATCATGATGAGAATCTCATGTTCCATCTCATCATGATGAAAATCTCCTGTTCCACCTCATCATGATGAGAATCTCATGTTCCATCTCATCATGATGAAAATCTCCTGTTCCACCTCATCATGATGAGAATCTCATGTTCCATCTCATCATGATGAAAATCTCCCGTTCCACCTCATCATGATGAGAATCTCCCGTTCCACCTCATCATGATGAGAATCTCATGTTCCATCTCATCATGATGAAAATCTCCCGTTCCACCTCATCATGATGAAAATCTCCCGTTCCACCTCATCATGATGAAAATCTCCCGTTCCACCTCATCATGATGAAAATCTCCTGTTCCACCTCATCATGATGAGAATCTCCCGTTCCACCTCATCATGATGAGAATCTCATGTTCCACCTCATCATGATGAGAATCTCTCATCAGAAGATGCTCCACTGTGGTCATAAAGTGATGGACATGGTCAGAATGATACTCAGGTCGGCTGTGGTGGTGAAACCGCCATGTTGGTTCTAATCTACACGACGACGTGAGTTGTGTTGCTGTTGTGTGATTGGCTGATCAGACATTTGTGTTATTAGCAGGTGAACAGGTGGAGCTGAAGCGTGTGGATGTTATGTTGCATCAGCAGCATAGGCCAGATTTTCGTGGTGTTCTCTGTCACGTTTCAGGTGGACATGGAGACAGAAACTAACCAGAACTCTCGTTCTTTTCCTTAGTTTGAGAAAGAGAAGCAGCACGACATCCGTTCATTCTTCTCTCCGAGCGCCAGCAAGGAGAGGAAGAGGAAGCGAACAGACGATGAAGAAGCGTCTCCCTCCATCTCCTGTGAGACGGCTGCCAAACCTGCTGGCAGGAATGATGATGATGAGGAGGAGGATGAGGAGGATCCCTGCTCTCCAGCATCTGTCACACCTGACCGGGACTTCTCCCCGCAGCTGAAAAGGCTGCGGACGCCTCAGGCCAGCCCGAGCCCCGGGTCCCGGTTCAGGGGGGAGCGGAGGTCGACCCCGGGGAGGGTCAGCCCCGTGTCCGGGTCCCTGACGTGGAACTGCGAGGCCTGCACCTTCTCCAACAGCAGCCTGCTGCCGTACTGCGAGATGTGCGAGTTCCCTCGCCGCCCCTCGGCCCCCAGTCCGGGTAAGACTCGCCAGCCGCCGCTTACCCCCCCCCCTCACATCCACAATCAGCATCTCACTGATTGCAAACCAGATTTCATTAAAAGAGAAGCAGGACGACGCTGCCACCGTCTCTGGCTTGAAATGAATCACCTGCAGCTAAAATCCATTTATTGCCTTATTTTCCTTCCTGTCAATATCAGTGGCAGCAGCCTGTTGACATAATACTTCTGAACAGCATTACAGATTTCACCAGATGGAGACGCGAGATAGCGGGAGATGGAGGCAGGCTTGCCAGAGTCTGAAATAGCTCTGCTCGCAGAATATTGTCTGTCTCGCTCTTTTTCTGCAGATGACAAGGACACAGTATAATTCTCACCTGTCAGGCTGAGAGAGAGACAGAGAGAGAGAGAGAGAGAGAGAGAGAGTAGGCGCCTACTACTGCTGCAAATGTCTTGTACAAAGTTGGGGAAAAGTTGAGCCGGTTCCAGGTGATTTCTCTTTGACAGCCGATGATTGTATCTCACAAAAAAAGAGCAGGAGAGGGAAGTCGTTCTGACCTGCAGGTCCTGCAGGGAAACGCTGGAGAGGACAGAAAAACTCCCACACTCGCGTCCAGGCCAGTTTAGTGCTTTTCTTTTGCAGGAGGAGGTAGAAACACAGTTAACATGGAGCCCTTTTCTGATATCGCCATAGCAACCATTGATAGTTTCTGCCTGGATCTCATTGAGGAGACCGAAATATTCTCCCAAATTTTCTCTTTGTAGGTGAAAGACTAAGGATGTCCGATATTATCGACCGATATTGGCATTAAAATGTGATACAGAAAATATCTGTATCGATTTTTTTGGACCGATATTTTTAAAAAACACCATCATCAACTGGTAAACACACATCTAAAGTTCCACAATAAAAGATGGTGGAACTACAACAGGTGCGTAATGGCGATGATTGGCAATACGATATGTACCACGATACAGGGCAGCTATATCATATATTACTATATAATATGATACTATAAGCTGATATATTGTAGGGGTGGGAAAAAATATCGATACACTGAAATATGGCAATTTTCATATGCAGATATATTTAAAAATGCAGTATTGATCTATTTTACAGAAGCGTATTGCATTCACCTGAAAAAAATAAAATTGGTCTGTTTTTCTGAATTAATGAGATTTTTTTTTTACAAAAATAAATAAAAACATTCAGTTTTTCTGAATTAACGAGATATTTTTACAAAAATATAAAAAACGTTCAGTTTTTCTGAATCAACAAGATAATTTTTACAAAAATAAAAAAAACGTTCAGTTTTTCTGAATTGACGAGATAATTTTTACAAAAATAAAAAAAAAACGTTCTGTTTTTCTGAATTAACAAATAATTTTTACAAAAATAAATAAAAACGTTCAGTTTTTCTGAATTAACGAGATAATTTTTACAAAAATAAAAAAAACTTTCTGTTTTTCTGAATTAATGAGATAATTTTTTACAAAAATAAAAAAAAACGTTCTGTTTTTCTGAATTAACGAGATATATTTCTTTTTACAAAAATAAATAAAAACGTTCAGTTTTTCTTAATTAACGAGATAATTTTTACAAAAATAAAAAAACGTTCTGTTTTTCTGAATTAACGAGATAATTTTTACAAAAATAAAAAAGCATTCAGTTTTTCTGAATTAACGAGATCATTTTTACAAAAATAAAAAAAAACATTCTGTTTTTCTGAATTAACGAGATAATTTTTGCAAAAAATAAAAAAAGTTCTGTTTTTCTGAATCAACAAGAAATTTTTTACCAAAATAAATAAAAAACGTTCTGTTTTTCTGAATTAACGATAATTTTTACAAAAATAAATAAAAACGTTCAGTTTTTCTGAATTAACGAGATAATTTTTACAAAAATAAAAAAAACATTCTGTTTTTCTGAATTAACGAGATAATTTTTACAAAAATAAAAAACATTCTGTTTTTCTGAATTAACGAGATCATTTTTTTACAAAAATAAAAAAAAAACGCTCTGTTTTTCTGAATTAACCACGACATATTTTTTTTACAAAAATAAATAAAAACGTTCTGTTTTTCTGAATTAACGAGATAATTTTATAAAAATAAAAAAAAAGTTGTTTTTCTGAATTAACGAGATATATTTTTTTACAAAAATAGATAAAAACGTTCTGTTTTTCTGAATTAACGAGATAATTTTTACAAAAAAAAAAAAACGCTCCGTTTTTCTGAATTAACGAGATATATTTTTTTACAAAAATAAATAAAAACGTTCAGTTTTTCTGAAATTAACGAGATAATTTTTACAAAAATTAAAAAAACGCTTTGTTTTTCTGAATTAACGAGATAATTTTTACAAAAATAAAAAAAACGTTCAGTTTTTCTGAATTAACGAGATATATTTTTTTTACAAAAATAAATAAAAACGTTCTTTTTTTCTGAATTAACGAGATAATTTTACAAAAATTAAAAAAAAAGTTGTTTTTCTGAATTAACGAGATATATTTTTTTTACAAAAATAGATAAAAACGTTCTGTTTTTCTGAATTAACGAGATAATTTTTACAAAAAAAAAAAAAACGTCCGTTTTTCTGAATTAACGTGATATATTTTTTTTACAAAAATAAATAAAAACGTTCTGTTTTTCTGAATTAACGACATAATACTGCTATGACTTCAAAGTGGATGTTCTGTGACCGTTCGCACCAGCAAGAGACTCTCTTGTTTCCTTCAGAGAAGCTTCAACGTGTCCCGTTTGTTGAGTTTAATTAACTTTTACTCTCTCTTGGGATTGAGACACTGGGAAATTCTCCTGTCTCTTAGTTATGTTGAAGCGATTACTATTAGTTTGTCAACTTTGCGTAGACACCTGCGGACTATGCGCTTGTTCAGGCGTAAAGCCCATTCGGACGGTACTCTTGTGCTTCACTTTTATCTCGTTATTTTAGAAAAACAGAACGTTTTTATTTGTTTGAAATTATCTCGTTAATTCAGAAAAACAGACCAATTTTATTTTTTTTTTAAGGTGAATGCAATATGCTTCGGTACTATTTTACTCAAGAAATCTTGCGAGATTTTGTCGTTCTGTTACGAAATTTTAAGACATTTTGTGAAATCTCTTAAGATCCACAAAGCTTTATTTCCTTATTCTGCTCCGCTCCTGTCGGAAAAGCCGATGTGTTCGGCACAACGCGGCAGCCAGATCACCGAGCTGGTATCTGATGCCATAGAGACGTCCTTGTGGGAACGCCTCCCTCAGGAACTCATCACGATCACACACGTGTGGCTGCAGTGATTCATCGCTGCTCCTGATGGGCGGTGACAGAAGTGTCTGCAGAGTCGGGGGTGAGAATCTGCTCATGTTCGTGTCAGTGATGCATGAAAAACACTGGAAGAGACTGAGGCATAAACTGAAGCGTACCCCCTCTAATGCAGCAACCATCAAAGCTGCAGGGGAGTCGGTTTAGCATTCAGACTGGGGGGTTAAAAGCTGGCGGAGTTGCATCTAAAGCTCACTAATTAACAGAAGACAGCTCCTGAGCTCAGATGCTGCTGGCCTGACCCGTACGCTTGCTCTTCAATCAATTAAAGACTTGTCTTACAGCAGTTTTATGTGTTTTTAATAATGAAATCTATGTTACATCACTTTATTGATGAAGTCCGACGTTCAGCAGCAGGATCTACAGCAGGGGAGAAAAGTGTTGAACATTTTTCTTAGAAAAATATATTTCTAGTAGAGCTACTAACATGAAATAATCACCAGATGTCGGCAAAAACCCAAATAATGCACACATACAAAGAAATCCTAACATTTATGTCCATAAATGAAGTTATGTGTAATATAGTGAAATGACACAGGGTATGGAAATTTATTTAATACTTAGTGTTAAAAAACCTTTGTT
>JALJCO010010464.1:0-19627 GCA_023101725.1 Atherinomorus stipes | reverse complement strand
TGTAACCCAGGTTATTCGCTAGGATATGAAATTTCGTATTTTTTGGCGGTCAGTGAACGCATCATAGTCCGCAGAGTGCTCTGAGCTGCTGCGTCACAACTTTCCCTCATTTTCCTCTCGATTCACGGGTGAGAAGCACGTTGCTGTCGTGTCCGCATTACGGAAAGTCTGGTATGTTAAGATGAGTTAATGTAGATAAGTTGCAAGAAAAATCCATGTTTGAAATTAAAAAACGTTTTAATGTGTTGTTAGAGTGAGAAGCCATGTATCGTATGCACACGAGGCTGAGTGAATTCAACAGGTGGTCGCCATTACACAGATCCCTCTGGTGAGTTAGCTTCCTCTACATATTCTTCTAAATGTTACATACTTTTCTATGCTGCCTCAATCAGTTATATCAACTCCTGGAATGTTTATCACGTAGCAGGGAAGCTAAATCTGTTCAGTTTGTGTTAAGCGGTGTTAGACATTGACTTGCCGATTTCTAACGGCTGAGTAGGGGTGGCGCCTTAACATGGCGGCCGATGTAAGTTTTCCCACCGAGTGTACGCAGGTACGGTTTCTTTTTTCGGGTTAAACTGTATATATGTTCGGTTTGTTTTCCATAAGCATTAATTATTCCTGCTACATTTCCATATGAGAGATTATTTTGTTTAAGTGGATTTTTATGACTGTAAATTAGCTTTTGTATTAGTTTGATGAAAAAACCTACAAGTTGGTTAATTCCCCTGCACACTTGTGTGTAGGCTGGTTTTTTCCTGGGGTATCCGGTTCCACTGGAAAACTCTTCATGATGATCTTCACCTGAGTCATTGCCTGATGGAAAAGAACTACTGCAGGTCAACTCCTCAGTGAGCTGGATGCCGATACCGCTGGATGCCGATACCGCTGGATGCCGATACCGCTGGATGCCGATACCGCTGGATGCTGATACCGCTGGATGCTGATACCGCTGGATGCCGATACCGCTGGATGCCGATACCGCTGGATGCCGATACCGCTGGATGCTGATACCGCTGGATGCCGATACCGCTGGATACTGATACCGCTGGATGCCGATACCACTAGACACCACTGCATTCTAAGAGGCGGTAGGAATAGATTTAAGGGCCCCAACGTGCACTGTTAAACCCTGAGCTCAGGTCTTTTCTTTTTTTTGGCCAAACAAACAGGAACATTCTCAATGGAAACTGTTTAGGCAGAGCAACATAAACGAAAGAGTTGCTGTTTCATCAGTTCCTTTCTTGGACAATTTCGATAACAAAAACTGGCACTGTGGGATGAAATTCTCTCTCGTTACAACTTTCTTTTTGTTTGTATGTTAAATAAATTGTCATCTTCCTGTTAAGTGAGTGTGGTGCTCATTGTAGGCTGGAAATCCTGACGCTCTCATGGTGGAGCTGCTGCTGCCAATCTCCTTTAAGTAAACCTAGACACTGATAAGAGTTAGACACCTTTGGATTTCTTTGTAACTTTTTATAAGTGAAACTGTGTTCTTTTGGGCCTGATTATTGTGTTGAACCTGATAATAGAGAATTAGTCTTTGCTGCCCAAGATCTACAGTTCAAACTCTCAAGCGTTAAAGCTTTGGCCCCAGATGCGTTACAAAGTGGCGAGCCAGCCAGGAGATTGGTAACAAGTAGCATTTCTTTCCAGCCCACAACACCCACTTTTCAGTTTTTTATTTAGCTGAACATGGACCTTTGTAACCGCTTCAAAGTAGATGGCCAACGCTCACTTTATGTGACTGGCATAGAAGAGACATGCACAGTTGAGGATATTAGTGAAGTGTTTTCAACTAATGGTAAAGTTTCTCAAGTAGTTCGGATTCCTGATGCACCAAACCAGTCAGAGGGCAGATGCCTTATCGAATACTCGTCTGAACAAGCCATTTCTAAAATCGATCCCCTGATTCTAGGTGAACTGCAGAGCCCTGGTAATCCTGCAGTTGTTTGGTCTGCTAGAACCATTCGAGATGTTGCACAGGAAGAGGTAGGCAGGGAGATTGCTCGTAGGTACTTAGAAGAGCTCAAAACCGTTGGAGGTGCAAGTAAAGCAGGATTTTTGAGCATTATTCAGAATGAGGTCCAGGAAACTCAACACCACCCTAAGATGTTTGACCCAAAGCTGCAACCAGCTCAAGATGGTGACGTATCCCTCCATGATACTGAGAGTATTATTTGTGATGAATCTACTGAACACCCACAAGCCCAGGGCTTGTCCGCCAGTGCTGTAGTGAACCCTATTAATGTTGATTCCAGTCTTGTTAATCCACCTCAGATCCAGAAAGTAATTATCGAGCACATTATCAGAAATGGATCAACAACTTCAGGGTCAACACCAACCAGACTACGCACCTTTTCTGGCCGCACTCCTAGACCCAATGGTGAAGTAGACTATGAAACTTGGCATGCTCAAGTAGACCTCCTTCTTAGTGACTCTTCCCTCGACGATGCACAAAAGGTTAGAAAAATACTTGAAAGTCTGCTCAGTCCAGCGGCGGATGTGGTTAAGCTACTTGGTATGAGCTCTCCACCCAGTTCTTACATCAGTCACCTTGATTCTGCTTTCGGTGTTATAGAGGATGGGGAAGAGTTGTTCGCAGCATTTCTCAGCTCTAATCAGAACAATGGAGAAAAACCTTCAGCATTTTTGAGTAGACTCCATAGTCTCCTTACTAGGGCCATTTCTAGAGGGGGGGAGTCTCAGCTAAAACTTTAAATGAACACCTACTCAAACAGTTCATCAGAGGCTGCTGGGATCAGAGCCTCATCATAGCTCTCCAGTTAGAAAACAAAAAGGACAGTCCACCACCATTCTCAGAACTACTCCTCATGTTGAGAACAGAGGAGGACCGTAGATCTGCAAAGCTAGACCGGATGAAAAAACACCTTGGTACTACAAGAGCAGCTTCACATGTCCACTCAATCTTTGATCCACCTTTTTATGAGGATGAACCTGCTCCAGCACCAAGTGCAAAGCAGAACGAAATGTCTAAACTCGAAAAGAAGATGAATGAGCTTGCAAAGCAGGTAGAGAAACTGAGCCAGAAATCTAAGAATCCTCCTTTTGACAGTGAGCAAAGTGAAATACTGAAGCAGAGAAGGGATGAGACTGCTAAACTAGAAAACAAGATTGATGAGCTATCCAAACAACTCAGGGAGCTCACTCAGAACCAAAAACCTCCTAAAGGAAGTGACAATGATGGTAGAGGATGCTTAACAACTAGCAGTGACAGTACTAGGAAGCCTGTTAAAAATCTTTCTATGCCAAGAGCGTGGTTTTGTTTCAGGTGTGGCGAAGATAACCATATTGCTGCCCGCTGCCCAAATGAACCTAATCAGGTACTAGTTCGTCAGAAAAATGCCGCGTTAAAAGAAAAGCAAACCCGGTTCCAAGCTCAACAGGCTACTGACCCTTTTGCTTTAAACTAGTAGCAGCTCCTGTAGTGGGACATCCAGGAGCTGAAGTTGGTATCAGTCCCAACTTGGTTGAGCAGAATGCCTGCACTCAAAGTAAAACAAAGACCCAGACAGTGACTCAAGATTTTAACTCCAGTTCCGGTTTGCCGCCCGGTCTCATAGGTCCTCGTTGTGCAGTTTCTGTTTTTGTTGAAGATGTGCGATGTGAATCCATCATGGACAGTGGCTCACAAGTCACTACAATGTCAGAGTCTTTTCACAGAAATAATCTTTCACATTTCCCCATTCAGCCAATTCAAGCGTTGCTTGAGATTGAAGGAGCAGGTGGACAGCATGTCCCCTATCTTGGCTATGTTGAGATCCGCATCACCTTTCCTCAAAACATTACAGGTAAAGAAGAGGAGTTTGTGGTTTTGGCTCTTGTTGTGCCTGACTGCCGCTTCAACAGCACCACACCTCTTTTGATTGGCACAAATGCATTGTTGAGACTCCATGATAAGTTATTTGAACGTGATGGTCCCGGTTTCATTAACAGATTGTGCTCTGAGGGTGTAGTGCAGGTACTTAAACACTTATCTCACACACATGTTGGTGACAGCCTTGCATGCCCAGTGAAGTTGCATGGACAGGTACCAATCATCATTCCAGGCAACCAAAGGTGCTGTGTCATGGGTAATGTAAGACTGAGAAAGAACATTCCCAACCTAAGTTTTGTCCTCGAGCCACATGAACACCAAAGGCTACCTGGAGATTTGTTCCTCCGAACCAAGCCTTGATGGACATTCCATATAAGGCTAAGAGCAAGATCCCAGTTGTCTTACGGAACTTGAGTAGTCACAGCGTCACATTACAACCAGGAACTGTGGTCGCCCAGGTATGTGCGGCTCAGCATATTTCGCCTTTGACACCTGATTCAAGTGCGTCTTGTAATGACCAGCCAGATGTTGGAAAACTCAAACTTTGTCTTGATGGATCATCCATTTCAGCAGAATGGAGAGAGCGTGTCATCACCAAACTTGAGTCTATCCCAGAAGTTTTCGCAGTTGGTGATCCGTCTCAGGGTCACACCACAATGGTGAGGCACCATATCCGGCTGAAAGATGACACACCCTTTAAGGAACGGCCAAGGCCCATTCACCCAAACGACAGAGAAGCTGTTAAACAACATCTTAAAGAACTGCTTGATGCAAAAATAATCCGAGAATCAGAGAGCCCATATGCATCCCCGATAGTTGTGGTACGAAAAAAAGACGGTTCCATCAGGTTATGCGTTGACTATCGGAAGTTAAATGCACGAACCATTAAGGATGCTTATGCCCTCCCAAACATCGAGGAAACCTTTACAGCCCTAAGCGGTGCCAAATGGTTCTCCGTCATGGACCTTAAATCTGGTTACTACCAGGTTGAAATGGCTGAGGAGGATAAACCCAAAACTGCCTTCGTGTGCCCTCTGGGGTTCTATGAATTCAATCGCTTGCCCCAGGGTGTCACAAACGCTCCAAGTACTTTTCAACGCCTGATGGAGAAATGCGTTGGCGATCTGAACCTGACTGAAGTACTTGTGTTTCTGGATGACCTCATCGTCTTTTCAGACACTTTAGAGGAACATGAGGTTAGGCTCATGAAAGTGTTACATCGCTTAAAGGATTTTGGGTTGAAGCTATCCCCAGAAAAATGTCACTTCTTTAGACCCTCTGTGAAATATCTGGGTCATGTGGTTGACGCCCAAGGAGTTCACACGGATCCTGACAAGGTTTCTGCCTTGAAAACGTGGCCTCGTCCTTCAAACAGGAAATAGCTCAAATGTTTCTTAGGCTTTGCCGGTTATTACCGGAGATTCGTCAATGGATACTCCAAGATTGCAAAGCCGCTAAACAATCTTACAGCCGGTTATTACCCGCCCAAAAAGAGAGGTAAAGTATACCGCAGGGAACAATCCAGACCCCCTCCGAACATTAACCTACCTTTTGGAGAAGAGTGGACACCCGAATGTGAGAAAGCATTCAAAACTCTCATTGAAACCCTGACATCTGCGCCTGTCCTTGCTTTCGCCGATCCGCAGTTACCGTATATCCTTCACACTGATGCCTGTCGTGATGGGTTAGGTGCAGCGCTCTACCAAGAGCAGAATGGGAAACCGAGAGTTGTCGCTTATGCAAGCCGAGGACTTTCTAAGAGTGAGAGAAACTACCCCACCCACAAGCTCGAATTTCTAGCTTTAAAATGGGCAGTTTGTGAAAAATTTAATGGTTACCTTTATGGCTCTAACTTTACGATTGTGACGGATAACAATCCCCTCACATATGTACTAACCTCTGCAAAGTTAGATGCCGCAGGCCATCGCTGGTTAGCTGCTCTGTCTACTTACCAGTTCACCATTAAGTACAGAGCTGGTTATGCCAACCGCGATGCAGACGGGCTGTCCCGACGACCACAAGATCCTCCTGCTGAAGATGAAGCTTTCATCAAAGAGAGAGACAGAATCGATGACATGAAAAGACGTCTCCTGGATGTGAGTAAAGAGATGAGTCATGAGGTGGTCTCCGCTTTGTGTCAGCGCCATCTTGTGGGGACCAAGGCTGAGCACTACTCAGACCCAGAACAACCCTTAGTTGCAGAGTCTCTTGTTGTCCATCCATCAGCAGTTTCGGACGTTTTTGGAGAAGACGCACTACCATCTATGACAAGCTCTGACTGGTGCAAAGCTCAGAGAGGTGATCCAGTCATCTCACGTGTCATCACTTTCTTTGAAAGAGCTCAGAGACCCAGTTTCAGAGAGACAAATCTTGAACCTCTCGATGTTAGGCTCCTCCCTCAAAGAGTGGAGAAAGCTTGAACTGCGAGATGGAGTGTTGTACAGGAAGTGGGCAGACAAAGACAACACAGTATGGCAGTTGGTCCTACCCCAACAGTTCAGAGAGAGAGCGTTACGTGGAATACATGATGAAGTTGGACATCTCGGTTTTGAACGAGCATTGCATCTTGCGCGTGCCAGATTTTTCTGGCCAAGAATGGCAAAGTTTGTAGAGGAGAAATGCAAACAGTGTCCACGCTGTTTCAGAAGGAAGGCGATGCCCCAAAGGGCAGCACCTCTTGAAAACATCGTAGCAACTTACCCGCTTGAACTCGTCTGTATGGACTATTTATCACTTGAGCCAGACAACCGAGACATTCGAAACATATTAGTAATCACTGACCACTTCACTAAATTTGCTGTGGCAGTGCCAACTAAGGATCAAAAGTCGAGAACCGTTGCAAAAGCGCTGTGGGAGAACTTAATTGTTCACTACGGGTTCCCCAGTCGCATACTTACTGATCAGGGAAGGGATTTTGAATCCCAGATAATCAAGGAGTTGTGTGCGTTGATGGGGACAGTCAAAAATCCGTACCACTCCTTATCACCCTCGCGGAAATCCGGTGGAACGGTTTAACCGGACGCTCTTGGACATGTTGGGTACTTTGGAAGAAAAGGATAAATATCACTGGAGAGACTTTGTCAAACCGCTAGCTCATGCGTACAACTGCACGAGAAATGACACGACCGGTTTCTCTCCGTACGAACTAATGTTTGGCAGACAACCCCGACTACCCATTGACCTGGTCTTAGGTATCCAACCAGAAACTGCCAATCTCAAGTCCCACTCAGAGTATGTGAAAAACCTCCGCCAACGCCTGGAAGAAAGCTACACTCTAGCTGCAAAGAACTCCCATAAGATCGGAGAAAAAAACAAAAACTAGGTTTGACAAGAAGGTAAGAGTAGCAGAACTGTGTGAAGGAGACAGGGTTTTGGTAAGAAACATGAACGTAAGAGGTAAACACAAACTTGCAGACAGGTGGGAACAAAAAATCTACATTGTGATTAAACGATTCAGTGATGGTCCTGTCTATGTCGTAAAACCTGAGTCAGGAGACGGACCACACCGCACCTTGCATAGGGACCTCCTCTTACCGTGTGGTTTCCTACCTGTAGAGGAGATGTTAGAACACAGCTCTCAACAGACTCCAAAAATGAAAAACTTGAGAAACGGGACCAAAACAGAAGAACAGATTTCTGACGACCTTGACAGTCTGGAAGATGGGGTGTATAGTGATGTGGATGAAATCTACCCACATTTTGTGGTACCAGAAGTGATAACCAGAGGTCCTTTCATCCAGACTGAAAGACTTATCACTGAACCTCAGTTTTCTACTGGTGAGGTGCATTCTAACTTGCCCAGGGCAGACCCTCAAGTGAGGTCACACGGTCAGGAGATACCCATTCATTGTCTTCCACCTGAGCCTTCATTAAACTCTGAGGGTATTGGTGTGGCTGCACATCCCGTCCCCTCTAATGAGCATCCAGAGTTCGTTGTTATTGATATCCCTGAACAAACTGAACCTGTGGAGGGTCGAAACAGCACTAGTGTTGCCGAAGAAAATCCAGAACCAGAGGCAGTAGAATTGAGGCGTTCTGGCAGAGAGAGACGCCAGCCTCGTAAATTAACCTATGATGAGTTAGGCGAACCTTTAATTTTGGCTCTTAACTCATTTTTGTCAGAGTTTTGCAACCGAATCCTCTCGGAACACTTTCCCCTCACCTGCCTGTTAGATAGAATTCCATGAAGGGACTCATGTACTTAAGAGGGGGAGAATGTAACCCAGGTTATTCGCTAGGATATGAAATTTCGTATTTTTTGGCGGTCAGTGAACGCATCATAGGCCGCAGAGTGCTCTGAGCTGCTGCGTCACAACTTTCCCTCATTTTTCCTCTCGATTCACGGGTGAGAAGCACGTTGCTGTCGTGTCCGCATTACGGAAAGTCTGGTATGTTAAGATGAGTTAATGTAGATAAGTTGCAAGAAAAATCCATGTTTGAAATTAAAAAACGTTTTAATGTGTTGTTAGAGTGAGAAGCCATGTATCGTATGCACACGAGGCTGAGTGAATTCAACAGGTAGTCGCCATTACACAGATCCCTCTGGTGAGTTAGCTTCCTCTACATATTCTTCTAAATGTTACATACTTTTCTATGCTGCCTCAATCAGTTATATCAACTCCTGGAATGTTTATCACGTAGCAGGGAAGCTAAATCTGTTCAGTTTGTGTTAGCGGTGTTAGACATTGACTTGCCGATTTCTAACGGCTGAGTAGGGGTGGCGCCTTAACATGGCGGCCGATGTAAGTTTTCCCACCGAGTGTACGCAGGTACGGTTTCTTTTTTTCGGGTTAAACTGTATATATGTTCGGTTTGTTTTCCATAAGCATTAATTATTCCTGCTACATTTCCATATGAGAGATTATTTTGTTTAAGTGGATTTTTATGACTGTAAATTAGCTTTTGTATTAGTTTGATGAAAAAAACCTACAAGTTGGTTAATTCCCCTGCACACTTGTGTGTAGGCTGGTTTTTTCCTGGGGTATCCGGTTCCACTGGAAAACTCTTCATGATGATCTTCACCTGAGTCATTGCCTGATGGAAAAGAACTACTGCAGGTCAACTCCTCAGTGAGCTGGATGCCGATACCGCTGGATGCCGATACCGCTGGATGCCGATACCGCTGGATGCTGATACCGCTGGATGCTGATACCGCTGGATGCCGATACCGCTGGATGCCGATACCGCTGGATGCTGATACCGCTGGATGCCGATACCGCTGGATACTGATACCGCTGGATGCCGATACCACTAGACACCACTGCATTCTAAGAGGCGGTAGGAATAGATTTAAGGGCCCCAACGTGCACTGTTAAACCCTGAGCTCAGGTCTTTTCTTTTTTTTGGCCAAACAAACAGGAACATTCTCAATGGAAACTGTTTAGGCAGAGCAACATAAACGAAAGAGTTGCTGTTTCATCAGTTCCTTTCTTGGACAATTTCGATAACAAAAACTGGCACTGTGGGATGAAATTCTCTCTCGTTACAACTTTCTTTTTGTTTGTATGTTAAATAAATTGTCATCTTCCTGTTAAGTGAGTGTGGTGCTCATTGTAGGCTGGAAATCCTGACGCTCTCATGGTGGAGCTGCTGCTGCCAATCTCCTTTAAGTAAACCTAGACACTGATAAGAGTTAGACACCTTTGGATTTCTTTGTAACTTTTTATAAGTGAAACTGTGTTCTTTTGGGCCTGATTATTGTGTTGAACCTGATAATAGAGAATTAGTCTTTGCTGCCCAAGATCTACAGTTCAAACTCTCAAGCGTTAAAGCTTTGGCCCCAGATGCGTTACATTAGCATAGAATGTCCATTAATGTCAATGGACCTTACCTATGTAAATAAAGTTTAAATAAAAGTTAAGTCTAGCTACTTTTATCTGTAAATTGATAACTTTCATTATTCAAATGAATTTTAATATTCAAAGCATTTTTAAAGTAACATGGCAAACTTCAGAAATCACTTCACCTACAGCAGTAAAAGATTAAAGTTGTACTTCCATGGTCATGTCATTAATATTTCTGTGTTCTCCATTATTATTGAATGCATTCTGCATTGTTTCTGTTTAAAAAAACCTTCTGGTATCTTTGTATCCAGCTGTATTTGTATACTAGAAGAGAGGCATGTGGTCCAACGGCAGCTTTTCCGGGTCCTTATCATGAATTTCCATCTGATTGGCTGCCTCCCATCAGTGTATGAAGGAAGCTCCGCCCTCCGCTCTTATTTTGTTACAGACAGGAAATAGAGCCGACAAACAAGTTTGCTCCGCCATGCTAACAAACAGTTAGCTAATTAGCTTCTCAACTCCGAAGCTACAGTCGTGCCGTCTTTACTTCTAGTGTGTAGTGGAGGGTTACCTGCCTTCCAATGGACAGATAGAAACCCCACGTGGGATACACTATTTGGAATGTTACGTAGAAGTGCAAGGCTGTTCCCGATTCGCTCTTTTCTTCGTATTGTTTTTCTGATGAGAAAGCACAGCCGACTGGGGGGAACGCAACGCTAGCAAGTCAGCATGTGTAAGTAAACAAGGGGAAACCCTCCGTATTTCAGAAGGAGCAAGTTAAACGGGTTTTCAGTGGAAGGAGGCCTTTAAATATTTCAATATTTACATCTAAAATGGCTTTTTTTTTTTTTTTTTTTTTTTTACCACAGGCAGGAGCTCATCACCAAACATGGACATGTTCCACCTTTATAGTTCAAAAAATGTCACACGCAGCAATGAATTATGGGCAATAAGCTTCTGTATCCATGCAGACTGTTATGGTCTGGATATGTTACTAGTGACGCGGGTTTCTAAAGTCTATTAAATGACTCATACGGAGACGAGGCTGCGTCTGATCTGCCATTTTCATTGCTGCACACTCCTCAACATTTTACAGGCACCTCTAAACGAACACTGCACACCAGGAGCACAGCAGTCGTACATAATCAAGCACCGACTGCTCGATCAGATATATCACATCCCTCTTTTCCAAGAACAGAAGTGTTGGTGCACTCGGTTGCCATAACTTCAGAACGTGATCAAACTGTGCCTTATATCACACAACACATATTTCAGATAAAACTTGTTTTCTGCACTGTAGCTTAGAAAAGAACAATCTGTTTTCTTTAAGGTTTCATTCATAAACATTTCAATAAAACATTTACTACCAACCCTTATCTAATCAGCTTTTTTTTTTTTTTTTTTTTTTTTTTTGGCTAAGAAACATAATCACTCAGACATCAGTCTTTCAGTTAGTCTCTGAACCTGGCAGGACGAGTTACCACCCTGCCACTCCTGGTTCTGTACTCCAATGAGCTGTTCACACTGGAAGATGACTGGGCTTGTAGCGGTGGGTCTTGAGGTAGCAGGGAGGTAGACTCATGTGTCTCAGAGCTCCTCGTTTCTAAGTCCTCCTCAGAGTCGGCACCCTTGAAGAGACTAGGATGAAGCTTCCTCAGATGTCTCCTATTCCTCCGCAATGTCTTTCCTGCTGGCGTCACCACATCGTAGGACCGCGGTTCACACCTCTGGCCTGTCACAATCGCTGGTTCCCAACCACGCCGTGTCTGCATGTGTACAGTGGTACCCGGATCCAGGGCAGGCAGCGGTTTGGCGTTGCGGTCGTAGTATGCACGCTGGCGAGATTGCAGGTCTTGCATCCTGCTGTGCACGTAGAGCGGAGAGGACGGTCTAAGTGCAGCACTGGAGCACGGAAGCGTGCTACGCAGAGTCCTCCCCATCAACAGCTGTGCAGGTGTCATGTTCAGTCCTGTCACTGGTGTGTTCCTTAACGACAGCAACACCAGATGTGGGTCTGTTCCAGTGTGCATTGCTTTCTTCAGTGCGTATTTTACAGTCTTTATGGTCCTCTCTGCGAGTCCATTGGACTGCGGGTATCCCGGGCTTGAGTGCGTCAGCTTGAATTCCCATGAGGCTGCAAACAACCTCATCTCGTAGCTGGCAAAAGGAACGTGGTCACTCACTAACTCCCTGGGAATCCCGTGCCTGGCAAAAACAGACTTCATTTTCTGGATCACTGTTTGAGCTGTTAAATCAGGCAAGTTTAGCACCTCTGGATATTTTGTTAAATAGTCCACTAGCAACAGGTAAGACTGACCGTTCAGGTGGAAGATGTCAGCACCAACTTTCATCCATGGGAGCTCAGGAACTTCGTGTGTGATGAGAGGCTCCTTCTGCAGCTGAGGTTGAAACTGCTGGCACTGTTTACATTTCTCCACCATCATCTCTATGTCATGTGTCATGCCTGGCCAATAGAGGACTTTCCTTGCTTTTGCTTTTGTGCGCTGGACACCCTGGTGAGCTAGATGGAGCTTCTCCAAGATGACGTTCCTGAAGGTCTGAGGTATGATGATTTTATCTCCCACCATGATGATGTCATTCTGGATGCTGATGTTGTGTCGTAGTGGCCAGTAGCTGTGTAGACATTTTTCCAGGCTGTGTCTCCTCGCAGGCCAGCCGTTCAGATGTTTCTCACACACTGCTTGTAACACAGTGTCTGCAGCAGTGGCGGATTTTAACTGGTTGAGTGTCTCATCACTCAGTGCATCTGTGGCCTCCATGGCGTACACAACTTTCTCATCACAGGGGTTCTCGTTCACCTCTTCGCCATCTCTGCTCGTTGTTGCTCGAGAGAGAGCATCGGCTATATGCATGTGCTTGCCTGGAGTGTAAGCTATCATCAGGTCATACTTTTGTAGTTGTAGCAGCATGCCTTGGAGTCGTGCGGGTGCTTTGTTTAGTGGTTTTCTGACTATGGCCTCCAGTGGCTTATGATCTGACTGCACAGTCACAGGTCTGCCGAACACATATTGGTGGAATCTCTTGGCTGCGAAGACTATGGCCAGCAGCTCCTTCTCTATCTGAGCATACCTCTTTTCAGTATCTGTGAGCGCTCGAGAGGCATAGCAGAGGGGTTGTCCTTCCTGTAGCAGACAAGCGCCAAGTCCATCCTTTGATGAGTCTGCTTGCAGTGTAAGCGGCTTCCTGTGATCATAATACCTTAACACTGGTGCCTGTGTGAGAGCAGTTTTCAAGGTCTCCAGAGCAGCGCTGTGGTGTGGACACCACTGCCACACCGCATCTTTCTTGAGCAGCTGCCTGAGCGGTGCTGTCAGTGAAGCCTCGTTCGGTACGCACTGCGCCAGGAATTTTGTCATTCCTAGCAGGCGTTGAAGGCTCTGTTTGTCCTCTGGCGTGGGCATTTCAATGATTGCCTTGATTTTTGCATCGTCAGCCATCTGTCCGGCTGAGGTGATTATGTGTCCCATGTATTTTACAGTGTCAATCTTGTACTGTATTTTGTCTTTGTTAAACTTGACGTTTGCTGCCATGGCCCTCTCCATCACTTCATGCAGTATTTTGTCATGTTCTTGCTCTGATGCTGCAGCTATTATCATGTCGTCTGCAACGATGTGCACACCTGGGATGTCACCAAACGTTTCATAGTTCTTCTGCTGGAACACTTCGCTGGCTGATTTGATCCCAAACGGAAGCCTGAGAAAGCGGTATCGGCCCCATGGAGTATTAAAGGTGCACAACCTTGAAGATGGCTCGTCCAGCTTAATCTGCCAGTATCCGTCTTTTTCATCCAAGATGGTGAAGATGGATTTTCCTGCGAGTTTGCTACGCACATCTTCAGGTGTTGGGATGGAGAAATGCTGGCGTTTGACAGCCTCATTCAGGTTACAAGGGTCCAAACATACCCTTAGTGAGCCGTTTTTCTTCTTTGTGGCAACAAGACTGTTCACCCATTCGGTCGGCTCATTAACAGGTTTTACCACCTCTCTCTTTTCCAGATCTTGCAGTGTGGTTTTTAGTGAGTCCATGATCGAAAGAGGTATGTTTCTACACCCATGTATCACAGGGGGAACTGATCGGTCAACATATATATGATGTACTCCAGGAAATTCACCCAGTCCTGTGAAGACCACTGCATATTTTTCAATCAGCTCTTGTTTAGTGGTTGGAGGCTTCAGCAGTTGCGAGGGTTTTGTTATGAGTGCTTCAACTCTCTTCACCAGCTCCAACTTTGCACATGCTTCAGCTCCAAGAATTGCTTTCTCTGCCTGTTCGGTTACATGGAACTCTATAGTGGTGCTGCGTCTGGCGGTTTTACATTGCAGGGATACAACGCCACATGAAGGCAAACGAGCTCCACCAAAAGCGACCAACATAGTCTTCGTGGGACGCAATTGAATGGGGCCAGGCAGTCGCTTGAAGATGGACATGGGCAACACGCTAGCATCAGCACCAGTGTCGAGTTTGAACTTTATCGGTACGCCGCTGACACTGGCAGTTTCAAACCATATGCTGTCCTTTGTGTTGCTAGCTGGTTTGTGTTTATCATAGTCTATTGAGCCGATGTACAAAGAGTCCATTTCACTCTCGATGTTGTTTACAGTCTTGGCCTTAAAGTTATCACGCTTCACATTTACTGTGCGACATACTTTCGAGAAGTGATTATTTTTCCCGCACTTATGACACACCGCTCCATAAGCTGGGCATTGACGAGGTTCATGCTGTCTCCCACATTTCTGACAGTTCTTTCCTGTCTGCTTTTTGGTGTTGCTGAACCTGTCGCTTATACGGTTGTGTCGTTTGGTCTTCTCCACAGCGTCGATCGGAGCATCACAGGTGACTTGGTTCAACTGCATCGCTTGTATTTGTGTCTTGGCGAGTTCTGATGCCCTACATATGTCAATGGCTTTTTGTAGGGTAAGTCCATTCTCCCGGAGCAGTCTTTCTTTCAGACGAGGATCATTAATACTGATGACTAATTTGTCCCTCAGCATGTCATCTTCACCATGGCCAAACTCGCAGTCTTTACTTTTCTGGCGCAGCTCTGTGATAAATCTGTCCACTGTAATTCCTGATGACATAGCATGTGACCAGAATAGATGTCGTTCAAACACAACATTTTTTTGTGGACTGCAGTACTCTTTGAATGCCTTGAGAACATCCTCCATCGATGTCTCATTCCCTGCTGATGGAGTAATATGCAGTGTGTTGTACACTTCTAGCGCTTCCTCGCCTATTGTGTGAAGTAGGATGGCTACTTTAACCCCCTCTTCTTTCTCTGACGCACCTGAAGCAGTCATGTATAGGCGAAAGCGTTGTTCCCATCTGCGCCAGTTCTCTGCGATATTGCCGGTGAGTATCAGTTGTGACGGCGGCTTGAACTGCTCCATCGTGGCTATTTGCTGTTAGCAGAATGCTAATCCTTTCCTTATAGCGTTACCTTTGTCCGCTCCGACTCGCAGATAACCTCTTTTCACTCCGTAACTCCGTCTTCTGACACCATGTTATGGTCTGGATATGTTACTAGTGACGCGGGTTTCTAAAGTCTATTAAATGACTCATACGGAGACGAGGCTGCGTCTGATCTGCCATTTTAATTGCTGCACACTTCTCCACATTTTACAGGCACCTCTAAACGAACACTGCACACCAGGAGCACAGCAGTCGTACATAATCAAGCACCGACTGCTCGATCAGATATATCACACAGACTTCACCAAAGTGTGGATTGAGGGCGCAAAGGGGGTGTGGTGGACTTCCGCCACTACTTCCGGTAGTTTACCGTAACTACAGTTATGTACACAGATGCACAGTTATGACGAGTTATGATGTTATAGGCGACGTTACAACATGACATTCTGATAAAGTTTCTAACCGGCCACTTCGAGAAGCAGTGATGTAAAGCTTCGTCGTGTTACGTTGTAAATATCACTATTATACACGGTAGACCAGCAGAGGAAGCGCCAGCACCCGAGGACATATAACATGTTACTAAGAAGAAAGTTTAAAAAAAAAAACCTGTCCAGGCGGACTTCCAGTCCACATTCAGTCCGAGGCCTCCAGCTCTCTACCTTCAGTACAATCCACCGAGATTGACACGAAATTTATTCCTTCTTTGGTCTCTCCTGCGTTTCAAGTCTCTCCTCCTCAGTTTTAATGCTTTCAGGCTGTTTTGGTATTGCCACTTTCCCTTCGGCAGACGCCATACGGTTCTGTTTACAGGTGCTGCCGTGCACGCGAGAGAGGAGGGCGCTTCTAGTTAGGAAAACACTGTAAGTGGCTGATTGGAAACTGAAACTTATGTAGAAAAACCGCATTGGTGTGAGGAGAGCGTCACGCTAGCGTTAGAAACCTAAACTAAAAAGGCCTGGATTCATGCATATATGCAATCAATGACTGATTTATTTTTATGAAATTACCTCTTTTAACACACATTATACCGTGTAGAAAGCATTTCTCTGAAAAAGATTAAAATAAAATCAGGTACAGGGCCCCCCTCAACGGGAGCGCGCATTCTAGGGGCGCAAAGGTGGAAGTGCAGGTATTGGGACATGGCCAAAGTCTGAACAAGAATTCAATTGCCCCCACTTTGATTTCTGTATTTATTAACAAGCTGATGAACAGGTGGACTTAATATAGATTCTTCTGAAAAAAAAAAAAAAAACATTGCAGTGAATTTGACTGCATTTACCGGCAGCCTGTATTCACCTCCCACAGAGAAAGTTGAAAGAAGCTGATTTTTTCTTGAAATATTTTTCACACTCCGTGCGATCTGAAATGCCAGACATTCGCTGATCACTAAATCAATTTCTCTCCTGTGCATGTCTACTGAAACAAGGGCAGTGGTTTAAGTAAATGATGAAATTGATAAATAAACGCAGCTATTCTAAATGTACTGATGACTTTCTTAATGTGACTCTTTATGCATATGAATATATGAAACAAAGTTGTATCAACATCACAGTTAATGACAGTTTGAGAGTAGCTATATTAGTCATCACAGTCTGAATCATATTGAGTGCTACTGTACATGTTCTGGTTTCTAGCAGGCTGGAAAGTTCGGTTCACCCTCTTTTTCTCAACCATTTTACTGTTTCAGCTCATGTTCTTGAAGCCATAATGTACGTTCCCTTCAAGCCATCGGTGGTGTTCTTACAAAGTCTCTATTCTTTAAAGGGTCCCGATCACTTTGTGGTTTGCCTCGGTGAGGCTTCAGCCTGTCTGTCTGTCTGTAGATGGTCTGGACTTACACATGGCTTTATTTTCATTGCTGGAGGCCATACCCTCTGAAGCACCAGGGCCTCTCACCAGGACAGTGTTTTCCTTGTCAACGGCTACTGTTTTCTTTTGAGGCCTCTTGCTCTCAGTGATAGAGCTGTCGTAGCAGAAGGTAAAAGGGCTTCCCCTCTGAGTGACATTTGGGTGAGCCAAAGGGGAAAAAAAAACCTCATGGTTGAAGCAAATCCATGTATGGTTCTCATTATCACACTTTCTACAAAACTTTCAATTTATGAGGCGATCATGGCTCTGGATGGACTGTTGCACAGATGTTGCTATTTTCTGAAATGGAGTGGGGAATATAACTCATGCTTAGTGGCTACAGTCATCTAATTTAGGCTCGACCCTCCAACAGTGGGCCCTCAGTGGCACTCTGAGTGTCTAATATCCTGCAGATGTGTGTGACCTATTTTAGAAATTAAGATACATGTCTTCAGTGATGCAGGAAAATGGATCATTCTTCCACTCCGGTCGCACAGCTGCAGGCTTAAACTGCAGTTCATTTAGAGGTTAGGGTGCTGCTTTTACTCGACGCTGGACAGAAAAGATTTGGATTGGGTTGTGAACATTATGTAACCTTTTATTTGAAAGTCCTGATGATGCTCAACAGTGCACATCTCATGTAACATGGTTACTGTTTAATGCAAAGACAGTTTTCACCGTAGCTTACTGTATAGGGGTGCAACAATACCGTTCAGTACAGGTGTGTATCGGACCATGACCACTATGTATCGAATATCAACAGTACAGAATTTTGAATTTATCAACTTGTTTTCTGGCGATGAGATCTGTGTTGAAAAACTTAGTGGATCTGCATTCGACTACATTCAGATCTGGTGTTTGGGCTTCATGTTAACTATGCCCACAATGGGCTAAAAAAGGCATGAAAACTTTTGTTTGGATCAAAAAAGTATCAAACCGTGACACTTAAGTATCGAACCAAACCGAACCATGAGTTTTTTGTATCGTTGCACCCCTACTTATAATGTAAGCAGCAGAAGAGGCGAACCTAGAAATGTCAAAGTTTACACCTTTTAATGACACACCCAAGGAGAATAATCCACCACCTCAGTACCACTCGCGCTTAACTTTTACTAGTGGTTAATTATTTACACCAGTGGTTCCCAAACTTTTTGAGCCACGACCCCTAATATAACATACATTTGTGTTTGCGACCCCCCTGCAGTGAGTGAGTGGATAATTGTGATATTCTAAATGGGTCATCCTGTGACATCCTCTTAACATGAGGAATGGAAACTGTCATATCTTCATAAATATTTATAAATAAGGAGGATAATGTAGATTTTGGTGGATAATGTTCTGTAAAAAACAAAAAACAAAAAAACTTCTGTAAAAAAATAAAATAAAATAAAATAAAAAAAAGAACACCCAAATGCCCAAATTCAGCTTTTCTCACCAAGATGAGGGCAAAAAAATTGGGATTTCTAATAAAACACCTGTCATAACTTTGTTTCTGGACACCCAATGATAAAAACTCAACATTCAACATCAGGAAACTATCAGAAACTTCATAACTAAGGATGGATTTTTTTGGTGGATTCGCTTCACTGCTGTGACAAGACACCTACAGTCATCCTCAAAATTTGTCATACCCTCCAGTTAAAGAAAATGCTTAATTGACAGCAGTAATTTAAATGAAAAGAAACTAACAAAACTAATAATAAATAAAATTTAGAAAATTATAATTTAGTGAAAGAAAGTATAGCTTTTGAATTGTGGTTGGAAATAATAACTAAAAAACAAACAAACAAAAAACTCTATCCCAGGCACATAAGAGTGCCATTCTTAAGTCTTTTTGAACATTACAGAAAACACCTGATGGCAGTGATTGCCTCAAAGTGTTGCTCCACAAAATTTTCGCCTTCAGAGCCCCATCATGCTTGTTTACTTGTTTTATTTTTTGTGTGTTTTTTTTCAATATCTCTGTTGAACCCCAACTCAAAATCAATGTCATAATTTTCATCAAATTTGAATTTATTGTCACTTTTGTCAATTTCAATTTATTTCACTGACAGCTGATTTTTTTCCCCTTCTTTAACTGGAGGGTATGAATAATTTTAGGATGACTGTACTAGCCCCAAACCAGCCTCTCTAGTTGAGATAATGCCAAATTTAGATTTTTCAACTTAGTATTTGTAATAACTCAGTTTTTAAAGGGGATACTCAGTAACTTTTTTACCTCAATAAATGCTTTTCGGAATCCCCGTGGGGCTAAACAAAGTGTTTACGGAGTGATTCAATGTACCCCCCCTCCCGCGGGGGGCTCTGGCCTGCAAGCAGCTAAATACAACTTTGCCTGCGCCGACCCGAGCAGAACTTGCGACAACAGAAACCGCAGTACGGTACCTTGTACTTCGTTCAGTTACGTATTGCTCCTGGGGCAACACAGGAGCGTGTTAACCGTGCCTGAGTGACTTGAGTGGGGATGAATTCATGTCTGGGACTCAGACACTATTAGAAACCTGCAAAAGTTTGGCCTCTGTTGCTTTTTGCAACCGTAGGAGACGCGGTGTGACTTGCAACACTCAGGCCGCTTGTGAGCACCCGTAAAGCGGACAAGTTTCTGCGCGAGAGCCGGTGAAAAAGCAGAGCTCATAACTTTCTTTCTGAACATCCGATCTTGAAAATTCCAAATGTAGCTGGTAGCTAGTGTCCAAAATAAGAAGGGCAAAAGGGTTGGAAGCAGCTC